>JAENPR010001789.1:0-110158 GCA_018135685.1 Themeda triandra
GTAGATCGTAACACGCCCTTACCGAAACTCACCGCCGTGGGATACCCCGTGGTGGACTGTCGGTTATCCGTAATCGACATCAAGCTCTATCAAATGGATGTGAAGAGTGCATTTCTCAATGGGTTCATCATTGAAGAAGTCTATGTTGAACAACCTCCCGGTTTTGAAGATGACAAGAAGCCCAACCATGTCTACAAGCTCAAAAAGGCATTGTATGGTTTGAAGCAAGCACCAAGGGCATAGTATGAAAGATTGAGAGACTTCCTCCTCTCCAAAGGCTTCAAGATGGGTAAAGTTGACACCACTCTCTTCACCAAGAAGATAGAAGATGACTTGTTTGTATTGCAAATCTATGTGGATGATATCATCTTTGGTTCAACCAATCAAGACTTTTGTGAAGAATTTGCAAAGATGATGGCTAGTGAGTTTGAGATGTCTATGCTTGGAGAGCTAAGCTACTTCCTTGGACTTCAAATCAAGCAAATGAAGAATGGCACCTTTGTGAGTCAAGGCAAGTACATCAAGGACATGATCAAGAAGTTTGGATTACAAGATGCTAAGTCAATTAGCACACCAATGGGAACCAATGACGGCTTGGACATTGATGATAGTGGCAAGATGATTGAGCTAAAGCTATATAGATCAATGATTGGAAGCTTGCTATATGTGACCGCTTCAAGGCTGGATGTCATGTTTAGTGTGTGCATGTGTGCAAGATATCAAGCTTCTCCTAGAGAGAGTCACTTGACGGCGGCCAAGAGAGTGTTGAGGTACTTGAAGGGCACTCAAGATATTGGTCTATGGTATCCAAAGGGGTCAAGCTTTGAGTTGATTGGATACTCCGACTCCGACTATGCCGGTTGCAAGATTGATAGAAAGAGTACAAGTGGAACATGCCAAGTGCTAGGAAGATCTCTAGTTTCATGGTCTTCAAAGAAGCAAAATAGTGTGGCACTTTTCACCGCCGAAGCCGAATACATAAGTGCGGGGAATTGTTGTGCACAATTGCTATGGATGAAAGCCACCTTGATGGACTATGGAATCAAGTTCAAGCATGTGCCTTTGTTTTGTGACAATGAAAGTGCAATCAAGATGACAAACAATCCGGTTCAACACTCAAGAACCAAGCACATTGATGTGAGGCACCACTTCATTAGAGATCATCAACAAAAGGGTGATGTGAGCATTGAAAGCATTGGCACCGAAGATCAATTAGCCGACATATTCACCAAGCCTATTGATGAGAAAAGATTTTGCAAGTTGAGGAATGAGTTGAACATACTTAGCTACTCCAACATGGATTAATGCACCCCCACATATATGACATGCCTCTCCTCCAACATAGCAAGGTAAAGTTGTTTGTTGCATCTCGTGCATCCTTTGCTAGTTGTGTAGACATGTACACATGTGCATCTTGCTAGGCTCATTCATTGCAAATCAAATAAATTTGATGGATGTATGGCACCACTATTGTTTCTATGCTTGATTTGATCTAGTGGTGGCATATGCCATGTTTGTGAGCTTGTGAACCTTAGTGTTGAATCTTTAGCACTTGCTCATGATGTGTATTTCAACATGGTCAATATAACCCTTATTCTTTATGAGGTGTGAAGAAGCTTGCCCTTGGCTCAAACCGAGATACATATTCTAGGCATGTGATTTAGATTTGGCCATAGTTGATTGACTTGTTTCCTCTCATCTTATATACCCTTATTGGTCATTGTTAACAAAGGGGGAGATATACACAAAGAGAGAGAAATAAGTCACAAAGAGCAATGGAAGAGGATCAATTTTTATGATATGACCCAACCATGAGCACACAAATAGGGGGGAGCAAGCTCATAGACTATTTGTTGCATGTGTATGTGCATTACATGGTGATATGGAGCATTGCAAGCTAAATTCAATATTCATGCTTGTTTGGTGTATTGCTAGTATAAGACTTGATTGATGAAATGAAGTACTAGCATGCATAGGTGGTTTCTAGACATAGTGGTTTCCTTGTTCAAAGTACCTTGCTTATAATGTTGATCTCATGAGGTATTTTGAGTTTTGATGGATGTCTAGATCACCATGGTGCTAAGAAAGGTTTATTATCGCACTCCGATTGGTATCACACTTCAAAGGCCAATTCTATAAACCTTAGTACCATTTTGGTTGTGATAACTCTCCCACAAGTTCTATCTATGCATATGTGCTTGAAAATCGACCAAACATTGGATGCACATATGTAGGGGGAGCTATCACTACCAAAACCGGAATTGAAGTGCTTGTTCAACCCAAGATTCATGATAAAAAGGTCTTGGACAAGCAATTCAATTTCATATTGAATTCAATTTCCATATCTTTGTGAGTGTTTGTGAAGGTTGTCACCAATTACCAAAAAGGGGGAGATTGAAAGCTCTGGTTTGGTTTTGATAATTAGTGACACTCAATGTTGCTAATGCTTTGCTCTTAGTGTGATTAGACACATAGCAACATGATGGTGGATGAGGAGCATGGTGATCATGGGGATGGACATGGTGGACATGTGAGATGATCAAGCTCCGGAGATGAATGGAAATGCCCATGGAGATCAAGGCAAAGGTATACTTGATAGGGCTTTCCGGTTTGGTGATCAAGACACTTAGCGAGTGTGATCACATTTAGGATAGATAACCAACTATCAAGAGGGGAATCCACAGTTGACTCGCGGTCCAAAATGCCTCTAGATTCGACATTGCATGATGCATGAGAGACTAACTAGAGTGCTAACACTTGTCGACGTGATCTTACGATGATACACTAACTCCGGTGCTTGAGATGTGATCTACACTGCGGGAGTTGGTGCCCAAGACAAGTGGATTGGACCTTGGATCGACGATGGAGCGACAACGATGATCAAGTGACAAGTCGGCAGCCCAGCATAGGCGTCGGACGCGGTGGCCTGGGGCGCTGGACGCGTCTGATACGCGCCGGACGCGACCCAGTGCGCACCTCGTGCTGGCGCAAGCGGCGGACGCGGTGCCGGACGCGTGGCCAGGCAGGCCGGACGCGTCCGGCGCGTGGAAGCTTGGCTTGGGCGGCTAACAGCGCGCTGCATGGCGACGGACGCGAAGCTGGCGCGTCCGGCGTGCGCCGGACGCGGCACAGAGCCGGTCTCAGGGCGTCGGACCGCCGGACGCGCCCGGTGACGCGCGTCGGACGCACGTTGTGTGGCAACGCCGGACGCTGACGTCAGCTCAAGTTTGAACCTCCAATGGTCACCTGCGCAGCGCGGAAGCAGGCGCTGGACGCGTTCGGCACCCTGGAGCGGACGCGTCCGGCGCAGGTATTTGGGAGGCCCGAGGGGGTAACGGCTCTTTTTTGAGCCCCGCCTATAAATACATGTGTGGTCGGTTTGGAGAGCCTCTCTTGGCCATTTCTTCTACTCCTGAGCATTCTTGAGCAAGAGACTCCCTCTCCTACTCATCTCTTTGATTCTTGATCATCTTGTGTGAGATTTGAGTGAGGAATCAAGTGCGTTGCATTGAGAGTTGCATCTAGAGGCACTTGTTCGTCGAGTGGGCTGCGGATTCTTGTTACTCTTCGGTGATTCCCATCACCGTAGATGGTTTGGAGCAGCGAGTGGTGGTGAGCTCGACTTGGTGATTGTTCGAGGCCACACCGGGTTCTTGTGAGGGGTTCTTGATCCTTCTCCGCGGGAGTTCGCGAAAGGATACTCTAGTGGATTGCTCGTGGCTTGTGGATCCTTGTCTTGTGTGGATATTGCGGCTCCCTGTCTGGGTCTTTGGCATCGAGTCAATTGAGCGGGCAACTCACCAAGCAAGTGTATCGCCACAACGAGGAGTAGCTTGCCGGGAAGCAAGTGAACCTCGGTAAAAATCATTGTGTTGATTTATGATTGCCGAGGCTTCATCCTCCATTGTCTTGTGCTTGAGCTTGTGTAGGTGATTGGTTTCTACGCCGGTGATTGGCCATCCTCTTCTCTATGCAGCGGTATAAACCTTCATCCCCTCTTTACATTCCCACAAAGTAGAATTGCTTGTGGTGGTCACCCTCAACCATCTTTGTGTAGCTTAATCGGGGTGGTTAGAATTGCTTGTGGTGGTCGCCCGCAACCATCTTTGTGTAGCTTAATCGCGGTGGTTAGAATAGCTTGTTCGGTCGCCCGTGAACCATCATTGTGTAGCTTAATCACGGTGGTTGATGTGCTATTGATTTGAGAAGCCTTGCATTGTGTAGGACGGCTTGCATAGAGTAGTCGAAGCTTTAGCTTTGCACTTTTGCCGCCTTGCTATCTAACTTGTGATTTAGTGTCATAGCAAGAATTTTGTTAGGCTATTCACCCCCCTCTAGCCGTTGTGACCTTTCATCCGCACCGCCACCCTAGGTATAAATCACCTCTCTTCCTTCCCGTTGTTGGTCGTACCTCACGTAGCCAAGTTAGGCGTCTCCTGTCCGAAAGGGATACGCGGTCTTTGGTATGCGGATCAGTGCATATCTGTGACGGTATCTCTTTCGGATTGTACTCATTTTTTGGACAGCCCGAGGATGCGTAGATGGGTTAGCTTCCATGTTCCGCCCCCGTTCGAGTCCGATTTTCGGCAGCTCCTCCCCGTTGTTCTCCGGATACACACTCTCCCTGTCGGACGTGTCTCGGGAGGATAGCAGGGAGGTGCTGCCGAAATTCCATCTCGGACAGGAGTGGAGCATGGAAGCTAACCTCATCTATGCATCCTCGGGTGGGATTAGGACCTATCCTTCACCTATTAGATGGTAGGAATGCCTTGTAGATGCAGCTATTGGTTCTATTACTCGCTTACGTTGGCGCATGACAGAGGATGACTGACCGTGAGTGGATGTACACGGGGTTCAAAGACAAGACAGAGGAATGGGTAAAGGGGACTAGTCACTTCCTAGAGCAAGCATTTGGCCCAGCTGCTAAAGGGGTGATTCGGGTGTGGTGTCCCTGTAGCAAGTGTAAGAACGACAAAAAGAAAGAGAGGCGGCCGATGTACCATGATACTTGGAAGAATGGATACGTTCCAAACTGTACCCACTGGATCCTCCATGGGGAATATTGGTGGTCCTTAACTCACATTTTATACCACCAATAATTATATAAAATCCACGCATAACTTAGTGAATAGGGCTTTATGCTAACAATTTCCACAAGTTTTGGTGTTTCACTTGTTTTGCAGGTCAACACTGGAATACACCTAAAATGGGCCAATAAACACAAGAAAACTATGGTATGAGAAGGTGGCCCACTTACCAGATAATTTGGGTCTCAAACATAGTCTAAAAATGCCAAGCATGGACCCAAGAAGCGGAAGCCCAAAACTCGGTCCAACTCCATCTTGGGCTGCAGGAGCGGGGTGTAGTAATTTGACCATAAATCCCTCATCCGGAGTCCGTTTTCAGTGATCCACCCGGCCACACGAAGCTGACGACGAGGCCCACGTGCCTGCAAAAGATGGGCCCTAGCCGAGCCACCCTGGGTGCGCGTGCCCCGGGCGTGAGCGTGCCAGCGCGAGCGCCGGCTTGGCCCATCTTTGGCCTGTAGCTCCTTGCCACCAGCCCAACACGAATGGCGGTGGTGCTTCTGTGAATGGAAGGTGGGAAGCCACCCTTTGAGGTCGGTTTTGAACCTTCCAAGTGGGGAGGACACTTTTCCAAAGAGCCCCCTCCTCTCCACCTATAAAAGGAGGTCTCCTCCACCTCATTCAACACCATTCCAAGGAAGAGAAGAGCTACCACACCTAGAATAAGAGCCACACTCCATGGGCTTAGGCCCTAGCTAGCTAGTAGAGCTTGGTAGTGGAGAGATGTGAGGGAAGAGTGGGGAAGAGCCGGACTTGTCGGTCTCTCCCCCAACCTTGTACCTCAACGAACACCAGTGCTTCACTCGTTGGGTTTTCCCGCTACGTGAGTGTTCGTGTTTTCTTTGGTAATAAGTCTTTCGGTATTTATTCTTCACCTTATACTTGTTTGCGGGTTCGTCGACCGTCCTCGTGGCGGTTGCTCTAGTAGAGGACTCCCGATAGAGACGGATTTTCCTGCGCGACGATAGAGTAGTAGCTAATAGCATAGACGTGGTGTCTAGGCTGGCGGCTACCTTCGTTTGCCTCGTAGTCCACGGTTGAGGTGGTAGGCGGCAGGTGGTGACAGCCCTGTCCGTCCCTTGTAATCCCCCACGTCCGGCTACGACGTAGAGCCTCAGGCCGGCATCACCTGGCAGACCAGGTGCGATCCGGTGCCCGAAGTAAGCAAGTGTAGGTGTAGTTTATCTACTCTTAGACCCAAAAGCCATAGAATCCTTCTCTCCCTCCTACCAACTCTACCCTTGGGTTGTCCTTGGACGCACTAGCTAGGAGAAATACCTCCGTTCCCTGTGGAAAATACGATACCCTGAATACTTCCGGGTGAAGGCTACAATGGTACTTTCCATACGCTTGCGGATTCTTTCTGCACACGTTAAGAAATACCAACAGGCTTTCTGGCGCTGTTGCCGGGGATAGACTTTATGTCTGTTTCTAGTAATAGCACTAAGAAATACCAACAAGCTTTCTAGCGCCGTTGCCGGGGAATGGTTGCTATTTTCTTTGAACCTAGTTCGTCCTCGTATCTATTTTAAAAACAAAAAAAATATTGTTTTATAATTCATATTTTTTTACAAAACAAAATATTCTTTTTTTGTTCCACTATGAAGCTAAATTCAAATCAAAATCCCTCTTTTGCTTCAAAGGGAGAGTTCTTTGAGCCAAAATCTTTTTCAAAATCAAAATTTTCATCTTGCTATGAACTCCACCCTAGTTTGAAAGCTATAGTTTGGGCACAACCCTTCTCGGGGCTTGATCACGAAAACCCTTTTAGCCATCTGCGAGACTTCGAGGAAATTTGTTCATGTCTAAACATTCCTGGCATGACGAAAGAAATTCTTACTTGGGAATTGTTTCCTTTCTCCCTTATGGGAGATGTGAAGCAATGGTACACTAATGCCGTAGAAAGTGCGAATGGAGACTGGGATGAACTTAAAGACAAGTTTTATCTTGCATTCTTCCCCATGTCTCGTATCGCCACTCTACCAAGGGCAATCCTTGACTTCGAGCAGAACGAGAAGGAATCCATAGGTGCAGCCTGGGCTTGGTTCACAATGTTACTACATGCCAGCCCAGTCTTGTCTTTGCCTAAAAGCGTGCAATTGCATCTCTTTTGTTTGGGTCTAGACATAGATGCTGCCCTATGCCTTGACACAGCCGTCGGAGGGTCGTTTTCACATAAAACTACGACGGAACAGAGGAAAATCCTTGATCACTTCCTAGAAAAGCATGCTTCTCCCGTCGTAAAGGCTAAACCTCTCCAAAAGAAGGGCATGTCAAGTTTTGAGGAGCCCTCATCAGCTGAATCCTTACCCTTGCCATCCTTAGATTCAACTGTTGAGCCCTCACCCGAACCGCGAACTTTGAAGGAAGGAATGTTTTATCCTTTAGAGTTCATTTTGTCAAACTTGAGGATTACGGCAGAACCTCGAATGTTTCTTGGCACGAAAGTACCACATTTCATTCTAAGGAAGCCTTTCCTTACAAAGAACAGTCAGAAAATTGGTTGATGGAAGTGAAACATTCTTCTGAAGCAATTCAGATTCTATCACCATCCACAACCATATCTTGTTCGTTAAAAGGGACTTCCATGAAAGCTCTACACAACCTCACAGTTGGGACAAATATCATGTCACAATTCCTTGCGAAAACCCTGTTGGGGAATTTTCCACTAGTCTCAACTGATAGACTCTTTAGAAGTCCATCTGGGCTCATCTTTGAGTGTTGTGGGATCGCTAGGGCTGTGCCAATCACAATTCATGAAGACAAGGTTTACATAGACTTTTACATCTATGACATCCTCGAGTTTGATATTCTCATAGGTCACCCTCTAGAAAATCTTATTCAAGAAGAACCATCTAATGGGGGCCTTGATGAAATGTTCGGAAAGATTGCTCCCACCACTCATATAGGAACTCCATTGGTGGAGCATCTCCCTAAACATAACCTGTTCGAGGAGGCAAAGTTCATTTCCCCGTTCATTTCACATCCTTGTGAAACTGAACATTCATCATCTCCCTCACTCGAACGCAAGATTTGTCCCTCTGGCCATCACAACGTTGATCTCGTTAGTGATCAAAGATCAACGTTTGTCCCTCATGATATATCTTTTGAGAACGAAAACTCACAGGCTTAAGACCATAACTGGGAACTACACCACCATCGATCACTACAAGGGAAAGTTCCCACGGTCAAGCTTAAGACCATAACTTAAGCAACTGCCGGGAGATACCCAGGATTATCGTAAAAAAAAAAAAAAATCATTATTATTTTTATTATCTTCATCATCATAATTAATTTCATTATTATCAAAAAAAACTTTTCTTTTCAATAAAAAGCAAGGGCATATTGTCAAGTTCGTATGCACCTTCGGGTATTCTTGTTGCTAACCGTTACAGGGCACGGGTCATATGACGCTTGAGAACATGGAAGCTACATCAACTATAAATTTTGGTGCCTTTGGGTGATGGGACACACTCCAAGAAAGAAAAGGGAACCCTGACCCAACACACTTGGCTTTTACATAAAAGTCCAAGTGTAGGGGAGGACGGCAAGAATCCTAAGTTTCACTTACACCAAGAGGCGAGTCAAAAAGAAAAGAGAGAGAGAGAGAGAGAGAGAGAGAGAGAGAGAGAGAGAGAGAGAGAAAGTTGATGCTAGCCTCACCTTGCTACAAAACAAAGAAAAAGAAAAAAAGAGGGACACATGAAGGTCTCGAACTTTGAAAAAAAAGAGGGACACATGAAGGTCCCTAGACTTAAAAAAAAGAAAAAAAAAAGATGGGGACACATGAAGGTCCCAAGGCTTAGAAAAAAAAGAAGAAGAAAAGAAAAAAATATGGGGACACATGAAGGTCCCTAGACTTTAAAAAAAATGAAAAAAAGGGAAGGAGAAAAAGATTTAAAAAAAGAGAAGGGAGAAAAAAAATGAAAAAGTAGTAGAAGAAGAAGAGCCTCCCTCTTCTAGACCTTTGCAATTACTAAGGCCCATGGCCCGTGCACACTAGTTGTGCATATGACCTAGGCTTGGTAATTACTTGAGTGGAGCTCATGAGAATAAGCCACCGTTGCAGCCCACATGAAATTTCCATCCACATGCTGCCGGTAAGGAAGAACACTCAGGTAAAGCAAAGGTAATAAAAGTTCACCAACTCTCTTGCTCATTTTTGTCTCCATAGCTTGATCATACAAATTCATGCTTCCCTTGCTTTTGTCTTATGCTCTGGTTTGGATGAACTAGTTAACAGTACATCCATAGGTCTTTTTAAATTAAGCGTGGTGCTTAGGTTAAAATGATCTTCTTTAACCAATTTTAGGCATGGTGTTTAACTTTGGTTAATGAGCTTGAGTTGTTAGCATAAGCAAGTGGAGTAATTTATTGTGGAGATAAAACCAAGGCTTGTTTTACATTGAAATCCCTATCTTAGCCTTGCTTGAGTTTTAAGAAAAAGATGGTGAACAAGTTTATAATCACAATAAAAGTCTGGCTCCCCGGGTATCCCAACCGGCAGAGCCCTTTGCTTGTTTTTCTTTTTCTTTTTGTTTCTTTGAAAATAAAAACAGGTACAAGAACAAGTGTGGGGGAGATCTCTCAAGCATAACTAACTCTCACATTCGAGATCTCCTCAAACACAATGCACAACATCAAGCAACTCATCATGCAGAAGGACAAAGCAAACGACTTTCATCAGCTCCTTCACCTTCAACGGTGGTTTGTGCAACTCTACCCTCGCATCTCCTAAAGTTTTGAAGTTTAAATTGTTTAAATTAAAAAGACAAAGCTTTTGACACAATATCTCCATGCTATCCTTTAATAAAAAGTTTGCATACTCTTTATTCCTCGCCAATATTCCTATAACTTGTGAACAACTTTCATAGGGACCCCATGTTATCTAAGTAATTGGAGTATGTGATATAGCTGGATGATTTGAACCTTGCTCTTTTTATGAAAGAACTTGGGATTTATTGTTACAAAAGAAAAATGCAATAGCATGCTCCTCATTGATAAAGAATTTCCTACCAAAGCCATATGACATGATTCATGTTTGCAAAACCTTTGTCATATGCTACTTGTCTGATCATTGAGCTTAGTCAAATTGTTTGTGACCGATTTGAGACTATAGTCATGCACCCACGATTGAGATTCACTTACACCCACCAAATAAACTACCGGCTCTCACCCTGAGAGCTGCGCACAAACATGCACCCCATCCACCAAAAATGCCAACTCTTACACTAAGAGTTGCGCACCAGTCCACCAAATAAAAATGCCGACTCTCACCCTGAGGATTGCGCATTCCTTAGCTATCAAAAATCTACTCCCCGCATTCCATCATGATACCTCTCTCCATTCCAAAATTCTTCATAGAGAGCTATGGGCTATGCTTATTCAAAAAAAAAAAGAAGCCAAGGGGCATAAGTTAGGCTAGGGTCCAAGAATTAAGACAACGGAAAATCAAAGATCCCCGTTCAAAAAATAAGAGAAAAAAAAGAAAAAAAGAGAGAGAAGAAGAAGAAAAAAAAGAGAAAATGGATTTTTAGCATACCTCTCATAGCCCATGCTCTCCCAAAAATTCCATCCCTCAATAAAGAGAGAATCATGATGCATGGAGTAGCCAAAAATACTACAAAGATTAGGAACCACCAAACTTTTCACACACTTGCACATCTCATCAAGGTGTATGACTTGTGTCTTCATATGGTTCGGTTTTTGACTTCGCAATATATGTGATACAAGTATGCCTACCTTTTATACCTACCCAAAACTCCACTCTCAGCTTAGTGATAGGTTGTGAAAGGGAGGCACCTTAAAAATGCCTTGGTGAGGAACCAGCCACAAATATGAGCGACTTGAGAGTATCATATGAGGAGCAATACTATCTTTTCTTTTTACAAAACCATTCAAAAAAACCCAAGTTTCTGATATGACTGATGCAAGGGGATTTGAATCCATGTTATTCCATTATTCAATTACCCAAGTGTCGGTGTTTCGTACCCCAGGGGGTGTCACACCATCGAGTAAATTTCTAAGCGTGTTCCCTAATCTGGATGGTGATGCAAGAAAAACACAAATGTTTATCCTGGTTCGGGCAAAGAGTGCCCTACGTCCAGCAGTGGGGGGTGACTTGTATTATCTTGCACCGAAGTGCTTGTACAGGGGTGAGTACAAGGCAGTCCTGAGACTTTGCGACCGAGAGTGTGTGTGTGAGCTTGGGAACCTAGGAACCTGCCTTAAACTAGGCCCTGGCATCCCCTTTTATAGGCCAAGGGGATGCTCAGTAGTACAAGAGTTGGTAGGGCAGTCGTACGCGTGACGTCGAAGTATGGGTGTGGAGTCGAGTGGTTGAAACAGTGGATGCTCCTCTCGATCTGGTTCGAGCCTGTAGATTCATGCTTTAGTCCGATCCGGGCCTGTAGCGGTATGGTCGATGGAGGCCTATCAATCCCATGCTGATACGAGCTGACGCAACCGAGGCATGGGTGATGATGGCCTTCCCTGGAATCCTGTCGAACGGCCGTCGAGGTGGTATGGGCGCGTTACTGTACGCCCATACGCTTGTCACTTCTGTCATCATTTCTCGAGCAATTGAGGACTGCCTCGAGGGGTCGATGTCTCGAGCGATGGGATGGGGCGACGTGCTCAGTGGTATGGGGAGCTGACCATGGCATTTGAAGGGCGTGCCACATGTGGCATAGTGCGAGGCATGGCGCAATAGTGGCGCCTGCCATCCTCGAATCCAGGGAATGGGCATCGTAATGGTGGAAGCGACCTACGTACGGTCCACTGTTACGAGCCCTGTAGCCATGGAGTTAGGCTGGGCTGGTGTACCGCAATACTATTCGAGCCCTGTAGCCGTGTGCGTGGTCTGGATTGGCAATTATTGCAGACAGACTCGAGCGGTCACTCACTCGAGCGGTCTCCGTCACCGCTCGGGCGGCTTGCTCGCTCGAGCGGTTTCCGTCACCGTCTCGAGCGGTTGCTCGCTCGAGCGATTTCCGTACTTTTGTCTCGAGCGGGCGGGCGACCCTGCTCGAGTCGGTGGGATTTGTGGTTTGTGGGCCTGATTTGAGTGTCGGCCCAGTTCGAGGAGGATCGGGGGTTTCTCCAGTTAACTCTTTAGGACCCTTTTTTGATTAGAGGGAAGTAAAGCTATTTTGCTTTCCCTTGAGCCTCCTAGTTTAGGACCCCCTAATCTAGGTACCCGACAGTAGCCCCCGAGCCCTTGCTTGATTGTGGAACTTCAAGCAAGGGATCATGAAGTGGAGTTGAAGTACCTAGACTTGGGGTTAAGTCATTTTGTCTCGAGGGTTTGGTGTCTCGTTTCTCCGTGGGGGGCGCGCGAGCGTCCCCCGCGGGGGTAGCCCGAGGCCCCGGAGGAATGAGGCATTCCTGCGGGGGCTTTGAGACGAACTGTTTTGAGCAAGAAGGTCATTAACTGGGGTTGTAGCAGCTCGGGTTAGAGGATTCAATTACTCTTCGAGCCCCGAGCATCTCCTGCTTTTCCCCCGTCGATGGGGGCCGTTTAGGTGACTCGAGCCCCGAGCCTCGAATGGCGAGCTAGAGTCGCGACCCGGTTCCCATTTGGATCTCTTGGATCAGATCCAAGTGGTAAGAGGTCTGACACTACTCGCGACCGAGCGAGCACCACGCCTCCTTGTGAGCTGATGGCGGGTAGTCCAAGTGAGAGCTCGTCTCCTTTCGAGGGGAGACGGCACCGAGGCCCGGAGGCGCTCTCATTAGAGCTGGGCATTTAGCTTCTAGAGGACCGGCCCCGCTCGAGGGGACCGGTGGCTCGTACGCCTCCCGTCGACGGGATCTCTTGGAAACTTAGTGCCCTGCCTTGGACACGCCTCCAGGGTTCGAGTAACCGTTCTTGAGCGGAACCTTTCGATGGTTCCTTCCCATAGGCGCCCCTAACTCAGGTTTTCGAGGGCGGCTGTTCGAACCCGTTCGTCGGTCAGCCTCCGCTCCCTCGAGACTTACTTGTGGGACCGGAGTCCCGGGCTTTCTTACCGTGTAAAGAACCGTCAATCGAGACGTCTCATCGCGGCGCCTATTCAAGGAGCATCCATCCGTTGTAGGCGGCGCGCCTTTTTAGGTGGAAACTGGCACGTCATGATGATCGTGGCTCGACGACGGTTCCGCTCCGTCTTGCGACGCGTGCGCTCTGTGAGTGGAGGTAGGTGGCGGTTGTCAGACGGAAATAAATGCGGTTACCGTTTCTAGTCGAGTCCGCTGGGGGCACGCGGCCGTTGGATGGCGTGATCTGGGCCGTTGGATGCGATTCACACGGATCGGCTTGGGCTCTATAAATATGGAGGAGTAGGCTTCCGGTTCTTCTTCCCCGCATTCTCGCCTTCCCTGCCGCTCTTGCCGCCAGTTGCGCCCTGCTCTAGATCCAATCCGCCGCTACCGTCATCTGTAATCGCCGCCGCCGCCGCGTTTGCTCATGACCGCCGGCACCGCATTCGCCTGCGACCGTGTCCGCTCCCCGTGCCACCGCTTCTCGCGCCGCCGTTCTCCGTGCTCCACCGTCGTTGCTGCTTCGCCATCCCACTTCCGTTCTTCCGTTGACGCAATGGGGAGACCATGCAGGAAGGCGGGCCAGAGCTCCGGCCAGGGTGCCGGCGGCAAAGGCAAGGAGGCCGCCAAGCCTCCCACGCCGGTAGTGATGCACGAGGCGCTGCCGTGGCCTCGGTCCAGGGTGACCGAGGCGATGCTGATAAACCTTGTTAATGGCGGACAGCTTCTCCCCAATCCGGTGGAGGGGCCGCCGGCGTGGCAAGTGCCGGATGATGACCACATCGAGCCCAGGGTCCCGCCGGGCTATGTTCTGAGTTTTATCAAGTTCCACCGGCGGGGACTTGGCGCGCGGCCGAGCCGCTTCATGCGGGCGCTCCCCCACCACTTTGGGGTTGAGCTCCAGCATTTCAACCCTAATTCCATCTCACACGCGTCCAGTTTCGCTGCCGTGTGTGAGGGGTATCTGGGTATGGCGCCGCAGTGGGACCTATTCACCCACGTTTTCAAGGCAACCCTGTTCACCAAGGCGGTGACCGACAAGGGAGCCGACGATGACGACGGCGACGATGGTGACGAGGGGGCAGAAGAGGAGAAGGAAGAGGAGAAGAAGAAGCCGAAGGCCCGCCGCTACGTTCAAGCGGGCTCTTGCTCAATCGGTTTGAAGAGGAAAGAGTGCTGGCTGTCCGGCACCTGGGCGTCGAACAACGCCGGATGGGATGCGGAGTGATTCTACCTCCGCAATGAGGGGAACCTTTTTCCGGAGAACACCGGCGCCGTGCTAACCGCGCCTGGTGAAAACTGGCTGTATGGTCAGCCAAAGGCGTGCCAGCCGCGCATCAACCTCCTGCTCGACGCCATCGTGAGCCTCCGCAACCGGAGGGCCGGCAACCTCTTCTTCAACCTCGCCCATGTCGTCGGTGAGTTCCACGGCCGCCGTGTGATTCCGCTCGTCGAGCGCCCACTGCGGCTGGATCAGATGACGGAGGACGCCGACCATGCGGTGCTCGCGGCTAGGAGGATGTCCGACGTGCCCCTTCCGACCGCCACGATCGTGGCTCGAGTGTGAGAGGCGATCGATGGCGGGAGGAACTTTGGGGAGAATCAAGTCGGCCTCTTCCGCGCCTTGGCCACAATCTACTGGGTTATGTAAGTTTTCTTGAGGCTTTTTCTCGTCGTTCTTTTTACTTGAGTCATCCTCATCGAGGCCTGCTTGCTCAGAACATCGCCGACCACGCGGACTCGAGGCCCCCGGTGAAGGAGGATGCGCCCGACCGCGAGGTAAGACGTTTGAAAGGCGAACGAGAGCACGCGGCGGCGGTCTCGAGGAGGGAGGAGAGGGCGCAGAAGGCCCTGAGCTAGAGGAGAAGGAGAAGCGTAAGTCTAGGCGACGCCGGGCGCGCCAACTACGTCTGGATGCGGACCCGACCGACTGGAGCTCCAGTCTCGAGTCGACCGAGGAGGATGAGGGCGAGGATGATGAGGGGGACGACGAGGTGACTGACAGTGATGGCGCCACTGCCACTGGAGCCCTGACGCCTCCTCGCTCTCGCGTGCAGGAGTTGTCTCTGGCTCCGGGCCTTCTGTGTGGCGACTCGTCGCCGGTTCAAGCGGACCAGCAAGCGGGGTTGTTATGCCACTCTAGCCACGGCGCTCGGACGCCGTCGCCGACCCGGGAAGGACAGCGGGGGGGCGTCTCACCGCTCCGGCCACCGCGCCCGTTCACCGTCACCGGTTCGAACGGGGTGGCGGGAGGAGTCGCCCCGCCGTTCTAGCCATAGCGGGCGGGCGCCCTCTCTGACACGGCGGGACTCTTCCTCCCGTCGCCATCCATCTTCAACGGGCGCGCACACCCGGCAGCATCAGGCTACAAATGTGCGCACATCATCTTCTGCGGAGCCCGGTGAGCAATATGGGGAGCGCCGGGCTCCTTCTAGTGACCGTCGGGCCGAGCGGACCTCGACCCGCAGGACTCAAGATCCCGCAAGGGACTCCGTGCCCGACCCGGCCAGGGAGTCGGCTGGAAAGGGGGCGGCCGCCAAGGTCTCGAAGCCCCCGAGCGGCGCGAGCGGCGGGCTCGAGGCCCCTAAGTCTTCGAGCGACTCGAGGGGGGTGACTGAGGCTCGAAAGCCCCTGAGTGCCTTGAGCAAGCCGGGTGGCTCGAGCAGTGCCGCCTCGAGCGCAGGGTAAGCTTTTCAATCGACCCACCTCCTGTTGTCTTTTTTGCTTACGTGTGAGCGCCTTGTCATAGTAATTTTTGTTTTTCTCTTTCTTTCAGGACCAAGCGCTCCCTGCAGACGTTACCGTCCCTCCCCCCATGCTGCCTACTAAAAGGCTGAAGACCACAGGAGGGTCGAGCGGATCCCCGTCAATGCTAGGTGGAGTGACCCTTCCTCGTTCTACTCCAATTTGGTTAGAGCAGGCCAAGGATGCAATTAGGCATGGCAAGTTGATGGCGGCCGGGTCCCGTGCAGGTGCCGGGGCCGTGACCAAGGCAGCGGGGGAGAAGGATACCACCACCACCATGGCCTCGACCGTCCTTCCGCTCGAGACCCCGTCGTTGTCAACCGCGCTGGTTGACGCGGCGGCGGCGACAAGGAGGCGATGGTGCCGAAGCCGACGGCCTCTGCTCCGGTGATGGGGGCTGGGTCAGAGAGCAGCCCATCGAGCTCGGAGACGAGAGCCCGGGCTCGGGCTCCAAGACTTCCTAGCCAATCGGCCTACGCCGGCTCGAGGAGGAGCGCAAGGAGAAGGAGGGGGAGGAGCAGACGTCGTCAACCACTGACCGACCGGTGGAGGACGTGGAGATGCAAGAGGTGGGCCCAGTGCCGCAGCCTCAGCCAAGCCGGGCCCCAACCCCCCTCGGGATTTGGAGGTCGACCCTTCCGCTGGGCAACGGGTCGAGGTGCCCCAAGCTTTCTTGGTCGAGCAAGGGGTGGCCCAAACCACGGCGCAGGAGAGGGCGTCCGAGGAGCACCCCGCCGCCGCTCAGGAGGAGGAGAAAGCGGAGGAACAAGCAGAGCAGCAGGCGGAGCAATCTGCCACCGTAGGCGTCGAGGAGCGTCAGCCGCAGGTGGAGCAGCGGGCTGAGCTAGAGGAGCAGCAGTTGCAGGTGCGGCAGCGAGTGGAGCAGCCCACCGCTGCAGGCGGCGATGAGCGCCAGGGCGGCGAGCGGGAGCTCCGTCTAGTGCCGTACCAGGCACCGCCGCAGCCTCTGCAGCTGCTGGGGGGCCTAGTGCCCCACCTCGTGCCCGGCTCGGAAACGGGCGAGGTGTGGTTCGAGGGCAAGACCGACGCCGACCAATGGGAGGAAGCCCAAAGCAAGCAGACGGCGGCGGCCATCGTCAATAGCCACATGCCGTCGGTCGGTCTCGGGCCCACGGAGCCCACCGATGTCTCCATCGAAGAGCGGAGGCGGGTCGAGGCGCGGGCGCTCGCCCAGGAGGCGTCCTCCTCCTGGAGCCAGCCACAACGCCCGACGACCTTGGCTGAACGGGTGGTGGCGGCGTGCGTCAATTTGGAGGCGGTGAGGAGACTCCACTCCTCCATCGACAAGGAGATGCGGGAGGAGTTCCCCTTATGGGAAAGGCCACCGCTGGTGCTCCCCGACCCCCTCGACCACGAGGCCCCTCCGATCGTGATGAACGATCAGAAGGAGCTCGAGGCGCACGCGGAGACCGAGGAGCGCCGGCAGTGGCTCGAGAACGCCTTGAAGACCGCCTTGTCGCTCGTCTCTGAGGACATGCCCCGGCTTCTCTCTATGAGTACTTTAGTTGCCCTTCCTTTTAGTTTATCGTGATTTATGATCTAATGCTTCCCCTTCATGGTTCAGATGACGCATAGCCGCTCATATGCCAAATCTACACACATTCATGCCACGCAAGAGAGCGAGCACGAGATCCGGTGGTACGTGCGGATGGGGCAAGACGCTGAGGGCGAGCGGCACCGCTTTGCTCGGCTCCATCGAGAGGCCAACGCCGCCCTGGACGCCGCCAAGGAAGGTGCCAAGAAGGCTCAAGATGAGCTCGCTCGGGTGGCGCAGGAGGCTGAGACGGCACAGCGGGAGGCGGGCGAGAAGCTTGCCCAAGCCGCGCAGGAGGTGGAGACCGCTCGTCAGAAGTACGCGCAGCTGCATGAAATCTTCGAGCAGCTCAAGAAGGACGCAGCTACGGCACTGCAAAGCTACAGGGCCAAATGCCAGGACATGGAGCAGCTCTAGAAGGACAAGGCCAACATCGAGGCATATACAAGGGAACTGCAGGCGGCGGTCACTCGGGAAACTGCCGAGAAGGAGGCCCTTGCCAGCGCGCTCGAAGCAGAGAAGAAGCGGGCGAGCGGTCTCCAGACGGAGGTGGTCAACTTCCGTCAGGTGGTGACGGACAAGGACCTCACCATCCAGGGCGCCGGCAAGGCTTATGAGGAGCTGCGGTCGGAAAAGCACGACGTCGAACGCGCCCTCTAGAGGAAGGAGACCGAGCTCGCGCGGGCACTCAAGCGCGAGCAAGGGCTCTCGACCCGCTGCACCCGTAAGTAGACCGAGCCCTCTAACCTTTTTTCCTACGCGGTTCTTGCGCATTGCTCGAGTATTTCATTTTCATCGTTCTTTTTCAGGCTTGGAGGCGGACCTGGTGGAAGCGCGTGAGGACGCAAAGTCAGCCCATGCGCTGGCTGACGGTGAGCTCTCAGCCAAGGCCCACATCACCGGCGCCATCGACACCCTTAGCGCCAACTGGGGCTTCTCGCCGGTGGTGGGCGTCGAGGGGCCGGATGCTGGCCAGGGCTACGCTAGCCGGGTCCGTGAGTTTGGTGCCTCTCTGCGGGGTCGTATCCAGGAAGCCCTCGTCTTCGCTGCGCGCCGGACAATGGCCGTCTTCTACTCGGGGTTTAGCATCTCGAGGGAGGACGCCCGGGCCGGGATGGAGGCCGTTGCGAGCGGCTTCACCTACGCTGAGGGTGAGCAAGAAGGAGGGGTCAACCCCCGGATCGAGCAGCTCAAGGCCGAGGCTGAGGAGCCGGGCGCCCGTCTTGGAAACGATCTGCTGCGAGAAGTCCTCCCGCCTGATGTGGAGTAGTTTTTATCCGGCCTGCGAGCCGAAATCTGGGCAACAAGGCCCTTGTAAGAATCAGAATATTCTGGTCGTGGAATGGCCCAAGCAGCCTAAAAACTTGATGCTTGTAACTTGAGCCGTTATGCTCTAGTTTTTTCTTTGCGCTTGATATCATTTTCCGCTTCCTGCCTTTACTTTGTTTTAACTAAGCGTTGGCGCTGCGCTCGAACCGCCTCGAGGGAGGATGAGTTAGGGTGCTGTAGCTCGGAGGCGTGGGAAGCCTTGTGCTCAATCGCCCGACTCGGCAAGCTCGAGGTGGCGCAAATACTTAGCTTACGGGAAATTTCAAGGCGAGGAGGGGAAAGATTGCATCGAGCGTTGTTTTTTTTGAAAAAACTAGGTGCTTTTTTTCGAGGACTTCAGGGGGGTCCTCCCCCCTGGTCTAGCCCCTGAGGGGGGCTTGACTTTGTGGAAACAAAGTCGAGCCTACCTTGTGTATGAACAAAAAGTAAGAAGCTGACTTGCGGCATCGGTACATTTGGAACAAAGAAACGTACAAGGCATCTAGGCCTAGGGGAAAAAGCGACGTAGTTGTTCGATGTTCCACGCGTTGGTGAGGGTCGAGCCGTTCTCATCGGCTAACTTGTACGTCCCCGGTTTCAGCACCTCGACCACGATGAACGGGCCTTCCCAAGGAGGAGTGAGCTTGTGGCGCCCCTTGTTATCTTGGCGTCGACGGAGTACGAGATCGCCGACCTCGAAATCCCTCTTGCGCACGTTCTTCTCGTGATACTACCGCAGCTTTTGCTGGTAGCGCGTAGAGTGTAGGAGCACCATGTCTCGAGCCTCTTCAGCCTGGTCGACGGCGTTAGCCAGTCTTTCCTCGTTAGTTTGCTCGTTGTAGGCCTTAAGTCGAGGGGACCCATACTCGAGATCAGTGGGGAGGACGGCCTCAGACCCATAGACCAGGAAGAATGGGGTGAACCCAGTGGCTCGACTTTCGGTCGTTCATAGACTCCACAGGACAGATGGGAGCTCGGCTACCCACTTCTTGCCGTGCTTGTTGAGGCGGTCGAAAATCCTTGGCTTTAGCCCCTGCAAAATCATGCCGTTGGCACGCTCAACTTGGCCATTAGTTGGAGGGTGGGCGACTGCCGACCAGTTCATACGGATGTGGTGCCGATCGCAGAAGTCCAAGAACTTTTTGCCTGTGAACTGGGTGCCATTGTCAGTGATGATGACGTTAGGGACTCCAAAGCGATGGATGATGTCGGTGAAGAACTCGACCACTCGCTCCGAGCGGATGTTAGTGATGGGCTTGGCCTCGATCCACTTGGTGAACTTATCGATGGCCACGAGCAAGTGGGTGTAGCCCCCCGTCGTCTTTTGAGGGGTCCAACCAGATCGAGCCCCCGGACCGCAAATGGCCACGTGAGGGGATCATCTAGAGTGCGTGTCTTTGGAAGATGCGTTTGCTTGGCGTAGAACCGGCATCCTTCACACGCCCGAACAAGCTTGATGGCGTCAGCAGTTGCAGTGGGCCAGTAGAAGCCTCGACGGAATGCGTTCCCGACAAGGGTTCTTGGCATAGCGTGGTGGCCACAAGCCCCCGAGTGCATGTCTCTGAGCAATTTCCTGCCCTCTTCGATCGAGATGCACCGTTGAAGTATGCCGGTCGGGCTGCGGCAGTAGAGCTCTGTCCTCCCCGTAAGGACGTAAGTTTTGGCTCGACGAGCTAGTCGCCTCGCCTCCGTTCGATCCTCCGGCAACTCCCCTCGAACAAGGTATTCGAGGAAGGGTGCACACCAATCTACCGGTGGGCCCGGATCCCGATCGATCTCCATGACTTCTGCCTCCTTCGAGGGGGAATCGGTCGCTGGAGCGGGCTCGATGACTGGTTCTGCTCCAGCCCCCGAGTCCCACTTCACAGATGGCTCATGAAGATCTTTCGAGAAGACGTTTGGGGGGAGCGGCGCTCGAGACGACGCGATCTTGGCCAACTCGTCTGTGGCTTCATTGAAGCGTCTTGGGATGTGGTTGAGCTCGAGGCCATGAAAGTTTGCTTCCAGTTTGCGTACTTCGTTGCAATATGCTTCCATCTTTTCATCATGGCAGCTCGAGGCTTTCATCACCTGGTCGATGATGAGTTGTGAGTCGCCTCGAGCATCGAGGCGTCGAATCCCGAGCTCGATGGCGACACGCAACCCAGTAACGAGCGCCTCATATTCGGCCATATTGTTCGAGGCAGCAAAGTGGGTCCGTAGCACGTAGCGCATATGTTCTCCGAGGGGTGAAATGAAGAGCAAGCCCGCGCCCGCTCCTGTCTTCATGAGCGACCCGTCGAAGTACATGGTCCACAGTTCGGCTTGAATCTGTACTGGGGGAAGTTGGACATCGGTCCATTCAGCCACAAGGTCAGCCAGTACTTGGGATTTGATAGCTTTTCGTGGGGCGTAAGTGATGGTCTCGCCCATGAGCTCGACCGACCACTTAGCGATTCGACCCACTACTTCCCAGTTTTGGATGATTTCCCCGAGCGGGAATGAGGACACCACAGTTACCGAGTGGCTAAGAAAGTAGTGTTGGAGTTTTCGACGCGTGAGTACGATTGCGTAGAGCAATTTTTGGATTTGAGGATACCGAGTTTTGGCATCTGAGAGCACCTCACTGACAAAGTATACTGGCCGCTGGACGGGGAGCGCATGCCCCTCCTCCTGTCTCTCGACCACTATGACTGCGCTGACCACCTGAGTGGTTGCAGCAACATAGAGGAGGAGGGACTCGGCGGGTATGCCGTCTCGAGCCGGTCGGGGTGGCACGAGCATAGGAGGAGAGGTGAGTATGCTCTTCAGCTCCGAGAGGGCTTCCTCTGCCTCGGGTGTCCAGGCAAAGTGCTCGGATTTCTTGAGGAGTCGGTACAGAGGCAGGGCTTTCTCTCCCAAACGTGCAATGAACCGACTGAGAGCGGCTAAGCACCCAGTGATCTTTTGCACCCCTTTCAGGTCTCTAATCGGCCCCATTCTCATGATGGCCGCGACCTTCTCGGGATTGGCCTCGATGCCACGCTGGGAGACGATGTACCCCAACAGCATACCACGAGGTACGCCAAAGACGCACTTTTCAGGATTCAACTTGATGTTTTTAGCTCGGAGGCATCCAAACGTCAACTCGAGGTCCGCGACAAGGTTCTCTACTTTTCGAGTTTTGACAACGATGTCATCAACGTAGGCCTCGACAGTCTCCCCTATGTGTTTTTCAAAAACATGAAGCATGCATCGCTGATATGTTGCCCCGGCATTTCGAAGGCCGAAAGGCACCATGACATAACAGTACATGCCTATGGGAGTGATGAATGAGGTTGCAAGCTGGTCGGACTCTTTCATTTTGATTTGGTGATAGCCGGAGTAGGCATCCAGAAAGGAAAGTACTTCACAACCCGCAGTGGAATCAATGATTTGGTCAATTTGAGGCAAAGGAAATGGAACCTTGGGACATGCTTTATTTAAACTAGTGTAATCTACACACATCCTCATCTTTCCATTCTTTTTCTCTACTAGTACAGGATTAGCTAACCACTCGGGATGATGTACCTCCTTGATGAATCCGGCCTTCTCGAGCTTCTCGACCTCCTCGCGGATGATCCTGCGCTTCTCCTCGTCGAAGCGGCGCAGGCGTTGCTTGACAGGTCTCGAACCAGGACGGATCTCCAAGGCGTGCTCGACGACATCCCTCGGTACGCCAGGCATGTCCGAGGGACTCCACGCAAACATATCAGCATTTGCGCGGAGAAAGTCAACGAGCACGATTTCCTATGCACTGTCGAGGGAGGCGCTGATGATCAGCGTCTTCTCCCCCGAGGAGCTCGGGTCGAGCGGGATCTTCTTGGTGTCTTCAGCTGGCTCGAAGTTGCCAGCCTGTCGCTTGGGTGCTGGTGCAGAGGCCTCAGCCGCCATGTGGTCGAGCGTCTTGGCTAGGTCCTTGGACGCGGCTAGGGATTCGCCGTACTCGACGCATTCCACGTCGCAGCAGTACCCGTTCTCATACGTGGACTCGACGGTGATGACTCCCTTTGGTCCTGGCATCTTGAGCTTGAGGTAGGCGTAGTTGGGGATCGCCATGAACTGGGTGTAGCTGGGTCTGCCCAGAATGGCGTGATAGGTCGCCTCGAAGCTTGGCATGTTGTTGACGGTCGTTAAGTATCAATTTTATACCGTCAACGCAGCAAGAGAAAGGACTAATATGAGTTCACCTGTTAGATATAGGGGTTACACCGATAGAATTCCACGAGTTTTGGTGATTGTCTATTTCTGCGGGGGTTATCGAAAGAGAACCAAAGGAGGCCCACATGTCATGATTACATAGAGATAAAGACCGAACGGGTAAAATTGTATAATCTAGAAGACTCCGAAGGCAAACCCGGGAAGCCGGGGCCCACCTGGCAGGGTGGGCAGTCGGCCGACCCAGGGGGGGAGTGGGCCGACTCCCCACCTCAACCAATCAGGTTGAGTCTCGTGGATCCTGCCTCCACCGCCTTTGAGGATGAATAATTATCGTCCATTTAGGTCGGTTTGACCCGAGGGCTGTGGTTAATCCTAGGGGGCTATATATTGAGCCCCGGCCCCGGGTGAAACCCTAATTCATTCAAGAGTTCATTCTCTCATCGGAATTCAGAGAAGCCGAGCCACCATCCCAATTAGAGCTCCATAGTTTAGTAGCATAGCTACATAGGAATAGATCTAGAGGGAATCAAGCCTAGCTTGGAGTCCAGATCTGTCGGAGTTCTTGGTAATTCCCCTCTACATTCTTGTAATATTCATCTTTGTTCGTGATACTATGAGTGGTACTTTATTCTATTCTATTATATCAGACTTGACTATGCTCTATTTGATTATGTTCTCAATTATATTGTTCTTAGTTTACTTTGATTATATGTTTAGCATAGTTGGACTAGAATTATGTTTATGCATAGGATCGTATAGCGCTTGCTCATTAGGCCAATGGGTGAGTGATAGATATTGTGTGGGCATGGTGCCTATACCGTATTTATCTGCGATTGCACCCTATATTCCGGATCGTGAGGTAGATCGCGGGAGTGACAGTCCTGTTGAGTCCTTTGTAGCCCTACTCCCGAGTATAGGTCTAGCAGAACAAACCTATTACATTGAAGTCATTGTTATATCTCTTGTCTTCTCTGGTAATATCACTATGCATAGATGTAACATTTTCCTGCCATGATTGCTAGATGTTCTTGCACTAATCATTGTATGCTTTGACTTTATAGTTAGAATAACATAGGATTATACCCTAGATCGTCCTAGTCAATGCTAGTGTTATAAGCTTAGAGTGCTAAGTTGAGATGGCTTATTACTATTATTTTATGTGGCTAATTGCTCTCATTTATCTTATGTCATTTATCATTCATTCCTATATTTTATGTGACATTTACCCCGTATGAGATGATCGATACGAGACAAGGTTAAGCTCTCCATTATCGCATGTGCATTGCTCATCACTCATTATCCAGGGCATTCCCTTCCCAAAGTGGTAAAAATATAAATAACGATACCTGGATTACTCCTGGTTAAAATGCTACATCGGTATTATACGTGCGCTATGGATCCCATATTTATTTCTAGTAGCGAGTTGCATTATTTAGTACCAGCATTTTTGGTGCCATGTTGGGGATGACAACCTAACACCGAGTGGCGTTAGAAATGTCAACAAGCATTTTTGGCGCCGTTGCCGGGGAAGGTTGAAAGCCAATGGATAATGAGCAAACATTGCACTACATAATGAGATTGAGCACTGTCACCATTCTCTACTCATACGGCCTTACCCTTGTCTTTCGTTTATTTTATATCTTATGCGGGGCAATGTATGAAAAAGACAATTCTTCACGACAACTATATTGACAATCCGAAGCTTTATTCGGGAAGGCCGGAAGCGGGTTGAAGAAGACCAATCAATCATCATCATCATCAACTCAACTTTGAAGTTTGTCGGACGCGTAAAGTCAACCTTTCGTGCGAGACTTGACACCAGCGTTTGAAGCCATGGCAAACAAGTCACTCCGCGAGTTCTCGGCTCCAACTACGGACAACATTCGTGCTGGACCAGCCGCGGACATCGAAGGAGCTTTTGAGCTCAAGCTGCGCTAATCAACATGGTGCAAGCAAGCCGGTTACGTGGGAAGCCCCATGAAGATGCTAGTGCTCATCTCCAACACTTCCGGAGATTTGTAGCACATTCACTATCAAGGATGTCCCCGAGAGATGCTATACTACTTCGCCTCTTCCCATTCTCACTCTTGGGGAGAGCGGCGTGGTTCTACGCCAATAAGGAGAAGAATACTACGTGGGCACTATGTTCCACCAATTTCTTGGCGAAGTTCTTCCCCATGGGCAAGACAAATGCTCTTCGTGGGAAGATATCAAGTTTTCGGCAACACCATGATGAGACTTGTCCCGAAGCTTGGGAGCGCTTTCAAGATTACATCCTCGAGTGTCCTCATCATGGCATGGAGAATTGGCTGCTTATGCGGACATTCTACCATGGGCTTAGCAACAGTACACGTGAGACGATGGATGCTGTAGCCGGAGGTGCATTCTTATCACTCACTATTCCTCAAGCCACGGCTCTTGTGGAGAAGATGGCATCCAACCAAGGTTGGAGTGAAGAAAGAACTCGAGACCCGCAAGAGAGGTGGAGGAATGCACCAGTGAAAGAGGTAGACATGCCGTACGCCAAAATGGATTTACTAATGAAGAGGCTCGATGAGAGAGCCCCGGAGAAGAAAGAAGTCATGCATATACATGATGCTCGCATGACATGTGAAGAGTGTGGAGAGACCGGGCACACAGTGCTAGCGCCTTGAGCCGAAGGAGGACGTGAACTACCTCAATAACAACAACAACAATTACTACCGTCCTCAGCAGAATCAAGGTTGGAATCAACAGCAGAGGCCTAACTACTCAGGCAATTATTCAGGCAACTATCAAGGTAACAACTCCTCCTACAATAATTACAACCAGCCGCCTTTGAGAGAGTTAGTGCTGAATCAAGGCAAGATGATGGACAATCCTGTCCAAGAAGCGACATCAAATGACAAGGTCCTAGAGACACTCGGCAATGAGAATGGATGGCTTTTCCAATGCCATCAAGAGTCGCCTCAGCTTCAACAAGATACTCGAGTCGCGGGTGCAATGGCTTGTCAACCTTGCTCCCTCCACCGGTCAAGGTAAACCGCGGGACAACCCGAAGAGCTCGAAACCGCAAATCTTGTTGATATATTCAATGTAGAAGATAGTCGGAGTGATCCATCGAAGGGGTCATGGATTGACTCAACTCGCCAATCAAAAAGGGCGATCCGGGAGACCCGGTCATTCCAATCTCCATTGGAACTACCAATTTCAACGAGGCAATCGTGACTTCGGTGCAAGCATCAACATTATGCCAAGAGTGATATATGAGAAGCTATTCGGATACCCGTTAGCATACACAACCATGTACTTACAGCTTGCAGATCAGTCACTCCGTGTTCCTTTGGGAATACTTGAAGATATATGTGTACGAGTGGGCAACTCGTATGTTCCTGCAGACTTCGTGGTAGTGGATACAGGCAGTGATGAAAGGTCCCCTGTCATTTTGGGACGACCATTCCTGAACACTGCTGGAGCCATCATGTGTGCCAACACTGTCAAGATCATCTTCAATATCAAGGGCAAGAGAGAGACCTTCTTCTTCAAGAACAGAGTATTGCAGTTCCCAGCACACCCTCATCAGCAGAACAGTGAGAAGAAGAAGAATCCAGCTAAGAAGAGCAAGAACAAGAATAAGAAGACCAAGAAGACGGAGACAGTGAGGATGGTCACTGCAGTCCACAAGGAGCATGACCACCTACTCAGATCCTCACGACTGATCAAAAAGGATGATCCAGGTGTCCCAACCATTCAATGCTCCATCAACAGAAGCTCTTTCAATAAAGCTGTCTGTGACACCGGATCAGGCGTCAACATCATGGCCAAGGTAACTTATGAGTATCTATATGGCACTATGCCTTTGGAGCCTACCTATGCACAGCTGCAGATGGAAGATCAGACGTTCCACTTCGTCGAAGGAGAAGTGAAGGATGTCCTCATCCAGATAGATGACCATTATGTCCCTACAGACTTCCAAGTCGTTGACATGGGAGATGACTATGATCCTCCAATCATCCTAGGAAGACCATTCTTGAACACCACGAGAGCTATCATCTATATTGGGACAGGAGGGATTCATTTCCACTTTCCCACTGAGAAGGTACGCCGCTACTTCAACAGTAATTATATATTCACTGAGGAGCCCAAGAAGAACAGAACAAGGAGAAGGCAGCGTACTGTCGCGTAACAAGAAGAACATCACTACGGATGGATGGGCTGACTATGAGGGAGAAGTGTCAAGATATGAAGACCGGTACCCTGAAGAAAAGAACATTGTAGAAGAAGAAGAGGTACTACCAACAGAAGAAAACCGCGTGCCCCAAGAAGCTTCCTCCTCAAGGTCATCCTCTCCAACAAAGAAGGTGTGGAAGGTAAAAGCAAAATCAGAAACAATTCCTACACACGAGGCGACATCATCCGAGGCGCCAGCCAATGCGCCCTTGAAAACTGAGTAAATATGACAAGTCCTGTTCGGAGGACTTAAAACCACCGAACGCCGCGCCAAGAGGTAACTTGGTATTTATCAGCATTTACTTTTCAGCATTGCATTTTTTACCTTAGCATATTTATTTTCCTACTTGCATCTTAGTTGCATCTTCACTCTTTTATCCCCGCATTAGAAAAGAAAATAAAAATGTTTTGCATTTGCATCCAGAAAATCGTTAAGCCCCATGTGGATAGTCATTCACTGTGGTGGCACAAAAATAATTTCTCAAAGCAAATTTATCTTTACTTGTCTCGCATTTCTTAAATAATAAAAAGATAAAAATATTTCTTGTGATCTGTTAGAATGAGTTTTAAGTTAGGAAAGTTCTAGACAACCAAGGCCTAGAGGTTTTTATCACTAACGCTTAATTAGTTCCACAAGCTTTGTTGTCTATTTTGAGCTTCACAGAACATTAAGGATCATAAAGAGCTAACGGGCGAAGGACATCCAATCCCCGTTGGAGTCTTTGCCGCCCGTGACGCTTGAATGCCGTCTCCAACAAAGCAATCATCTACAACACTCCGGAGGGCTAGAACGTCTTCGGTCGTCAACAACATCGCCAGACTATGTCAACATCCAGCTTGGGGAGAGCATCCCCGTTTACCAAGCTAAGTGTTTCCAACTTATTTGTTTATGCCTTATTAAAGTATGCTCTGTTAAAACAACTAAAAAAGATGCATAACCATAGAAACCCGAAAGATTTCCTTATTTATCTTTTCTACTTTTGGAGAGCTCTTGCAATGTCTTTAAAAGTGATCCCTAGAATAAACTCTACATGGAGATGATGAATAGTTGCTCTGCCCTAATTCCTTCCAAGTACCTAGTTTTCAACCTTGCACTCTCTCGAGTTTTGGACACAACTGTTTAGATTTGAGATTTGCTCTAAACCTGAAACTTGTGGGTAGCAAACACTTGATCTCGGGTATGATATGGGAAGGTTTTGAGCTGTTGTCCATCTTGTTCCTAGAGATACTAGAGTTCGGGAGAATTTATCTTTGAAAATATTAAATTCCTGCATGATGAGTTCCTTTATGATGAGAGTTTAAATTCCTACCACGACTATATATTCATGCTTACTAGATTAGGAAAACCCATTTATTCATATAGATCATATTGTAGGTTTGAGTGTAGACTTTATAGGCATTGAGTGTGGTTATATTTGTGGACCCATAAGGAATCAGTCATGTAGTTAAAGTCAATACTATGTGCTCTCCATCCATTGATCTATGCTACTTCTGTCCTCAGAAGCATGCACCCGTTGTTAAATGTTACATTCATTCTGTGCTACTTCTGTTCCTAGAAGTACCACCCACATATAGATCCCTATTCACCACATATCGTGCTATCTCTACCCTGGAGATACGCACTTATGCTGCTCCTATCCTAGGAGTACGCATTCCCCACATACTGTGCTGTCTCTACCTTGGAGATACGCACTTATGCTGCTCCTACACTGGGAGTACGCATCCATCCATTCATTCATTCACATATACATACGCCATTCATTTCACATCATCCAGAAAAAGGTTCTACTCCTATTCTGGGAGTGAACACCTAGACATAATCATCGCCGTTCCATTTGCCTACATAAAAGCTCCAGTCATTATCATTTCAAGTTATACACTCCCTGTGCTAAAGTTCGTTTTCAGAGGATTGGTTGCTCTAAAAAAAAAGAAGAGAGAAAGAAAGAAAGAAAGAGTAGCCAAGTCCTTCCATTCAAGAAGTTTTCGAGAAGTTCAAGAAGTTTCAAAGTTTTCGAATCAAGGGAGTCATGTTATCCCCGAAGGAGCAAGTGTAGAAGTAGATGTTCACCAGTTGAGTACCCCTCATAATCATTTTCTTATCATTATCATCCTATCATCATCTTATCATCCATTCCACTTCCTCATTCACATGCACATATGACTTTATTATTATTTTAGTTCCTATTGGATCCATGTCTTAACTGTGCAATATATGCAAGTGAGTTTGAGTGTCTCCCCACCTATGAGCTCCACATAAGCCTATTAGGAAGTAGGGTGAGAGAGAGAAGGCACTTTTCCACTATGCCTTAGTTCCACAAATACCACATATTCTGAGAGAAGAGAGAAGGCATACACTACTCATGCCTTGGAGAGGATCCAGAAATACCACAAATGAGAGACCTGAAAGGTTCATACAAGGAACTCTGAGTTTTATTTCAAAAACCTTGCAAAAAAAACTCCGGGATAATAGTTGATCAAAGAGCGAGAAACATGGCGCTTGGCTTGACCGTTCTATCTTTCAACTACTCAAGACCCAAGTGAAGGTTACAAGCCCCATGGTGAAAGGTAATATGAGTGAGTTTTGAGTCGAATAGTTCACTCTAATCCGAGGAGAGTTCTTGTTTGAACGCATGTGTACTTGTGAGGAGTGAAAGTATTGCAAAGCAACTCCCGATCCATCGAGTCTATCTTTGCTCGGGGACGAGCAAAAGGTAAGCTTGGGGGAGTTTGTTGACGGTCGTTAAGTATCAATTTTATACCGTCAACGCAGCAAGAGAAAGGACTAATATGAGTTCAACTGTTAGATATAGGGGTTACATCGATGAGAATTCCATGAGTTTTGGTGATTGTCTATTTCTCGCGGGGGTTATCGAAAGAGAACCAAAGGAGGTCCACATGTCATGATTACATAGAGATAAAGACCGAACGGGTAAAATTGTATAATCTAGAAGACTCCGAGAAGGCAAACCACGGAAGCCGGGGCCTACCGGGGTGGGCGGTCGGCCGACCCGAGGGGGGAGTCGGCCGACTCCCCACCTCAACCAATCAGTTGAGTCTCGTGGATCCCGCCTCCACCGCCTTTGAGGATGAATAATTATCGTCCATTTAGGTCGGTTTGATCCGAGGGCGTGGTTAATCCTAGGGGGCTATATATTCAGAGCCCCGGCCCCCGGGTGAAACCCTAATTCATTCAAGAGTTCATTCTCTCATCAGAATTCGTAGAAGCGTGAGCCACCATCTCAATTAGAGCTCCATAGTTTAGTAGCATAGCTACATAGGAATAGATCTAGAGGGAATCAAGCCTAGCTTGGAGTCCGGATCTGTCGGAGTTCTTGGTAATTCCCCTCTACATTCTTGTAATATTCATCTTTGTTCGTGATACTATGAGTAGTACTTTATTCTATTCTATTATATCAGACTTGACTATGCTCTATTTGATTATGTTCTCAATTATATTGTTCTTAGTTTACTTTGATTATATGTTTAGCATAGTTGGACTAGAATTATGTTTATGCATAGGATCGTATAGCGCTTGCTCATTAGGCCAATGGGTGAGTGATAGATATTGTGTGGGCATGGTGCCTATACCGTACTTATCTCGCGATTGCACCCTATATTCCGGATCGTGAGGTAGATCGCGGGAGTGATGGGTCCGTTGAGTCCTTTGTAGCCCTTCTCCCGAGTATAGGTCTAGCGAACAAACCTATTACATTGAAGTCATTGTTATATCTCTTGTCTTCTCGGTAATATCACTATGCATAGATGTAACCTTTTCCCGCCATGATTGCTAGATGTTCTTGCACTAATCATTGTATGCTTTGACTTTATAGTTAGAATAACATAGGATTATACCCTAGATCGTCCTAGTCCATGCTAGTGTTATAAGCTTAGAGTGCTAAGTTGAGATGGCTTATTACTATTATTTTATGTGGCTAATTGCTCTCATTTATCTTATGTCATTTATCATTCATTCCTATATTTTATGTGACACTAAACTTTGTATGAGATGATCGATACGGACAAGGTTAAGCTCTCCATTGTCGCATGTGCATTGCTCATCACTCATTATCCAAGGCATTCCCTTCCTGAAGTGGTAAAAATATAAATAACGATACCTGGATTACTCCCGGTTAAAATGCTACATCGGTATTATCTCGTGCGCTTGCGGATCCCATATTTATTTCTAGTACCAGTTGCATTATTTAGTACCAGCATTTTTGGCGCCATGTTGGGGATGACAACCTAACACTGAGTGGCGTTAGAAATGTCAACACACGTCGAAAGTGAGGATCTCTCTGCGGAAGTTCGAGCGCGTGCCAAAGACGACGGGGAGGTCGATGCGGCCGATCGTGTGCGCTTTCTTGCCGGGGATGACTCCGTGAAAGCCCCCGGCACTCGGTTTGAGCTGAGCCCTCATGATGCCGAGTAGAGTGAGCGTCTCCATGTAGATGATGTTGAGGCTGCTGCCTCCGTCCATGAGGACCTTGGTGAAGCGGGCGTTAAGGATGATCGGGTCGACGACGAGGGGGTACGCGCCGGGGTTGGTGACATGTTCTGGATGATCATCACGATCGAACGTGATGGGAGCATCCGACCAGTCGAGGAATTGAGTCATGGCAGGCTTCACAGAGAAGACCTCCCTGCGCTCGTTCTTTCGCTCCCGACGCGTCATCTCTGTGGTAGGGCCGCCATAGATCATGTAGCAGTTGGTAATGGGCGGGTACCCGTTATCGTCATTGTCGTTGGCTCGTTCTTACCCTTGCTCGAGCCCTCACCGTCCTCCGGGGGCGGCGCGGGCTTGTTTCCCAGCTCTACCAAAGAAGGCTCCCACGGCCTCGTCACCGACAGCATAGTCGGCGATGACGTCCATGAGCTCGTCGACCGTCTTTGGGCGATTGCGCCCGAGCTCCCGTACAAGCTCTTTGCATGTAGTGCCCGAGACGAACGCTAGGATGACGTCATGATCGGGAATGTGCGGCAGCTCGGTGCGCAACTTGGAGAAACGTCGAGCAAAGTCTCTGAGGGACTCCGTGGTGTTTTGCTTACAGTTGCGGAGATCCCACGAGTTGCCCGGTCGGATGTATGTGCCCTTGAAGTTCCCCTCGAAAACTGGACCAGGTCGGTCCAATTGTAGATCCGACGGGGAGAAGCTCCTCGAGCCACCGTCGAGCGGTGTCGAGAGAAACGAGGAAGCCGGCGTATGATTGCTCTATCCTCTCGAGCCCCCTCCCGGGCGGGCCCGGAAGTCACCACGCAGCTCGCTTGGTCTCCCCGTTGTATTTGACCACACTCGTAGGGGGTCAAAACGGGTTAGGCAACGGTGTGTTGCGGATAGCTCGACTGAAGACTCGAGGGCCCGTGGCTCGGGGGCCTGCCGATCCTCGTCGCTGTCGTAGCACCCTCCTCGATGGGCCTTGTAGCCACGGTCCTCGGCACCCGCCGCCTTGCGTCGTCGGTTGTCGTTGATGTCATGATGCGCATCTTGAGGCGCGCGGTTGTCGAGGCTGCGCTCTCGAGCGGGGGCTCTACCACCTCGAGGGGGTGCCTCTTGGTGGACGGAACCCTCCCGCTCGTGCCGTGGTTGTTCTGGGGCTGCCTCGCGCTGTCTTGAAGCCGAGCTCTCGGCCTGCTGGACGGCCGTGACTTGGAGGAGTCCCTGGACCTCATCCCGTATCCGTAGCGCGTGCGGATTCGAGGGAGCCGGCATGTCCCGCAGCAACATAGCTACCGCAAGGACATTTTGGCTCGCTCGAGGGAAATGGGCTGGCTCGATCGGCACCTCTGGCCGCCCATCGTTGACGATGCAGTTGAGGACGCCTCATGCTTTTCCTCGAGCGCCTAGAGCTCGATGAGGGGAAGGTTGGTTCTGCTCGAAGGCGCGCTTGAGCATTTCCAGATTTGCGCGATCCGCGTCCATCTTGGACTCGATCTCCTGGAGCTGTGCCCATTGCGCCACTCGAACATCGTCTTCAAGTCGTGGGTTGTTCTGCCCCTGTGGTGGCTCCTCGCATGGCTCGATTACCAAGGCTCCAGCCGCTGGTGTTCCAAGGACCGGCGTTCCGACGGGACGGCTGGCTGCTGCGGCGGCTGCCGCGGCATCGTCCCTAGTGTCATCGTCTGACGGAACGTCGTTCTCGAGGCGGAAACACTCGCGAGCCGGGTCATAGCACCCTGAATCCGAACCATCGGAGTCGGGGTCAGCGCCAGACGGAGTCCAGGGCCTTCCCGTGCTTTCCTCCTCGATCCAGCGGCGTATATTCCCGACCGTGTTGCGGCGTTGCGAGCCAGGCGCTCTGTCAAACCCGCGGTCCACCGATGTCGGCCACACAATCTCCAAGTGCATGGCGGCACGCAAGAGGGGGCCGGGGGTTTCCTCTTGTGGCCCCATTATTGACTGGATCTCATTGGCATACGTGGTGGCGGCGTTGGTGAGCCCAAACGAGAGCCTGCGACGAGCTCGATAGAGTCCGTGCGGCAAGAAGTTGGGCAACGTTGGCTGTGCGCGCGCTCGAGACGCCACGCCGGGCTCTCTCGGCGAGCGCATGGCGAACGTGAAGCCAGGGTCCACATCAAGAACTCCTTGTCCACGCGCCACTCCCTGTCGTGCACTTGGCGCCCCTGTTGGGCGCGTCGTGGCGTCTGGCAGAGAGGGCATGCTGACAGGGCGCTCGTGGCCCTGTGCCTGCTGGAGATGACGCCGATACTAGTGGCATCGGTGCCGCGATGGCGAGCCGTGGTGGCGTGGTCGGCGCGTAGCTCCACCAGCGCGTGGGGGTGTCGAGCATCCTCCTCCTGGTTCACCGATCGAGAGCAGAGCCATGTCATAGCCCGTACCGAGCGACACGAACTCTAGGCTCCCAAACCAGATCACCGTGGCGAACGGAAGCGAGGACGTGGATGATGCCATCCGGAAAATGGCGGGAATCGGTGAAAACACGCAGCCCCCCTACCTGGCGCGCCAACTGTCGATGTTTCGTACCCCAGGGGGTGTCACACCAACGAGTAAATTTCTAAGCGTGCTCCCTAATCCGGATGGTGATGCAAGAATAACACAAATGTTTATCCTGGTTCGGGCAAAGAGTGCCCTACGTCCAGCAGTGGGGGGTGACTTGTATTATCTTGCACCGAAGTGCTTGTACAGGGGTGAGTACAAGGCAGTCCTGAGACTTTGCGAGTGAGAGTGTGTGTGTGAGCTTGGGGAACCTAGGAACCTGCCTTAAACTAGGCCCTGGCATCCCCTTTTATAGGCCAAGGGGATGCTCAGGAGTACAAGAGTTGGTAGGGCAGTCGTACGCATGACATCGAAGTATGGATGTGGAGTCGAGTGGTTGAAACAGTGGACGCCCCCTCTCGATCTGGTCCGAGCCTGTAGATTCATGCTTTAGTCCGGTCCGGGCCTGTAGCGGTATGGTCGATGGAGGCCTGTCAATCCCATGCTGATACGAGCTGACGCAACCGAGGCATGGGTGATGATGGCCTTCCCGGGAATCCTGTCGAACGGCCGTCGAGGTGGTATGGGCGCGTTACTGTACGCCCGTACGCTTGTCACTTCTGTCATCATTTCTCGAGCAATTGAGGAGTGCCTTGAGGGGTCGATGTCCCGAGCGATGGGATGGGGCGACGTGCTCGGTGGTACGGGGAGTTGACCATGGCGTTTGAAGGGCGTGCCGCACGTGGCATAGTGCGAGGCATGGCGCAATAGTGGCGCCTGCCATCCTTGAATCCAGGGAATGGGCATCATAATGGTGGAAGCGACCTGCGTACGGTCCACTGTTACGAGCCCTGTAGCCATGGAGTTAGGCTGGGCTGGTGTACCGCAATACTATTCGAGCCCTGTAGCCTTGTGCGTGGTCTGGATTGGCAATTATTGTAGACAGACTCGAGCGGTCGCTCGCTCGAGCGGTCTCTGTCACTGCTCGGGCGGCTTGCTCGCTCGAGCAGTTTCTGTCACCGTCTCGAGCGGTTGCTCGCTCGAGCGATTTCCGTACTTTTGTCTCGAGCGGGCGGGCGACCACTGCTCGAGTAGGTGGGATTTGTGGTTTGTGGGCCTGATTTGAGTGTCGGCCCAGTTCGAGGAGGATCGGGGGTTTCTCCAGTTAACTCTTTAGGACCCTTTTTTGATTAGAGGGAAGTAAAGCTATTTTGCTTTCCCTTGAGCCTCCTAGTTTAGGACCCCCTAATCTAGGTACCCGACACCAAGATACCTTGGTAGACACTCCAAAGTTCACAAGTGCAGGTGAAGCTTGGAATATCTTGTATGCAGATTATACATCAAGGAGATGACCCATCTTAGTCTTAAAACTTTACTCGAGGACGAGCAAAGGCTAAGTGTGGGGGAGTTGTTGGCGGTCCTTAACTCACATTTTATACCACCAATAATTATATAAAATCCACGCATAACTTAGTGAATAGGGCTTTATGCTAACAATTTCCACAAGTTTTGGTGTTTCACTTGTTTTGCAGGTCAACACTGGAATACACCTAAAATGGGCCAATAAACACAAGAAAACTATGATATGAGAAGTGGCCCACTTACCAGATAATTCGGGTCTTAAACATAGTCTAAAAATGCCAAGCATGGACCCAAGAAGTGGAAGCCTAAAACTCGGTCCAACTCCATCTTGGGCTGCAGGAGCGGGGTGTAGTAATTTGACCATAAATCCCTCATCCGGAGTCCGTTTTCAGTGATCCACCCGGCCACACGAAGCTGACGACGAGGCCCACGTGCCTGCAAAAGATGGGCCCCAGCCGAGCCACCCTGGGCGCGCGCCCCGGGCACGAGCGCGCCAGCGCGAGCGCCGACTGGGCCCATCTTTGGCCTGTAGCTCCTTGCCGCCAGCCCAACACGAATGGCGGTGGTGCTTCTGTGAATGGAAGGTGGGAAACCGCCCTTTGAGGTCAGTTTTGAACCTTCCAAGCGGGGAGGACACTTTTCCAAAGAGCCTCCTCCTCTCCACCTATAAAAGGAGGTCTCCTCCACCGCATTCAACACCATTCCAAGGAAGAGAAGAGCTACCACACCTAGAATAAGAGCCACACTCCATGGGCTTAGGCCCTAGCTAGCTAGTAGAGCTTGGTAGTGGAGAGATGTGAGGGAAGAGTGGGGAAGAGCCGGACTTGTCGGTCTCTCCCCCAACCTTGTACCTCAACGAACACCAGTGCTTCACTCGTCGGGTTTTCCCGCTACGTGAGTGTTCGTGTTTTCTTTGGTAATAAGTCTTTCGGTATTTATTATTCACTTATACTTGTTTGCGTCGACCGTCCTCGTGGCGGTTGCTCTAGTAGAGGACTCCCGATAGAGACGGATGTTCCTGCGCGACGCTAGAGTAGTAGCTAATAGCATAGACGTGGTGTCTAGGCTGGCGGCTACCTTCGTTTGCCTCGTAGTCCACGGTTGAGGTGGTAGGCGGCAGGTGGTGACAGCCCTGTCCGTCCCTTGTAATCCCCCATGTCTGGCTACAACGTAGAGCCTCAGGCCGGCATCACCTGGCAGACCAGGTGCGATCCGGTGCCCGAAGTAAGCAAGTGTAGGTGTAGTTTATCTACTCTTAGACCCAAAAGCCATAGAATCCTTCTCTCCCTCCTACCAACTCTACCCTTGGGTTGTCCTTGGACGTACTAGCTAGGAGAAATACCTTCATTCCCTGTGGAAAATACGATACCCTGAATACTTCCGGGTGAAGGCTACAACGGTACTTTTCGTACGCTTGCGGATTCTTTCTGCACACGTTAAGAAATACCAACAGGCTTTCTGGCACCATTGCCGGGGATAGACTTTATGTCTGTTTCTAGTAATAGCGCTAAGAAATGCCAACAGGGAACGCCAACGGCTTAGGGAGGCGGTGGTGAGACCGGACCTCGAGGGGTTTGATGCAGATGCTGGAATGGCAGACTTGCTGGCATACGTTGATGAAGCGTTGTTCGTTCAAGGAATGGAGGTGGAGGAAGAAGATCCAGAGGAGACCGCAAAGGCGTACTACACCATGATGGAGGCGGCACAGCAGCCCCTTCACGCGAACACCAACATTTCTAAACTGGATGCCATTTCACGCCTAATAGGGTTGAAGTCGTCACTGGGCATCAGTCGAGAAGGTTTTGATCTCGTGTTGGCGACTGTTCGTGGGCTACTTTCGGAGCTTCACTGCCTGTCGAAGAGCATGTACGAGTCACAGAGAATCCTTCGAGCTCTCAAGATGCCGTATGACCCCATCCAAGCTTGTAAGAACGGGTGTGTCCTGTTCCGGGAGACCACGAGACAGCAACACACTGTCCGAAGTGCAAAGCCTCTAGGTACGTGGAGGTAGAAGGCAGTGATGGCAATAAGAAATAGTCTAAGATCCCCGAGATGGTCATACAACACCTTCCTGTACTACCGAGGCTGCAACGGCAGTACATGACAGAGGAGTCCGCGAAACAAATGACGTGGCACAAAAATGGCAAAAGATACAGTGGCAAGATGCAGCACCCAGCGGATGGTGATGCATGGAAGCACTTCGATGCCATGAATCCTGGCAAGGCCGAGGAGGCTCGGAATGTGCGCGTAGCACTGGCAACAGATGGGTTCAACCCATTTGGAATGATGGCGGCCCCGTACACTTGTTGGCCCGTGTTCGTGATCCCCCTCAATCTTCCTCCCCGGCGTCATGTTCGAACCCAAGAATGTGTTCTTGACGCTGATAATACCTGGATACTCGGGCAACAATATGGGTGTGTTCATGCAGCCAGTGTGGGATGAATTGCACAAAGCTTAGGAAGAGGGCGTACAGACGAACTTCACGATGCATGTGTGGTACTAGTACTCAATGCATGACTTCCTGGCGTATGGCTTATTCAGCCAGTGGTGTGTTCACGGGAAGTTCCCTTGCCCAACATGCAAGGTAGATGTGATGTTCACCTGGCTGGCCAAGGGTGGCAAGTATTCTTCTTTCGACAAACATCATCAATTCCTAGAGGAGGACCATGAACTGAGACGAGATTAAAAGCACTTCACGAAAGGTGTTCAAGTCACCGGCCCCATCCCTCAAGAAAAGAGCCCAGCTGACATCCTTGCATAGATAGAGGCTCTTGAAATTGATGAAGAGAATGGTGGTTTTAAAGGATATGGTACCGACCACATGTGGACTCATATATCTGGCTTGACTAGGCTCCCCTACTACAAGGACCTTCTTCTTCCACACAACATCGATGTAATGCACACAGAAAAGAATGTTGCCGAGGCACTGTGGGCAACACTCATGGACATTGGCAAGAAGTCAAAGGACAACGTTAAGGCTAGACTGGACATTGAAATGATTTACGACAGACCAAATCTATTGATGAAGACCCCTGCGCCAGGCAAGAGATGGAAGAATGGCCCGGCCGATTACATCCTGAAAAGGCCACATAGGAAGGAAGTACTGGAGTGGATGAAGACGCTAAGGTTCCCCGATGGGTATGCGGCGAATCCGAGCAGGGGAGTGAACGTACAGACTGGCAAAGTCTTAGGGATGAAGAGTCATGACTTCCACATATGGATTGAGCGGATCCTTCCTGCGATGACCCGGGGATACCTCCCCGAGCCAGTGTGGCGCATCCTGGCAGAGTTGAGCTTTTTCTTTCGCCAGCTTTGTGCCAAGGAGTTGTCTCGAGACGTTTGTCTTGAACTGGAGAAGGCTGCACCTCTATTGCTCTACAAGTTGGAGATGATATTTTCACCCGGCTTCTTCCTGTCCATGCAGCATCTGATTTTGCACCTACCAAGGCAGGCACGGTTGGGGGAGGGGCCCATGCAGCGCCGTCCAATCGAGAGGTGTCTAAAGCTTCTTTGGAAAAAGTGTAGAAATAAAGCCAAAATTGAGGCTTCCATGGCAGAGGCATTCATTCTGGAGGAGGTGTCGACATTCACACAGGCGTACTATACTGAGGCACTTCGCAGACTTCAAGATCCAACCCCTCGTTACAACATCGACGGGAATTCATGCACCCTCAGCCTTTTCAGAGGGGATCTCGAAAGAGCAGGCGTAGGGACCAACGTGTACATGCTGCATGTTGAGTGGCACACTATCATGATGTACGGATGCTATTGAGGAAAAAAAGACCATCTTCTTAGACAAAATAAGCCCGATTTCATCAATTGGTTCTGTACAAAGGTACCATCCAACTAACCTCGTTCCAACTTTGAGATTCCACTTTGCTCCTATGAGCGAGTAATGTAACTATTTACCTATCCTAACCTTGCAAGCTAATTGTGATGCGAAAATGAGTCCTGCATTGAGATGTGTGGGCAAAGGCACCGAGCGACATGTCAGGTCATTCGATGTTTATGACGTGAATGGCTATCGCTTTCGCACGAGAAGCTAAGAAGAGAAACGGGGCAACCTAAAAACCACGTGCAGCGAAGTTCATACTCCCGGCACAGATGGGAAGGACTTACGGCATTGTCGAAGAGATATTGGAGCTTGACTTTGGCAAAGACCTAGGTTGTAAGCCAGTGGTATTTAAATGCCATTGGTTCGATCCTGAGTTCATGAAAAAGGACCTTAAGATTGGGCAAGTCGAAATCCGACAGGATTCCAAATATGGAGGAGACGATGTCTATATTGTGGCTAACCGAGACACCACGCAAGTTTATTACCTCCGATGGGCAAACCAAAATGACAAGCGCCTTGCGGGTTGGAGCCTTGTGCAGATGGTATCACCACGTGGTAAAGCGGCGGTCCCGAACGATGATGATTACAACTTTGACCCAAGGACAGATGAGTTCTATCAACCTGAGGGGGCTAGAAGGTAGGTTGGAGATAGACATTCTTTCGCTGATGGGTATAGAACTAAACAACAACATCGATGAGGACGAGGGTGATGAGGTGCACGATGCTGAGGACTTACGAATCCTTGATGAATGGCAGATGCGACGCGACGTAGTTGTTGCGGACGATGTTGATAGTGATGATGACTTAAGAGAGCTTGACAATATTGATAGTGATGACGACAGTACTGATGACGACGACGAGCGCTCACCAACAATATTGTCTTTCGTGGAGATAATTTCTAATTCATGTAATACTATATTGTTATTAATATTACCTTATAGTTATTAATATTACCTTGCAGTTATGTTTCTTTACAAGTACTTGTTATTAATACTAACTCTTTTAATCTTTGTCATTGCAGGCACTCGACAAAATGCCAGGCGGAGGGCGGCCACGACGAAATGTCACCTCGAAGTACATGGCGCCGGTCGACCCGGACGAGGAGGAGGAGGAGCACGTGGCGGCCGACCCCCGTGAGGACGAGGACGAGGAGCTTGAGGTGGAGCCGTCGACCAGTAGGGGTGTGAGGGCCCCCAGCGGACGGCACCGTACGCCGTCGAGGAGGCTATTCGAGACGGCCTCCCAGGAGGGGGCGACGATGACGACGACCGGTGACGGTGACGGTGGCGGCGTCTGCGTCGGAGATGCCGAGGGCGACGATGATGACCTCGGCTGCGGCGACGAGGAGATAGCGGGCGGCTCTACTTCCACAGCTTCGGGCAAGCCCTTCCAGCGCGGCCCCACCAGGCTCCCTAGCCACCTGCCATTCACTGACGAGCGCCTGGTGATTCGGCCCGCGGGCAAGTAAGTAACCATTATTGATTTCTCTACTTGTTCATATGACATTTTCAAATTCAAACTGCATACTAACAATTGTTGTTAATGACTCGTGCAGGGGCTGGAAAAAGGCGACAAAAAGGGGTTCTTCACGCTGTCCCACTAGCATCTAGGGCTTGCTGATTAAAAAGCACTTCCCTGGCTTGGCCCTCACCGCCGAGGGTAACTACATCGTGCCTGAGAAATGGCACCACTTCTCCCTTGTCAAGGACGAAAATGATGAAGTCCTTGCTGACAAGATCAAGAGGGAGTTCTGGGTGAGTCTTTGCATCGCATCGCATATCTCAATACAACGGATTCGTTGGACTTTTTTCAAACAATGAAATGATGTTTGATGCCTGTGTGCAGTTGTACTTCCAATTGGAGGAGGGGCAGGACCTCGGGCGGGCGTCGCAGCATCAGGACTTGGTGTGCGCTGACCAGCTCAAGGACATGTTCTACGAGATGCGTACCCAGGCCGTCATCAGCTACTACGCCAATATCAAGAAGGTGAAGGTAGATAAGCAGCAAGCCAGGGGGGAGATGATGTCTCAAGAGGAGACCGACCTCGCCGAGGAGCAAGTACATGCGAGGTAATATCAAAAACTTAAGTAATTGTCGAAACATCCGTTATGATTTCTTACATGACACATTCAATTCATTATCCGGAATATCAAAAACTTGAATGTCATGCGAGATGCCTCGGCCGGTGCAAAGCGAGTACGAGGACTGCTGGCTTGTAATTGTCAGAGGGTGGCGTACGCCGGCGGCGTACGAGGAGCGCAGAGCACGTCGGGCAAAACGCAAGGCAGAGCTCGATAGGTCAGGGGTCTCACACCACCAAGGGAGCTAGATGCTGCCAAAGTTCATGGACACATGGGTATGCTTCTGTTGATGCATTTGTAATAGCGCTCAATTGTCACTAATTGTAACCATGTTTGTGTTTTCCTAGCAGTTGGCGATGCATGGTGGGGAGCAAATCAACGAGTTCACGGGGTACGCGCTTGCTCACATTGGCAAAGTGAAAGCGCCCACCACTGTGTACAGCTCGTCGCTCGGGCCAGAGAAGTACACCAGCCCGGTCATCTACGACAAGCTCACCAAGTACGCCGCCGCAGCTCGAGAGCGCCATGGCGCTGACTACGACCCCGCCACCGAGCCCCTGGACACTGACCTTGTGATGAGGATTGGAGGAGGGAAGCAGCACGGCCGGTACTTTATAGCCAATAGCGCCATCGACCCGTCCTCTGTTTAGATGCTGAGCCAGATCCGCAAAGAAGACCAGCAAAGGGGGGGCGGATCGCAGATCCCCGTAGCGCCTCGGCAACCGAGCAGCGTGCAAATGATGACGGCACTTCAGGTAAGTGGAGTTTCATTCGTCGTTCTCTCATTTCACGCATGATGTACCTTGCCTTCAAATACCATCAACCATGCTGGTGTAATATTACAGGCCACGGTCCAAGAGCTGCAGGCCAACCAGAAGGAGATGGCGGTTGCCCATTAGGAGCAGATGGTCGCACTTACGCAGCACTACCAGCGTCAGTTGGCGGACCTATCCCTACACTTTCGGTCCCAGATCCCGGAAATGCAGGAGCCTCTTGCCTCGATCTTCGCTCCACCACCGGTAGTTCCACTGCCTGTTCCTGTACCTGGTCAGGTGAGTACAATGCATGTCGCTTTAGCTTGTGCGGCCAGCCTACAGGTACTAATTACATCACTTGGTCTTTGTGCAGGCACCGTCGGCGGGTTCGAACCCGACTCCAAGTGGTAGCCCTCCACTGGGTCCTTCTCCACCACACGGCTGGGCACCTTACCAGAGCTTCCCCACGCAGCCGTACGTCTGGCCTCCTCCACCGTCGCAGGGGTACTCCTCCTGGCCGCAGCAGGGGCACTACGGGCCTCCAGGCGTCTCTCCGCAGCAGCTGGGGCAGTACTGGCAGTACGGTTCGGCCCAGCAGTCGGGTTGGTCGCAGCGGGAGCAAGGTGGGGGCACGACTCTGAGTTGGTCTCCGTGGGAGCAAGGTGGTAGGGGCTCTGGGACCCCTGGGACGGCGCCTCGAGCTAGGTACCTACACTTGTCGCTTTTGGACCTTGTATGGATGACTTGTATGGATGACGATCGGCATTTGTCGCTTGTCTATGGATGACTTGGATATGTGGGTTACATGCTATATATGTGATGTATGGATGAAAATGGTATTTTGTTGCTATATATGTTGGTTATATGCTATATATGTGATGTATGTGTTGAAATGTCGTGGAAATGCAAGAAAACAGAAAAAAAAGAAAAAAAAATTTTCCCAGGTTTGTGTGTCAGCAAATCCCCAGGTTTGCCGACGGCTGGCAGGCCGTTGGCAAAGTGACCATAACTTTGCCGATGGCCGGCTGTCGGCAAAAACAGTTTGCCGACGGCCGAGGCCATTGGCAAAGAAATTCCAAAAAAAATTCTTTGCTGATGGCCGCGCCACGTCAGCCGTCGGCAAAGCCGCCGTCAGCCTGACGGCGCGTCGACTGACGTGGCGCCTTTGCCGATGGCTGACATGGCCATCGGGGCATGACACGTGGCCATCGGCAAACTTCGCTTTGCCGTAGAAATGTTTGCCGATGGCGGTTTGCCGACGGCCATGTCGGATTGCCATCGGCAAAGCCTTTGCCGATGGCAATCGGGACTTTGCCGACGCCTGTCAGCCATCGGCAAACAGCTGGGATCCGGTAGTGAAGAGAGCTCCAGCGCTCCAAGACTGATAATAAAGAGATAGGGATGAAGTGTGCTTGTCGGTCTTGGACAAGAACTCGATGCGGATCGGAGGCCATGGTGGGAGTAGCAGTGGACATAATCATCTGGTAGACACATAGTAAGATGTGGTGGGATCACGTCCCGATTGACAGGACTCGTGATGCCGGGCCGTTAGCTAGGGCGGCGCTGCGGCCGATGAAGAATCTCGTGGTAGTGGATGGTAGTTTGTCATCTCTGGCTCTCAAAGGAAAAGGAACATGATGCTGCTGAGATGGTCTAGTAGTGTGAGGAGATGAGATGAGATGCGGCTCCGATGCAGATCGATGCAGCATGTTTATATATAGTGAATGGATGGATGGTGGATGTCTGCACTCGGCAGCTTCTCTTATGCTGACGGACCTGCCTGTAGCAAGCTTGCGGGCAGTCCTTTGGTTGTGGCCATGTGCGTCAGCCATGACGACCTTGAGAATTAATGGACGCTCGATCGGTGGTAACAATGCAAGCTAGAAATAAAGTTGTTATTGTGTGTTCCATATATACATACATTAGGGCATGTACAACCCACAGACGGGGGTTTGTCTGTAAACATCTCGAATCTATCGTAAAGACGAGTAAAAAGACAAGACATACAGCCCATCGTCTATTGTATTGATTATAAGTTATTTAATGCTCCGTATGTAACCAAGATCAACTATAAATCATTTTTGTGTACGATTGTGTTGCCATTCGTGATAGAAAATATATCAAGCATAAACAAGCAACGTGGGTACTACATGTTCAGAGTTTCAGACTATCATGCATATATGTTGACAAAACTTGAACAAAGACTGAGCAAGTTCAGAGTTCAGACTGTGATTCATTTGCACAATGCGTGCATACTGAATATGAGGGAGTTCATACTATCAATCAGATTAAAACGAACATTCAGTTTAATTCACACTGACAACAGGATACAAACATTCAGCGAATTATCCTATATTCCTAACTAATACATGTCATTCCCTTGGATTCAGAACATGTATGTATACATACTGCTTCGTTCAACCGATAGTCTCATGCGATTTCCAGAACATGCCCATGGTCGTGCTGCCGTCGTGGCCGTGGTTATCGCACAGGCTCGTTCAGTAAGTGCCCAGTCGGTGTGCTGAATAATAAAGAGGCTTCACGTTCGTACTATGGGCCATCAGCCGGCGTGGGTCCGTGCATGTTTATCATGGAATGGCTGCTGCTCGATCGGCACCAACATTTAATAACTACATGGGAGGTACGGTCGTAAGCTATGATAGCATGCATCATGCATGGATATGATGCATTATTATTGAGTTTCTTAATTATTACGATTTACGCTCACTCTAATATCTAATTACATGAATGCATCGTTCGTTAGGGATCCTGCTCGATCGATCATATAGTCGTGGGGGGAGAGCTGTTATGTATTCCTGTGGGGCAAGCAGGCAACAAGGAGATGAAGGAGGCGCCGCGCAGCAAGAGGAGCAAGTGTACACCGAGGACCCAATCTGTTGGTAAACATTTATTTATCAGTCTGGTGTTGTCGGTTTGAAGTGTAAACTTCTTTTTCTTTTAAACAGGATTGGAACACGGTGATGATTCACCACATGACCTCACTGGTGATGCTCCCATATATGAAGTAGCATATGCTAATTGACACTGGTGAACTCCATACAACATGTAATTCTGACTTTTTCCTCACAAAAACAGATACAGCATCATCGGAAAAAAAGAGTACTTAAACGAAAAGAGATACAATTAACTAGGCACACGTGCTGGTGCTAAATAATCATCTGACTAGTTTGCCTATGGCGCGCAACACCATGGCCTCCACATACATCAAGTCCTGGCCCAAGACCCAGCCTCACTGTACTCATATTTCTCTATCAGTCATTGTGCGCTGGAGCTCTTGAAGCACAAAGATTAGCGACGGCCCAGACATGTTCCATACTCGGCAAGCACTCTATGGCGTGCTTCGAGCTTGCCGGGCCTACGTTATCTAGCATCGCGCCCAGAAGAGGTCGTTCCAGTCGTCACGACGGGGATAGATGTTCCTCGACGGGTGGAAGAGAAGGCCGTTCTGCCGGAGCTGGCCAACACCGCCTTCGAGTTTGTCAGCGGTCGCCATCGCCTCCAACGCCGACATCAGCTCAAACTTTGGCTGTGCTTCGCTGGCCACGGGTCCACGCCGACGACGATGTCGCCTGCACCGTCACTAAACATGGATTGCATCATTATATTAAAGTTTCCTTGCGCACCTCGTCGGGCGCATGGAACAGCATGATGAGCGTCAGGTCCCCGCACGCCACGAAAACTTGCGTGCCGCTGTTCCTTGCGATGTCCTTGGAGGCACGGAGCGCAGCGGAGGTGCTGGTGCAGCCGTGTACATGTATAGCATCGTGCGCTGCAACGACGAGGGCAGGCCAAAGCAGGCGAATGTCGGCGCCAAGCATGTGCCCTCGATCCGGAGGAGTAGGAGCTGACGATGAGCTGGGTGATCTCTCGGACCCCAGCCGTCCCCACTCGGCCATCGTCTTGGCAGCACCGGCCGACGCAAGCTCTGGGACGACGGTGGCCAACCGCCAACGTCTCCATCCGAGCGTCCAGGGCGTGACGCGAAGGCCACTGCCGTCCCAGAGCTAACGTCGGCAACTGCAACCAAGGCGATCGCCGAGTAGGGACGGCCAGCGTTCGAGATCACACACCCCATCGCCAGCAGCTACTCCTCCGGAGGGCAGATGCTTGGCGCCGGAGCCTGCTTAGCCTGCCCTCGTCGATCGTTGCAGCGTACCATGCTGTACATGTACGGCTGCACCAGCAGTTCCGCCAGGACGCGCGCGCCGCTGTTTCTCCACGATGTCCTTGGTGGCATGGAGCGCCGCAGAGGCGGTGTTGGTGCAGCCGGACATGTAGAGCATGGCTCGCTGCAGTGTGAGGAGATGAGAGATAAGGCTCCGATGCAGCATATATATTTGTAGTGACTGAGCTGAGGCTCAGTACGTACCGGACTCTTCACCTTATGAGCACGCTCTTTCTCTCTGTAACCTAACCACAGCAGCAGCATGAGTCGCCGGCCGGCATGATTATTGGTGAGCATGTGCGTCAGCCATGACGACGACCTTGCAGAATAATGGACCTTGAGCTCCTAACCGTCATCTACTACGTACCCGCGGTCGGTAACAACGCAAGCTATAGTTCTGTAGAAAAAAAAAATGTTACTCCCATGTCCTTTGTGTGTTCCATACATACATTAATGTAATACACAGTACGTACATACTAACATACGTACGTTCGGTGTGATGAAATACAGGCTTCACGTTCATACTATCATGGGCCATCAGCCTGGCATGGGTCCATCTGTCCGTTATCGTCGCCTACGGTCCTTGACTTGCTGCTGTTCGGCAAATATTTAGGTAGTTAATACTGAGATAAGCATGTAGTGTACACAGGAGCAACAACGTTCAAAAGTCCATAAACGTGTATTGCCATGTCCAGTAGTATTGAGATCAAGTAGTGCTGAGAAGTTATAAGCTGGAATATGGGCATGTTTTGATACACATGGCTAGTTACAATTAATTTGGGCTAAAAATTGCCCAAATTAGTTATGGAGTTACATTTGAGTATGTTTTTTTTTTTTTTTAGAAAGGCTATTTGAGTATGTGTCTACTCCCTCCGAGCGAGGTGGCAGAACCATTTTCACCATCTCTCTGGTTGGCTCCCATGTACCACCTTAATTCATATATAGTGAATGAGGCTCGGTACTCGCGTTAGTTCTATATGTAACCTCATGTAACTTGGTTTTCCTCAAAAAAAAAAAAAAAAAAAAAAAAAAAAAAAAAAAAAAAAAAAAAAAAAAAAAAAAAAAAAAAAAAAAAAAAAAAAAAAAAAAAAAAAACCCTCATGTAACTTGTCTGTCCCGAATACAGGAGGCAGCTGCCATACGTGCGTACTCCTCGTGATTGGTTTCCTGCACTTGCCTTTGGTTCAAGCCCTCACGATCCAAATTCACTATCCTTCGCCTGGCTCTAGCTGTGGGAAGGTTTGGACAGTTCCCATGAGACTAATAACCAAGCAAAACCTTTGTACATCCAGGCTATATGCACAACAGACTCCTTAAACTTCTTTTCAATGAAACACGTGCAATACACGTTCTCGAAAAACAAAATATGCACAACAGACAACCAAACTGTGCCTTCGTGTATGTGCTCGGTCTGGCCTGTGAGAGCTTCTCTAGTAGGAGCCTGATGGCTCAACCCCAACAGAAAACCAATGAATTTATCCAGCATAAAAAGTTTAGGGTGGCTCCTGCATTATCTTCAACCTCATGCCCCCCCAACCTTCTCCTATGGCTAAAATTTCAAGGGGCTGAGGGGGTTCCCTGGGCGTGGCCGTGGTAGGGAGGAGGGGGCTTAAGCCCCCAGCACTGGTGGCAGATCCACCCCTGGAGCGCGATTAGTGGTAGATTTATCGGTAAATCAAACATCATGATATATTGATCACCAAGCCCGAGCCAAATACAATGGACATAAATGAACAGAGGTGTACATAGATAATTTATGGAGCTTGTCTTTTAGGCTGGCATGGTAATGGCTTTGGGTGATACCATAGTAATCTGCATATTCATCCTGCAAAACACACTTTGGGAGGACTACCGATTTGGGGCCATCAGCCGCTGCACCTGATCAATTAACTGCTATTCAGATAGAGACAGAAGCTCCTCAGATTGAATCTTCTAGAGCGACTCAATAGTTGCAACCACAGCAAAGGCCCAACAAGACGATGAAGTACATTCAAATCCAAGCAGCCCATGTTGAGGACTGTTGCCTCTGTGCCTAGGGGCAGAAGGGAGGGGGCTTGTGTGCCGTAGGTTTCACATAATCTTCAATAGGAGAAGTCTACATGACAACCTAATGTATCGATGCTGGTCTACATAACTCCCTGAACTATGAAATCGGGTATTTTACCCCCTAGACTTTATAAAACTGACAAATAACCTCCTGAGGTGGTTTTACTAGGTAGTTTTGGTGATGTGGTGCTCAATGTTGGCTGGTTTTGATGATGTCTGCTCCTCCATCTTGTAGCCAACTTCACTAGTTGCCCCTACCCACATTATCTTCTCTGATGTAGTCATGTTGCTCGTGGAACTCACTCCGCATGGTCCGTCGACACCCCAAATATGTCTCCCCCTCCCTGTCTGTCAGCCGAATGCGCCACCTCCACCTCCACCTAGAGCCCCACCTCCACCATGTCTACGATCTCCCGTGTGATGGTGTCGTCAAGTAATCCCAGTTCGGAAGAACACGAAGAACTTGACAAGAAAACGAAGAATAGAGTTGCTCAAGAACAGAGGAACTCGTGAAGATCAGGCAGGATAACGCAGTGAGCAGGGAGCTATCAATCCGATCAACTACATCGTACCTCGCCGCCGTGTACGTGTTTAACTTGAGCTCAGCTAGCTCTTTGATCCAAGAAAAGGAGAAAAATGATAAAACTAGCCTGAGCACGTTTGCTAAATGTCATTGACAACAACTTGTAAATTAGTGTTTGCATGAGGTGTGCAACATCAAATTCTCATTGGTTTGGTTGTCTATATCGTTTGCATTTGAAGTACACAATCTGAAAAGGGCTGAGAATGGGTACATAAATTTCGTTCATGTTTCAACAACACCCGTTCAGTTCAAAAACATTTTTATATAATAATGTAGTTTATGTGTAGGAATGACTTTCATTAATGCCATGTACGTTATGCTAAATCCTAAAAACCTATAAAGCTAATGCCCACTAGGCTATTTCTGTAGACTCTCCTTAAGCCACATCATCCACTTCTTTTCAGTTTTTCCTCCTACAGCTACATCATCATTTCATCGGTACGCTTGCCCAAGATAATTAGCGTTTTTCCGTTTCTCCTTCCCCGCATGCTCTAGCTGATTCTCCTTCCCAGTTGCATGCACATGCAAACCGCTGCACTAAATCCACTCTCAGTAATTGATGCACTAGGAACTGCCAGGCAATTGAGAATTGAGGGGTCCACTGATGGTTGTATTTATGTATATCCCCTTCATGCATGTGCTGATCGCAATTTGCCAGACATGAGCCATTCATCTGTTGTCTCTCCTCTTGGCTGTCCTTTCATGCCGTCTCGATTACTTGGGTGATACATGCATGATCTTTAGACGCAGATGGAGTTTGCGGCACTTCCGGAGTTCTGGTGCCTCAAGGTTGCCATTGTGCGTCGCAGCTGCAGAATATGTCCGAGAGCTGCTCGACCGTCTCAGTCTTGATCCGCCAACCACATTAACATGACGAGGCGACATCCAAATCTGAGCAGAGCCGAGATGAATGAGAACAGACGCGCTTCTTCGCCGTCACTCCGTCGAGGTAATGTCATGTCTATTCTTCTTCGTTTTTATTTTGTTAATGCCGTGGCTGATTTTTTTTATTAGGGGCAGCTGCTTTTTTAGGTGAGATGGAAATAGTAATCATCATACAAATATATGCCTGCTGTCCAGCATTCAATTGAAGTTCATACAAGTTTTTTTGTCTTCAATTATACTTCTGACCACAGTTTATTTCACAAAATTTACACACCATTGTATTTCCTTTGTGAACAAATTTATTATCCTTACAACACAAACAAACACACACACACACACACACACACACACACACACACACACACATATATATATATATATATATATATATATATATATATATATATATATATATATATATATATATATATATAGAGAGAGAGAGAGAGAGAGAGAGAGAGAGAGAGAGAGAAATATAGAAATACTAGTGGACCGGCGCGCCCTCGCGCGCCCTGAGGTACGCCCTCGCGTGCGTCAAGGGCACACAAATAGATTGAAACCCGCAATGCATAATTTGTCACGGAACACAATGATTTGAATTTCAAAATTTTAGAATTTAAAATTTTTAAGTGACCTCAGATGGGAAAACACCCAAAATAAAGTTTGTAGCTCTCAAAAAGTTATGGAACTTTGTAGCTAAAAACCTTTTCATTTGAGTTCATCTTGTCATGGTAAACTACGTTTGAATTTCAGAAGTTCAAAATTTAAAATTTTAACCGATCTCACATGAGAAAACACTGAAAATAAAGTTAATAGATCTCAAAAGGTATGAAACTCTGTAGCTGAGAACTTTTTCATTTGAGTTCATCTTGTCATGGTAAACTAAGTTTGAATCTAAAAAATTTAAAATTTGAATTTTTTAAACAACCTCGGATGGGTAAACATCAAAAATAAAGTTTAAAGATCTTGAAAAGTTATGAAACTTTATAGTTGGCAACTTTTTCACCCGAGTTCATCTTGTCACGCTAAACTACATTTGAATTTGTCGAATTCGAAACTCAAATTTCATAAACGACCTCGGATGGAGAAACTCTCTAAACATCTCGAAAAGTTATGAAACTTTATGGTTGGCAACTTTTTCATTTGAGATCACACTGTCCCACGCTAAACTACGTTGGAATCTATCAAATTTAAAATTTAAATTTCATAAACGACCTCGGATGGAGGAACTCCCAACACAAAAAGCGTTGGTTTCAAAACTTTGTAGTCAACAACTTTTTTATTTGAGCTGAATACATCGATGAAAGATAACAGAATCAGTTTTGAGCAACGAGAAGCTGTAAGAAGCGGATTCTAGCTAGAAGTCATGTTATCGTACGAAGCGGCTCCAAACAATAAGGACCGTACGATCGAGGATCGGATGGCCACGAGAATTTGGGCCGACGTGGATGGCCTTCCCTGGATGAAGCCCTACGGGCTATGAAGGTTTTAATTGGGATAGGGATGGGTGTAGCTGTGGCCCTGGTGGATGCCGTCCGATCGCAGTGTTTAGACAGTCCGCAGCGGGTACGGTATCACTCCCGGTAAAGTGACAGCTAGGACGATGTAGCGGAAATTTCAGCTGCAACGGGGTCCGGTACAACGTGCGCCATGTGCTTCCGCACGCTACTTCTAGCGGGATGGCGGATGCTCTGTACCGTCCGACAGCGTGCCAGAGAAAGCAGGTAGGGAGCATGCGCGTGAGAGAGGGGGAGAGAGAGGAGAGAGAATCTTGGGTGGGTCCTGCTATTTCAAGTTGCAAAAAATGTTATATCTCACAAACCAAAACTCCAAATTAAATTCCGATTGCACCATTGAATTCGTTTCAATAAATCCTTCAAAACTAGATCTCACATGAATATATTTAGATAAAGTGATAAGTGGGCCCGGTGAAATGGAGTATGAGATATAGAGGTTCATGAGTGCGGAAGAAACGTATATGGAGTAGAGAATCTTGATGACCAGGACGTATGGAGTAAGAAAATGGAGGTTGATGAGTGTGGGTAGGCTTAGGAACCTAGCAGTGTTGTGCTAATCAGAGGGGACGCAGTTATTTGCAGCGACCTGTACACACTTTTTGTCAGACACCCTGCACTGCACGTCGTGGTCCTCCGTCCTGTCTCATCATACAGTCGCTTCTGCGTCTCCGCGGGCGATGACGCCCACCGCTCGGCAGCCGGACAACAGCCTCATATTGGCATCCTTAGACTGACTCCAACAAGCGACGCAAACCAGCACCCAAACCAAGTTTCGGTCCTCTGCAGGGAAAAAAACGCCTCCAACAGAGAGCGCAAACGGGCACCAATTTTGGGAGACGAGGAGAGAGGGGACCGATATATCGGTGCCCTCTCTCCTCAACCCAAACGCGGCGGTGAGGGCCCCACAGTCGAAGCCAGAGAGGAGGCCGGCGTCCGGAGAGGGGGCCATGGAGACGGCGCCGGCGGCGGGCGGAGGGGTCGAGGGATAGCGCCTTGTGGAGAGTGACGATGTCGCGGGCGAGGGCGGCGTCGCCCGCGTTGCCCCCGGTCTACTTCTTCCGCGGCGCCAAGGCGGCTTCCCCTTCCCCACCGCTCTCCTCTGCCGGGGATGCCGAGGACAACGAGAGGCGGCGCGGGGTGCCGCCGGCCGCGGGCGACGACGAACTGGCCGGCCTCGGCCCGGTCCTCTTCCTCTTCCTCGACGAGCCGGAGCGGCTTACGGCGGCGGAGAGCCGGAGCGGCACGGCCTTGGCGCTTCCCGACGAGCTCGCCGGATTTGTGGAGGACGAGCACACGGAGCTGGCCGGGGCAGGGGCTAGAGATGGAGGAGGGGGGAGGGCCCCCGGGAGGCGGCGCGCTCCTCTGTTGGCTGCGAGCTCCGGCGTGGGGCAAGGGCGACTCCGCGAGCCGCCGTTGCGAGGACGGGCCGCTGGCGGGGGCCCTCCGCCTGGACCTGCCGCTCCGCCCCGAGCACCGACAGGCGGCGCGGACAGCGCCGGAGGAAGATGAGGCAGGGGGAGAGGAGCAGGGGAGGCCACGGGCTTATCCCTTCGCTATTGGAGACGGTTCAATTATTGGTGGCGATGTATCCACTGTTGATGACCGAATCCAGAAATCGGTAGCTGTATGCTGTTGGAGACAGCCTTATCAGAGGCACAGAACCGCCGCTGGGAGCATCATTTCTATCCGACGACGTGAGCCGGCGACCTCCGCCGCTTGTGCTTATCCAGATACTCCCTCTGTTTCACTATATCTGTCATTGGGGCGACAGTTGCTTGTGCCGAAATATGTGTCGTTGGCTACGAAAGTCACCTAGGCCATAGCTGCACGCCTGTACCGCACGAAGCACTGTCCCCTCCGCTCTGCATGCTGCTCTATTACCCTTCCCACTTGGAGCCTCCCACACCACACAAATGCAAGTGGATATAAACTAATATTTGTTTAATCTAACAAAAACTTGCTGCCAGTGCTGATGCGTACTTCTTCACAGTGCAGTGCATAGGGGTGTCAGGGTCGTTTGCTATATGCCTTGGTTACTGGATCACTCCTCCGACGACAGATATAGTGGAACGGAGGGAGTATGTCCCTGCCGCGCACCGCTGCTAATGCAGCGCCGTCTGCTTTCGGTTGGGTCGAAAGCCCAGCTTTGCATCCCCACATCCCGCCCCAACTCTACGCCCAGCCAGCAGATGCCCCACAGCCCACGCACACGCCCGACGCCCGGCCGACGGCTGCCTGTCCCGGCGCATCTGGCGGGCTGCCACGCCCGACGCCTCCGGCGTCCGTCCAGGCGCCCCCTACCGCAGCCACGACGCTACCATGGAGTCTGGGCGCGCTTCGGACTCCGCCTGTGCTGTCTGCCCGCGCCCTACACCGGAGCCTGGAGAGGCCGCCCGCCACCAGCTCACCACCCACTCCCTGCCGACTCCCGACCCGACGCTCTTCGCGATACAGAGAATAAAAGCCGACCGCCACGGCGGATGGTGCCGCCGCCGCCTCCCCGCCGCCTTCTCCCGCCCTTGGCCCGCCCGATCCGGCGGCGCGGCGGCCCAATCCCGCCCCTCGTCGCCGAACAGGAGGAGCTGCTGCCCTCGTCGTGCCGAGGCGGCCGAGGAGCGGCAGGTGCCCACGGGAAGGGGAACCGGGAGCTGGTGAGGCGGGCGCTCGCACCGCACGCCGCGCGTGGCCGGCGACGCGGTGGAGCCGTCCTGATGAGGACGTGGAGCTTCCGGCCCGGAGCGCAGGTTGGACAGGTTCTTCGTCGCGTGCTGTCTGAGCTCGAGACACGGCGGGCCAAGATCCTGCGCCGCGTCGGCGGCTCCGACACCGGCCTCATCTTGGGGGAGGAGGATGCGGCGACTGTAGCGCACTAGCGCTACTGGCCGTTCGTCATCGTGCTGACGCTGGTGAGCCTGGCCATGTTCGGACGGGTGTTCGCCATCAGCCTCGCGTCCATATGGTGGTACGTGCTTCGCACCTCAGGGCAGCAGCAACGCAGGCAGTACGCAGTGGTAGTCTCAACAAAAACTTGCAATCCACGTAGGAGCAAATAAATTCAAGAGAATAGCAACTCAATGCAGGCAGTAGCTTTCACCTTTTATCTTGGTCCCCACAACTCCCTCCTTTAGGGCAGGAGCAACGCTGGCTGCGATGAGCGTACTGCCCCAGGAAAAAACAATGAGCCATGTAGATAGGGTAGTATATGCCCTAGCTATTAACTCTTCAACTCTCCATAGCCTCATCTGACTTCTGACGTAGCAAGGACCTGATGCATTCTACTTTTGTTCAGCTTTACAGAAGGCAGGGCACTCTCCTCAGCACACAACGCGTTCTTGCTTGTCTCCTGCGTGCTGCTTCTTACTTTTGTCAGATGGAGCAATTGTATCTCCTGCAAGAGACTCTGACACGTTCTAGAGCTACTACTCACGGTGACATGGCCAACCAAAGCGGATGTGGCAGTTGGGGCAGCACGCCACGGTGGCGCATTGAAAAAGCCCTTATACTCTCCCATGCATGCTTTTCAAAAGAAGTCAGAGCATGCTACAATAATTTCTTGCTCCAACGCTTTCTCCCATGCTGCTCCCGTGTTGCCTCTGTTGTTGGTCAGATGAAGCAAATGGTTCTTCTGCAAGAGCCTGTCAGACTCTGCGAAACCACCACCGCTGATGAGATGGCTAGTTAATGCACATGTGGAATTTGGGGCAGCACGCCAGCTCACTGCGTTGGGGAAGCCAGGCAGCGGCGGCTGCTTTGACGACATCACTTTACTGAACTGCAAAATAGAACCTATCCGTGCGTCATCTATCTCGATGCAAGCACTCTGTGTCCTCTTTGCAACACTATGTGTCACTCTACAAATCAGTGCTTTCTTTTGGAGGATTTATTCTGAGTTCAGCTGCACATGCTGCGCCATTGCCATTTTTAGTGGGTTAGCATGCTCATGAATGAATCACTTTGGCTGGCGAGGATTCTGGAACAAATTTATCATCAGTATTGATATCTGACCCTTCAGATTCAATATTAGCGTGTTGAAAGTGATAATTGACCCTTCAGATTCAATATTAGCACTCTGATGCCTCTTGACACCAGCATTCTTTCTCATAGTAGTTGGTGCTTTCTTTGAGTAACTCATTTCAGCCTGGACATTCCTAAAAGTGTCTTGAAATTGTTTTGTGTTTTCTTTCCACCTTCTCAAGTTCAGATTTTGATGCCACTGCCACTGCCACTTCATTACCATTCACTTTGACTGGATCAGCTATCCTGTTACCAGCATTTCCATAACAGGAACTGCGTATAGATTTTTTCATGTGCCTGATCCTTTGTGCAGGCATGTCATATCTCATTCAAGCAATCTTGATTTACTGCATTACCACTAATTTGTGTAGTTTCCCCATCCTTATTCTGAAACTGAAAAACCTGCACTTGTTTTTTCCATCATGAGCAGTGGCTGAAGAACTCATGGTGCATTTAACTTTCTATCGTTGCCTTACATGACATTCTTGATTTCTGTAAATATTTTACATTCTTATCACTTGAAGAATATTCATGAAGTTTTATTCCACTGATCGGACCACCATGTTTGAGAGAAGTCTTCCTAGATCTTGTTTGTCTGCTTGTAGAAAAGCTGGAGTGTTGCCTTCGCAAATTAACAGCATTAGCTTCAGCTACTTTCAGATGAAACATTTGCTGTTTCAGATGCATCACTCAGTCTACTTACAATTGGAGAATCTAAAGGACCAGTTTCTGACACAAGTTCTTCCTTTTGCAAATTTAAGCTTGCTGGGGGGACTAAGATCTTCCTTTTCTGAGTATGTGCACCATCTAGTCTATCCTCACTCTTTGTGTTTTCATTGCCTTCAATGCTCTGAACATCAGCATGATCAACAGTCTTTTCATGTCCCGTTTCTAATTTAGAAATATTGGGGTAACCTCTCAGTGTGCTTTCTTCAGCCCTCTGAGGTGATGTCATATGGTTAACTGAATGCGCTTCCCGTAAAAATGACTTCTGAGAGGCCTTTCCAAGATGCTGTGACTGGACACCTGGCTTCGCCGGTCTGAGTTCCCTAAACTTGCTTCGTTCTTCATCTAGGAGCTCCCTTGCGCGGTATGGGCACTTCTTTCTTTTCTATGATGTGTGTTTACATCTATGGTTTCAATTGGGGATTGATTTGGGAGTTGCATTTTGTGCAGATTTGCCTGGACATCTGCTTTGAGCGGATCACCACACCTTGTGGGCACAGGTAATTTCTAACTGTGCTTTTTGGGGGAAAAAAGTAGTTGGTTGAATTCTATATGCAAAGAGAGGAAATTGGAAACTTCCTTGGTTCATTTTGTTTGTGCTGTGTGCAACCAAAGGACATCAGTTACTTCCCATGAGTTGCATAATTCATTATGCATGCTCATTGCTGTTGAAGGTGATTTCTTCTGTTGTAAAAAAGGAATGCCAATAGCTGATTGTTTCAACTGATTTGCTTCAAACAGAGATTAGTCTGTCAGTTTCATGGCAAATATGGGGCAGTGAAATCTTTTTTTACCGTGTAGATGTCTAGTTCACAAATCTTATTTATTTATTCTATATAGATTGGCTGATCACCAATTGCTCCTAGTTGTTTTTTTACCTCCCACATGATTTATTGCTCTGTTACTAATCGTTGTTATTTGTCTATGCATACGCTACGAACGCTGTTCTGATTTGTTTGTAGTCAAAGAAATCTTGTTGTATGAGGAAAGTGGTTTTTGTAGGAGGTTCGATGGGGCAAGATCTAAGATGGTGGAGCCGTGGTGCCCAGATGTTTCACTTTGTCGACCTCCTGGCTGGACACATCGTTGAAACAACATCATCTTAGGCGCGGAGCACGTGCGCATCAGAGGCAGGGAGATGAAGCGCGGAGGTGGTCCGCGCCGGAAGTAGTTTTTTTTCGAAAGGCCGGCAAAAGCTTTGTCGGGATTTCTATTAGACGAATAAAAGGAAAAGGCAAGTACCAGCCCAGTTTTTTGACTGAAAACCGGGCCAGAAAAACCATCGCGCCGGAAGTAGTGGCCTGGGTGTTTCATGGCCAACGACGCGGTGTACCTTGATGATTGGGTCAGTGGCATCACAAAAGGCGGCATTCTCAGTGTGGCAGCCTACACAGCATGGTCGCCAGGCATGGGTGGGTGTACTGGTTCTTGGTTTCGGTAGAGAGGCAATCGCAGTGTTAAATCCATCCTCTGCCATAACATCGTTTGATTTGTGGTAATCGATAGAGGTAATTGTCGGTGAAAATGTGTACAGTATAAAAGAAAGGAATTATTGCATTGGTCTTTGTTGTACAATCTCGGTGCCAATGTTGGTTCACCGTGAGGACAGGAAACCTTTGTATGTCAACCGCCATGCTCTGACCAACACATGGGTCAGATGACAAGAATCTCGGTGCCACTTTACAATACTAGTAAATTGGCGCGCGCATCCGCGCGCCCGTGTTTATATTTTGTTTATGTACAATTTCACTTCATGACATAAATCCATATGTTAAAACATACATAAAATATTTTTACATGACAAATACTGGAATTGAAGTTCCACTTTGTACAGATACATATATATTATTAGCAAAAGGGACTTAATATTTCAGTTGTAGCCCAAGCCTTGGCCGACCAGGATAAAGAATTTAGCACCATTACATCAATCTAAATAATATTATCCTACTAAACTTGAATCGTAGTTGTAGCTCCACTTGCCAATCTGCTGCCTTGCACGAGGGATGTGAGAAACATCAGCTGGAAAGTTTAGATATGTTAAAATGACACAAAATTTCTAAGCAAACTTATTGAGCTGCTATAATTCAGTCATACCTCAAAATTCAACCACCAACATTTCCCTGGTCCATCTGGCTGCATAAAAGAGACGAATAGTCTTATACCTTGAAAAGCGAAGTCTAAAAGATTTAGTAAACATGTAGATGAAAAAGTTTGTAATCAATTGAAGCTTCAAGTTGTTAGCGGCAGCATCTCTGACTGAATAAAACTGAAATCCAAATTTTGGTTAGTTAAACTAACCATTAGTCAATGCATCATAATTTCCTATTTGCAATGAAGGATAAGATAGAAAGTTACTTGAGATAGTTTTTTCAGCATAACCATAATGACACAAACCTTATCTTCCAACCATTGCATGCAGAGTGCCCCCAGCTTGTCGTCAAAAAACCCAACACCTAACTGACTCGTCAATAATGGGATGTACTCAATAATTGTGACCCAGACTCTCCAGTGCCTATCCTCTGCAAGTTCTACAATGGCTGGTAGCAGTGATTGAGATAGCAAGTCAATTCCAATAACCTGAAAGATTGAAACAAAATTCACCAGTCATCAGATTATTTTGAAGACGAAGAGGCTTTCAAAGGACAGTGTCTTAAAAAACGATCCAAAACAGAAAGGAAAAGGCAACTAAAGCTAGTGCTGGTACGAAAGAATCCAACAATATCGTTTACATAAAGGGAGCTGTCCTAAATGTTATCATACACTATCCTATACACTCATCAGTTTTTGTGTTTAGTTAGAATCATCAGATATTCTGACAACCAACCTACAATAGGGGCCTATAGTAGAGGCATCCAAAAGATGAGGATTTACATGAAAGACTATCAAATTCCAAAAAAAAATCAGTAACCCATTGTTTCTATAGAGCAGCACCAGAAACAAGACACATCCAGGAGGCACACAACCTCATCATATAACAGGAATAAGAAATACCAGGGAACGTGAGTGTCTAGGCATGGAGGATCAGAATACCTGGGCAGAGTAATGGGTGATTAAGCCGCAGAGTAGATGGTACTGGGAGATGATGGCACAAATGTCTCCTTTTTTTGTCATTTTTTCTGCAATGTAAACGTAATCTAAACTATATAAAATTTAGACTATAAACATGAACATAATAGCAAAGAACAATTCAATGTTTGGAGACATGTATCTCTAGGAACATCAACTAAAACCTGAACATGTTTGAGATTCCTTTATATTGCTGCTTTAAAATTTGCAGGAAATATAGTCATGATTGGCAACAAAACATCACATAAAGAACAAACAACCTCCGAGATACTAAATACGGCTGCTGAAGATCTCTTCTGAGGTCCTAATAATTAGTATAAATAAATCAGAATCTGAAGGGAAACAGAATCGTGATTGGCAACAAAATATCACATTAAAAAAACATGCTTTGTGATACAAAATACACATGGAAATCCCATATAAGTGTTACTGTACTACATATAAATATATGAATTTCTCATGGTGGATAACCAGTTTTGAGGTATTAGAATAGTGGGATTCAAATACTAAGAACTAAAAGCATAACGGCACCAAGTTTTAAGCCTTTCGTAGGGTTTCATGCAGACAGACAAAAGCGCAGGTTGTGAACGGTGGTTGCTTAGTATGTAAGCCAAAGTATTCATAACATGAAAAGGTACTACATCTACTGAATCAATTCGGCAGAGTTGTTCGAATCAATGAAGGACAACAATTCAAAAATCAGGAATTGCTGCTCAAGAATTAGTATGGTAAGACTATTCATAGTGTTTTCGATGGTAACACAATGAATTAAATTTTTATTATAAGTGATGGTCCAAGCGTATAAATGCAACGAAGGTGCAAATAATGTTGATATAAAGTGGTTATAATCAGAACTACATCTAATTTTCTTAAACCATCTACAAAGATTTTGTATAACTAAAATTTTATTTATCTACAGGCTTTAACATGCCTAAATAAGTGGTAAGGTAAGCCAACCAAAATAGCACTTCTCTTCTTTGCCAATGTGTGGGTGGAAGACTGAAACATAGAAGGTTTAGGTTGCATGCAAGAAATAGTCAATCTGAATTTACAGGATCATACCTACATGGTACGCATGTAGCTGTTATATCTAATTAAGTTTGGATGATACAGAAACTTTAGATTAACAGAGCTCCAAATTATAGAACAATCAATCAGAGTACAATTTGCAGTCAAGATAACGTTCATCAATACCTATTAGGCCAAATTACTGAAGCAAATCTTTGATCTGAGCTCCACCTCTTTGATAACGGATCAGTCATCTTCATGTTCCACCAATATGAGCACTTTTTTTATATCAGGCTTGAACATGCCTAAATAAGCTTGCAGCCAAACCCCAAATCCAACCTGATGCCGAAAAAACAGCAGTAGTAGCCTTCACCATGGATGCCAAGTAGCATTTTTAGTTTCATCAGATAGGAAATTTTCATGTGCAACTGCAAATAGCAACTTTTTTGTAAGGCAAAAGGACATCAAGGGGTGTCTAGGAGAAAAGGCACACCGCTCCTGTACTCATCAACCACACAAGGCGTAGGAGCAAGGTTGAAACTAAAAAAACACTTGTTGCCTTTCTGTGTAGACCACAAGACATTTTTGAAGCACTATCACTATTTAGTTTCTGGACTCAATATTGATATAAGCTGTACACAATATTGATGTAAATCAAAGTGACTATAATCTGAGTTGCATCTACTCCTTGCTGCTACATCTACAAATATTATAACTAAAATTTATTTTTCTATAGGTTTCAATATGAGTAAATAAGTCTGAAAATGACCGTGGCTTTTAAATTTGTTATGCACAATGGAAATAGGTGAAGAAAGAACTTACCAAGAAAAGGAAGCAGATAGATCACGTCTTGATGGATATATGAGATGTTGATTGCCACATTTTGAAAATGACACCTGTAAATGCATAACCGCATCAGCATATCTGAAAATAATAATGAGATGACAGAATAATTTGTCTCAGACTACATAGGTGTACATATATTTGGCTGAGTAAGTATCACAAAAAAAATATTCAGTTGCAATGTATCGAAGGCAGGGCCAACCAACTTACTCAAAAAAGGGTCATGTTCTCATTTTTGTATAGCTGATTCCACCTGTAGCCCCTGTAAACAAAGTCAATCTGAAGCTTCTAATTAGATAAGTGCCTGTGATATTATAGCTGATTCCACCTACACGCCAATTTCAATTAATCAAAATCTATTATAGTGATTTCAGATAGCCAGATAGGTCAATATTGAGAGCTAAAAATATCTTAATCCATTGCTGCTGTGATAAGGCAAGTGGTGCGCATCTATGAGAACAAAATCAATGTACAGAGGCATAAATTCGACAGCAATTAGATGAACAGGAGCCCACCTGGTCACGGGAACCCCTTCGGCAGCAATGACAGAAAAATCGACAGAGATGAGTCCAAGGAGAATGACCGTAGGCTGCAGAAAAGTGATGAGCCACCTGCACATATGGTAAATAGAAATCAAGATAAACTCAGTAGGAAAAGTAATTTTAAAAAGGAGTATAACCTTAATGAACTCAAAACTCAAAACTCTGAAATTATCACAAAGAGAAAACAAAGTGCATTTGTTAGTCTTGCTTAAGCAGAACACTTGTGGTATTGCTAAATTGACGGCATTTAAGCATTCGATCATAATAACTTACATGAGCACAATTATGGTTTCCTCTCATACTTCTGGTTAGGTCATGCAAAGACCTAACCACTGCCCTGCCCACATCCAGTTGTATCATTGCATGACATATCCAATAAAAAACAATTAGTAAGAACAACACTTCACTAACTAAAACCCACCAGTGATGGTAGAACATGCAGTGCAGTAGCAAAATAATACTATGAGAGGAAATGCAATACTGACCAAACACAGGACTCTGGCAACTAATTCCACTCTGATGACCATCTTCTCTTCATCTTCAATCAATAGCAAGGAAGCAAGGGGCATGCCCATCCTGATGTTACCAGAAAAACAATCAACGATGAGAATCTAGTTAGTATGAACATAGGTAATGGAACATAGATCGGCAGCGTTGTACCTTATGAAGCTGATTTGTCGGCTGACCTATGCTTGCTAATAATTGCTCTGAGAACCGGCTGTCGTCGCCAAACCCTAACCCTAAACCTAGGGCGAGAGAGGGAGAAGGGAGGGGGCAGCCGCGCCGCCGCCGCATCCGGGCCCGTGCAGCCTTGCAGCCGCCGCCGCGCGCCGGCAGCCCACGCAGTGTGCCGCGCGCCACGGGCCGCGCCACCGGCTCGGCCGCGCACGGACCGGGCGGGCGCCGTCCCGCCCATGCCGCGCCGCCCGCACGGCGGGCCGGCCAGCTCGGCCGCCACCTTGGCCGCCACCGCCGCGCGGGCCGCCGCCCGTGCCGGACCGGCGGCGCCGCCCGTCCGCACGCGCCGCGTGGGCCGGCCCGCGCGCGCCGGACGGCCACGCCGCCGGCCGGCCGCGCGCGCCCGCGCCGTCCCGCCGCCGCCGGATCGCCCTGCTGCCTTTTTTTTTCTTTTACGGGGTAGGGAGAATGGGAAGTGAAGGAACCCTAGGTAGAAGCTGAGGAGCCTGGATTTTTTATCTGTGTAGGTGGATTCTAGGAGAAGTTGGAGCCGAAAAGTAGAAGCTGCGTAAAAGTGAGGAGAAGCGGGTAGAAGCTACTTCTAATTTTCACCTCTCAAATCAGCTTCTCAGTCCAGACCACATGATTGAAAATCCGACGGCTCTCGTTTTTTTGCCTACGTGTCTTACCCACCCCTCCGAGAACCCCTACACAAACATATTGTTTTAATGTCCGGAAGTGCCACTTTACAATATGTCCGGAAAAGGAATGGTATATTGGAAGTCGGCTGAAATCTGTTGAGTTTATGCGGGAAACGAATTTAAACTCATAGTACATCCGTGAACTGTTTGCGACGGCCATGTGAAGCAGCATCGGCCAGCTGGTCCTCATGTCCATGCATTTTTGAACGCCATTGTCATTGCAGTATATTGGATGCAGAGTACATGCATGCAAGATGCTTTGGCAGCAGCCAGCAGCAGCTGCCTTGCTGCTTCGGTTGGCTGAACGCGAGACTAATGCGTCGCCATGCGGGCCCAACTCATCTGCAGCATCGGTAGTCGGGTGTGCTGCCACAGCACGGGCAGAGGTCAGGCCATCAGGGACATGGCCAGAAGAAATCTGTAGCATGTGCGTGTATTGTTTAGATGCCAAACTTTGAGCATCCAAAGTTGGCATTTTGGTTTCAGAATAGCATCAGAAGAATTTTATTTTTATTTAGTAATAATTGTTCAAACATTGATTAATTAGGCTCAAAATGTTCGTCTCGCAAAGTACAACTAAACTGTGTAATTAGTTTTTGATTTCATCTACATTTAGTACTCCATACATGTACCGGTATTTTGATGTGATAGGGAATTTTCTTTTTGCATAGTAGATTTTGATGTCCAAATTTAGCATCTAAACAAGGTCCCTGTAGTGCGTGCGGAGCGCGGGCACGCCTCGGTCTCGGTCTCCGCTGCCTGCCAAATCGTGGCAGCTCTCAAGGCGCCACGAGTGGACGCCACTGGTTCTGATTAAGATGAGGTATAAAGTTTTTGATGTTAGGCCTCGTTTAGTTCACCCGACTCGGGAGGTCCAAAATCGGCACAGTGAAAGATTTGGCACTGTAGCATTTTGTTTGTATTTATGAATTTTTGTCCAAACATTGATTAATTAGGCTCAAAATGTTCGTCTCGCAAAGTACAATAAAATTGTGTAATTAGTTTTTGATTTCATCTACATTTAGTACTCCATGCATGTGCCGGTATTTTGATGTAATGGGAAATCTTCTTTTTGCATAGTGAAATTTGGGGTGAATTTTGAAATCTAAACAAGGCCTTAATAGAAACCACTGCAGTCAACAAATTTTTGGTTCATAGAGACGCCCTTACTAGTTGGAGAATAAGAGTGCCAGATCTGTTCCTTGTGGAGTTTGCCATAGGTCTATTTATAACAGGTAACTTCTAGTTGTTCTTCAGGCATTTAAACGTACATACTGATCCTTCAGGTCTAGCCATAGTGCTATTTATAACAGGTAACATCTAGTTGTTCTTCAGGCATTTAAACGTACATACTGATCCTTCAGGTCTACTAGAAGTAGACCAAGTGCAGAACCAAGGCAGTGAAAAATATTTTTTTTTCATGAGCAGGTATATACGCTCGTATTTTATTAAGAGAAATGGAGTGGTCCATAGACCTAGTACATAGTTGAATGATGACGATGGCAAGAGGACCTTGTTGCCTGAAACCGACCTATTCTACTGGATGCCGAAGTAGTTCTTATTACACAGCTGTAAACAATTGTGCGACCAAAGAGTAACACATGCGTCGATCGTGAGTATCTAGCCTCCTGCCATGCTTCGGCCTTCCTCTGAGCCGCCTCAACGATCTGCCGTGTCGTCGACGTCCTTCGGTTGAAGACTCTGGAGTTCCACTCTTTCCAAACCGTCCAAGTGACGAGCGCCAACAGTGTCAAAGATCGGCTTGCCGTCACCAGCCAAGCGCTGCCGCTGTTGAAGCCACCATGCTCCCAGGCCATCGTCGTCAGTTGGAGTCAGGTCGTGCAAGCCCAGGGGCGACAGGAGGTGGAACCAGACCTCCTTGGTCACCATACAGCCGACGAAGGCAGTGGAAAATATGTACTCCTATATACCAGATGAAGGCAAGGTATCCGTTGGGGGATGGAACAAGTCAGCAGATAACAGAAGGAAGCATCAAAACTGAAAACTAAAAAGAAAAAATCTAGTTCATACCAGATGTATAATTTATTGGTTGAATATTTTCCAAAATTGGGAGATGAGATTGTGGTTCGCAGCCAGTCAAAATGCAGCCGGCAAATCAGTGGTACAGATGCTTCACACAATTCCAAGGACAATAGAGCCATGTGCATGTGCCCCTGTAGAGCTTGAAGCAACAAACACATGCTACTGCAATGCACCTCGAGCTTAGAGACTTGGGGGAATTTATGAGCCACTGCACCTCTACTCGCATGGATGAAGACAAAATGTGAATCAAAGTCACCTCAAAATGAGTTTGTTGATAAAAATGTTGCGAACTTCAGATCTATTACACTGTGTAGTGCCCCCTCGTTTCCCCAATGAAATATGATCCATCCTATCATCATCTCCATCCAAATACAACAAACCAAATTTTGAGTGTGGATGAAAATGAAGAATCTTTGCATGGACACATGGCCAAGTCTTGTTTTTGGAAGCCATGAGCCCCTCTGTATGAGCCCCTCTGTATGAGCCCCTCTGTAGCATTGGCTAGGGATCTTTGCTAGTCTTGTGAGAGGCTGCTGCTGCCAAAGCATCTCATGCAGCATCTTGCATGCATGCAAGGTGCCCCCGCAGTAATATGCTCTTTTGAAGCACGAAAGGGACAGAGGAATTGTAGCAACCTTTGCAGGTACTAGAGGAAAAGGCGCAAAAGCAAAAGGGTGACCGGGCGCGCGGGCGGGATTTTCAAATTGCCAACTCGACAAAAGTGAGCATACATCTGTCAGCTTGCCAGATCACACAACAGAGACTCAACCTTAGGCCTTGTTTAGATTCTAGAATTGGCACCCAAATTTCACTATGTAAAAAGAAGATTCCCATCACATCAAAATGTCGACAAATGCATGGAATACTAAATGTAAATAAAATTAAAAACCAATTACACGGTTTTATTGTACCATGAGACGAACATTTTGAGCCTAATTAGTCAATGTTTGGACAATTTTTATCAAATACAAACGAAATGCTACAGTACGCTACAATGCCAGAATCCAGAATTTGGCACTCCAGATTTTGGGATCTAGACAAGGCCTTAATTCGTGCCAGTAGCAATGCCCACCACGCGACCAATACAATGCCCCTTTAATATGCACGTGCAGATAGTGAGTCATTGTAACGTGCAAATAACAAGTCTTCTTAAATTAGGCACATGTAGATGATTACCCACGTGCATATATGACGAGTCCCTTTTACTATGCACATGCTCTATGTCGTACTTTGCCCTTGTATGTCTAGATTCATACTATGCACGTGCTCTGTGTAGTACTTTGCCCTTGTATGTCTATAGATTCATAGCTAAACTGACACAATTCAGCTCAGTAAACAAAATCAGGTGGGAGGCACAAATATCTGATTTATGCACTTTATCATTGACCCTATTTCCCATATGACGACACAACCTATAGAAGTGTTCTTGCACGAGAAGGGGTGCCCTAAAATCAATAAATTGGTTTCTAAGGTGATAAAATTTCAAGCATTGTGCTTGCTTTCAGATCCTAGAAAACCATACAGTAGTATTAACCAATGTTGCGAAACCAGTAGCATTGGTGATTCTTGTACACAGCACAAAAGTTTTACAGGTTCAGGAGAACACACATCTTGAGAAATTAGAAATTATATATTAAAAAAGGGAATATATGGATAGACGATTAACATGACTTTGTTGCTTCTCTAAATGCCAATATTTCAATCACAACCAGTACATTGATCCCAACAGCAAGGACAACGTACGTGATCATAATCTGCCACTTTATGTTGTGTTAAACCAAATCAGAAAATACATAGAGAGAAATGCTCCGGTGGACCTCTTTCTAAAAGCTGCACGAATCCTAAAGCAGCCTTTTAATTAATTATTAAATTACTAATATTATTTGGCCAGCCCTATGTCCACCATACCTAGCCCAGCCCAGCCCACTGTGCGGATCGAATCCACGGTTCTGGTTTCGTATTTGGCCGGCAATCACCTGGATGCGGCAATTAACGCTAGAATTTGCTAACTCCCTGAAAAGAAACCTATTAGCACATGTACTCTGTAATGGAGACATGGAGTTCGACATAGTTGTAACCGGCCTCTGGAGGTCGCATCCACGTTCACATCCTGAGAGGCCAGGCAGGCGGTGAGGAGAGGCGGGATGTGAAGTCATGGGATCACTCGGATAGAGGACTCCGGCCAACTGACCACCTGCGTTTGCGTCTCGTCACCTGATGCAGAGTATATCCGATGCGATCTGGGTTGAACTAAGCACCGTAGGGCCGGGCCGGGCCGAGCCGGACAGATAAAGTAATTGGTTTATTATTATTTATTTAAGTTAAGTATGCTTTGGGATTCGTGCAATTTCTTTAAAAGGTCTACCGGAGCACAATTTCTTTAAAAGGTCTACCGGAGCATAACTCATAGATCAAATATAACAAATATGAATGAGTTGTCATGCATCAATCAAGGAATCAACAAATATCTAAGGACTCAGTAACAATGATTGGAAACTCGCAAATTGCTGAAATCACATGTAAACGAAGACAAAAGGCAGGAAATAATACCTCATGGAGGCCACCAGACTGAAGGGACATTGCATCGAGGGAGGGGAGGGATTTCTTTTCCGATCTGGCCCCGTTGTCTGAAGATCTGGGCGCTGCCTCCCTGTCCCATTGCTTGATCAGAAGCACACGCTTCCTGGTGCAGCATACTATGTTGAAGGTGGCCTCGATGGAATTCAAAGGAGATGGCATCTGGATCTCACTGCCAGATCCTCCCATCTCTCAATAATACTAGAGGAATTGATTGCATAATGAGATTAATCAGAGTGGCCTTTTGCAATTCTGGTGTCAAAGCAATATGTTCCTCCTGAAAATGGGACCAAGGCCACCTCAACATCAATGTAGCAAAAAGGCCAAGAGAAGTACTCCCACAACAGAGAAGTACTCCCACAACTCGCCATCTTCTGAAAGTCAGTTGTGTCAAATCAAAACATACATAATATAATACAATCAAACGACCCTTAATGTGAAGGAGATTGTGAAGTGTGTAGTTACAGCCTCGTACGCATCCAAAGTGTAAGATTCGCAACAAAGGGGAGACCAACCTTGAGCGTGCTGCTCCCCATGGTGGCGCCTCCGGGGCTGCTTGCTGCTGGTCGCCCGGGCAGGCTGAGCTGGTGTGTGCCATGGAAGAGACAGAGGCAAAGGACAGCGGCGCGTCACGTCAGCCGTCCTTGGGCACGATGGTGGGCATGTACATGGGGTCGTCGCACCCGGGTATCCTCTCCCGCCGGAAGTCGACCACCGACAAGAAGAGCGCCATGGACAGGACGTGGTAGTTGAGCGCGTACCGCTGCCCGACGCACTGGTGTGGGCCGGCACCAAAGGCCAAGAAGTTGCGCTTGTACGCCACGTCCTCCCGCCGGCTCTCCGAGAAGAAGGGCTCCGGGTCGAACGCCGGAGTCCGGGCAGGGGACAGGCCGGCGGCGGAAACCTCGGCGCGCACGTGGGCGAGCACCTCCTGGTGGGAGTCCAGCGCCGACACCGCCCAGAAGAGGGACGAGGTGGACGCGTCCTGCGCAGCGAAGAGGAAGTCGAACATGAACCCGCTGGCCTCGTCGTCGGTGTGCGCGGGCGGCGGGGCGCCCGCCGCCGCGGCCCCGTCCATCCCCTGCAGCGTGTCCCAGAAGTCCACCTGGCACTCGGGCTCGGCGCCGGCGCGCATCCGAGCCTTGCTCTGCCGCGCGCACTCGCCCAGCGTGCGCACCAGCCGCGCCACGCCCTGCCTGGCGTGCCAGAACGCAAAGCCGGGCAGGTCCACAGGGAGCGCCATGAGCCCGACGTCGAAGAGGTTGTAGTCCCACTCGAACCGCCGCCGGGCCTCCCCAGTGAGGTACGGCCCCGCGGACACCATCTGCACATGTCGCGGCAGGGCACGCGGATGGGAAACGCGCCCTCCCCCTCGGCGCTCCGGTCGAGCCAGCAACGGAGGTGCGCGAGGGTGACACGCTGCTGGAGCGCGGCGTAGGTGGACAGCGCGCGCGGGATGAAGTTGGACGCGAATCGATCCGGCGGCGCAGGTCCTTGTGGTCCTCGCCGAACATGTAGATGAGGTTGTGGTCGCCGAAGAGCCTCTTGCCGAAGGGGTGGCCGATGAGGTGGAATGCATCGGGGCGGACGTTGGCGAACACGCGGTAGGACAGCTCCGTGTCGCGGATGAACACCCGCCCCACGAGGAAGTGGTGGCGAGGCCCGCGCCGGAGCGCTACGCGCGCGCCGCCTGCGCCACGCTGCCGAGGAACGGCACCACGAGCGAGGGGCCGGGGAGGGGACCCTTCTTCCGGTGGTAGGACAGCTGCTCCACGAGGAAGTAAAAGCCACCGCCGCCAACAGGAATGGCGCCGCCGCGCGGAGGTCCAAGGAACCGGAACCGGAGGCGGATAGAGACTCAGCCGCCGCCACCGTTGCTTTCCTCCTGCGGCTACCAACCGTCCGAGATACTAATCGGGCGCCGCTCGGTCACCGGAATGGGTTAAGGAGACGCGGGGGTGGGGGTGGGGGTGGGTGGGGGGGGGGGTGGTGGTTGGGTGGGGTGTGCCAGAGCTCGGTCGCCATGGTGGCGCGGAGCTCGGTCGTTGTGGGCGCAAGCAGCTTGGGCGTACACGCAAGCCGGCGAGATGCGCACAGTTACCAGCCCAGGAGGGGGCAGCGGTAAGCTTTGGCTGTGCGGTGCCAGCACCGGGTATGGCACAAAAGATGGAGGGAGAATTGGCTGTGTACCATTAAAAGATGTCAACTTTGCCAATCTAGCATTGAAAGATTACTTGTTTGGGATATAGCATTGAAAGACCACACGTTAGTGGTTTCTACCACTTCCGTGACCCTTCGCTAACGTCCGTGTATCTCTCTTCTTTACATGTATATCACCGTTCTCGTCTTCTTCCAACTCTGTTCCCTTGTCGAACTCAATCACGCGGCCATGGCCATGGCGCTCCCTCTCCTGATCGTGGCTGGCCTCGCAGCTTCCGATGGAGACGACGAGCAGGTTCTAGACGCCAGGGAGGAGCGGGAAGTCTTGAGCACGTGCGTGATGCGGGACGTGATGGCGGCCGTCGTGGTGTTGCCCAGCGCGATGCCGCCGACCGCGGCGATGCGCGTGGACGCCTCGCAGCAGGAACAACGAGCGCAGGCCGGGGAGGCCCTGGGCGTCGAACGGCCAGGAGCCCAGGAGCAGCCGCCACCGCCGCGGCGGAGGCTGCGGAGTAGGAACGCGAGCGCATCGTCGGCAGAGGAGCACGGGCGGCCGTCGGTGCCCCACAAGATGAGCATGGCCGCCGGCACGCCTGACCCGACGACCCCGCGGCCCCGTCGAAGAAGTCGGGCAGCGCTTGAGCAACGACGTGCGGGCCGGCTCCCGATGCTAGGCGGGAGGCGGGCGCACGGCGAGCTCCGCGGCGCTTGCTAGCCGCGTGCCAGCTGGGCGGGGCGGGCTGGCCATGGCGAGCGCAGCGAGCTCCGCGGGCTGCGGCACTGGGCGGCTGCGTTAAAGCTCCCGTCGGCACTGGACGGGAAGGCGCACCGGCCTCTCCTCCGACGAGCAGTAGCAGAAGATACACGGACGTTAGCAAAGCTAACGGTAGTGGTAGAAACCAAAAACATTTTGATCTTTTGATGCTACATACCAAAGAAGAGATCTTTTAATGATAGATTGCAAAAGTTGACATCTTTTGATGCTACCCAGCCAATTTTCCCAAAGATGGAACCCCAAAGATTCTCTTATCTACAGTATCAGACTGACATCTGCAGTTGATTTGCCAGAAACGCGTCCTTCCATCTCGCCTAATCCATCATTTTGGACCCCGCGGTGTGCTGCCCATGCACGAATCTGGCCGCGCATCGAACGGCCGGAGCTGGGTGCGCAGCTACACCTATCCTGAGAAAATCCACTCTCATATATATAGAGACACACACACACACTCTTCTTATATCTGTTCATACATCATATATGATTCTCCTACATCCCATTCCTCTTAATTCAATTAAAGTTACTTTTATATTCCCGCAGCAATGCGCTGGGAATTCACCTACTTGGATAATCGTCAATAGCATTTTATAGTGTCCCGCACAAAAGGATTGATTAATTACCAGCATCTCAAGTAGACATCCAACTAATCTGTATAAAATTAATGATCTTCGGTCAGCAATTCAGTTTTTTTCCTTACATGCATATGATTTATTTAAGTAAAATAAATGAGATTATTTAAGATATAATTAAACAGTTACATATTAATCCACAACTGACGTCCTTCTGGGAACAACTTGCTTTCAAAATTTCCATTGTTCAGCACAGACAAGAAGATGGAACTGACCTACGGCACCACCTTCTTAGCACTAAACCAAGTGACAGTTCACAATCAGGAAAGCTAAGTATACCCACGCTTCACATAGTTAGAAAATTATGCATGATTCATTTCTTTTCACACATTGATAATAATATGATAATTAATATATGATCATCATTCATTCGGCCAGTGAGGATTGGAGACATGACCCATGTCCATCTCGATGCCGTGACACCTGGATCTGCACAAGTGGGGAATCTGCTGTAGCATTTGAGGGGGAAATGGGTAAAGGGAAGTACTGAATCGAGAACAAAAAGCACAATAAATTACCTAGACATAGGCCTTGTTTGGATTGGGGAAAATGTTAGAAAGTTAGAATTTAACTCCCGTAGCACTTTCGTTTGTATTTGGCAAATATTGTCCAATCGTGGACCAACTAGGCTCAAAAGATTCGTCTCGTGATGTACAACTAAACTGTGTAATTAGTTATTTTTTTTACCTACATTTAATGCTTCATGCATAGGGCTAAAAATTGATGTGATGGAGAGAGAGTGAAAAAACTTGGAACTTGGAATTTTGGGGGGGCAAACCAAACAAGGCCATAGTGAGCGTCTCGTCTGATGCCTGGATCTTGCCCTTCAAATCCTAACAAAAATTTTGGAATGTGAGAAAATAAAGAAAGAACACTCTTGCTCCGAAATACCAAAAAACTCCTGAAAAAGAAACAACCATCCTCACAGGCTGACCCCGGATCCAGCCTTCCCCTCGGTCGCCGCCGCCGCCAAGAAGCAGTAAGCACCATCTTGCGAGAGAGTTTAACGAGAGAGCGAGGACCATCTTGGGAGGGCCGGGGATCTTGCCTTTTCATCACCTACGTTGCACCGATACGGGATACGGATATGTCGATACCGATACGACAATACGTTGATATGGCATTTTCAAAAAACAAGGATACGCCGATACGGCAAATATATAAATATATCAAAAAATCAAAATACAACTAAAAAAGAATCACTAGTGCCATGAAGCATTTAAGGAGTTTTTCCCTTTATTTTTTATTGAAAAAATGAAGAAATGAATAATAATAAATTAAAAAAGGAAGATGCCTCACCGTACTGGGCCACTCAACGAACTATTGGCCCAGCGACTCATTGTGGATTTCGGTCTGGCCGAGCGATGCAGTGGCGGCAGTATCGGCGGCGGTGACAGGAGTATCGACTAAGTATAGGCTAAGTATCGAGATTTATTTTATTTATTTTATTGCTGTATTTTCCTGATACTTCATCGATACGGTATCAGCAGCGTATCGGGGTATCGCCGTATCGATACGTATCGCGTTACCGGTACGGCAATTGAGGGAAGTATCGGGGTAACGTAGTTCATCACGACGAATATCCGGACACCAAACCCAGCCTCATCCTCGGCCACCGCCGCCACGGAGCAGAGAGCGAGAGAGGCCGGTGAGGAAGAAACAAGAGGACCAGGCGACCAGCTCCGCCAGAATGGCCTTCTCTTTCACCAGTGGTTCGCGATAAAAAAATAAATGCTATATAAAAACTATATACCCTGGTAACGCCAACCGGCGCCACCGCGTCAGACATCCACCGCTCCACCTAGGTTGTCATGGATCACGGCGGGGGGAGTTGCTCGACGGGTGAAACTGGAGCAGCGTCCCCATCGTCATCCATGAGAACCAGGCTGACGCCACGCTCGAGTTTGCCCACAGGCGCCATCGCCTGCGACGCCGACACCTGCTCGAACTTGGGCGCGCTTCGCCGGCCACGGGGTCAGCGTCGACGACGACGACGCCACCCGCGCCATCACTAAACATCGACTGCTTCATCAGCGTCTCGCAGAACAGCATGACCACGACGAGGCACGCAACGAGACGCTTAAGATGCAGGCTATGTTTAGCGACGGCGCGGGTGCCATCGGGCTTCAAAGGAGAAAGAACATGATGCTACTCAGATTGGTCGATCTAGCTAGGAGGGTGAGGAGATGCCAGACGCGTGGCTCCGGTCGATGCAGCACTACATTTATAATGGCTGAGGCAGCTTCACGCTCTCTCTGTAAGCTAAGCATATCCTACATATGCTGTTCTCTCACAACACCAGCAGCATGGGTCACCGGCCGGCATATGCTCTTGCTTGTTGTGCATGAGGCAGCTGCCTCTGCATGCTACATATACTGTCTTGTACCGTATAGTACGTCCGGTTCATTAATTCTCCGGTTCGTACTGTAGATGCGAAAAATAAAATGTGAAAAAAAAACAGGCAAGGCTTGTGAAGGTGTTGCGATCAAAATGACGATGCTGATCTGTCTCGTAGGAAAGCTTGTCGTCCTTGTTCTTTGTTGTGGGCATGTTCGTCAGCGATGACGACCTTGTGCAGAATAATGGACGCTCTGATGAAGTGGGACCTTCAGCTCCTAAACGTTATGCCGGTCGGTAACAAATGCAAGCTTCTGTCCTTTGTTGTGTTCCATAAATACATTATACATTAATATAGAAGTACGTACATATGTACGTTCAGTGTGATGAATAATACAGGCGTCACGTTGGTACTCTCATGGGCCATCCGCCGAAAAAAACAGGCCTCTCCCTCGTCGTCGCTATGGTCCTCGATCGACTCAGCAAAAATAAATAGGTGACATATATAGTGCAAACCAACCCCTTCATGCAAAAGTGTCTAATTATTCATACTTTTATAAATCCCCCCTCCGATCTCACCTCTCTCCCGCAGTTGGTTTGCACAGTTTACACGGAGATATTGGTTTGCATTTGATATGTTGCCAAAATATTTATGTGGGGAGGTAATTAGTACTGGTGGAAGGTTGCCACTAGGGAGTTTTTGAAGGTACCATGTGGGCAAAGGATATGCCGAAGGCAACTTCCTGGAAAGGCACCTTTTCATCCATAGGATATGCTTTGAGATGTGTACACTGACCATGCTAAAAAACAATTATGTATTTGGCAGAAATACCCAATCCCATCATGTCTCTCTCTCCTCAAAGCCGATCGTTCTCTCCCTCCCTCCATATCTTGTGAGTTGCGAACCGCGCCGAGGGGAGTCTCCCAGGCTGTGACCCTCCGCCACTCCACCGGCGGCAAGGTAGGATAGCTCCCCATCCTCCTTCTCCTCCTCCTCGATGAACTCACCAAAGACCAAGATGACAGTGGCGTGGCTAGGGTTCTGGTGAGGAGTAGATCGCCAGGGAGAGGTAGGCTGGCCTAATGGGGTACGGAGGACGAACGACTTAGGGGCCCTAGCGGTGTCCATGTAGAAGAGGGCCAGGAAGGGGCAGGGGTGCCATGGTCGGAGGGGGAGGGGAAGAAGGGCGGCTGCCGTGGGCGCTAGGGTACGCCGGAGCTCCGGCGAGTGCCAGGACCCGCGGTAGGGCGGTGGCCGGAGGCGAGGGCGGGGAGGAGCACGAACGGTGGCGAGGTCGAAGTCAAGGATGAGGAGAGAAGGCTCGACGGCGAGGGAGGTGGTGGCAGAGGAGGCAACACGAGGAGGAGAAGAAGCGTCGAGCTCGCTACCTGCTGCATGAGAGGCCTCCTGTATTCTATAAAAGTAGTCATTACCCACTTCCTGGCACCAATCTTAATGTACCAGCATGGACCGACCAAACCATGCCTTCCCAGGAAGTGGCCTTCGTGAAAAACGCCTCTCATACAATGTACATCACTGCCAATTGTCATTACACATACATTCAGCCTAGCATTTGGACGCCCAAGGATGGCATCTGGACGCGCAGCTCCCCGCACCCTGTGCATGCTCCGTACCACACGCCTTGTCCGCTCGAATTCTGTGCCGCTCGAATGACTCATGCCACCAATGTCACTTGAGAACATTAACATCGAGAAGAGGAGGAGACACTGAGGCGATGCAACAGAAGGCGAAGAGGCAGATGCAACACCGGATCTACTATTGAAATATCCAAATGAAATATTTGTAACATATATTCAAAACAGGTGAAACACTTACAACATACATCTGAAACACTTGAAAAGCCATTGCAAAAATATAACATGGAACATATTTATGTGTGACATGCATGCAACGTCCAGATAAACACGCTTGCAACATATGTCTGAAAAAACAAATAAAATATTTAGAACAAACGTTTGCTACATACATGTACAATGCAACATATGCAATATCTAGATCATTTTTAGCAACATCTGTATGAAACAACAAAACAAAATTAGTTATCTATAAGTCTACTGGTACTTTCTCAGTGCTCATGAGAGAAGATAAGATGCAACAGTGGCATGTTTTGACACGTATGGCTAGTTACTATTTGGGCTAAACATGAGGCCAAATTAGTTATGATTGGCTAGATAGTTAACTAAACAAGACTCCTACTTGAATGCACTAGAGGTAGTTTAGCCTAATTTTTAGCTAGCTAGTAATTAGCCCTTGAATCTACACATGCTCTTTAATTGTCCACGGTGCCTTATATAGGCGCCTTCGGCTATAACAGACGGTAGTTAGCTAGCTTGTATGGCCACTTCACAAGGCGTACATTTGAGTATGTGAAGTATTGTATGGCCACTTCACATGAGTTAAGCTTCCATGAATAATGTGGAGTATTGTACACATCTCGCCATCTGCTACACACATATTGATGCACGTGTCAAAAGTACTGCAGACCGGGAGAAGCATAAACCTCTATACACTACCGGAATCGGCTTATTTGCCGACGGCTGCTGTGTTTGCCGATGGCTAAGGAATAAGCCATCGGCAAACCACAGCCTTTGCCGATGGCAAAGCAGAGCCAATGGCAAAGATCTGGCCATGGGCAAAGTCATTCTTTGCTGACGGCCGGGCTGTCGGCAAACCCAATTATTTGCCGACGGCAGGCCATCGGCAAAGCCAGGCCATCGGCAAAAGTGGCCCAGGGCAAACGCCAGCCGACGCCGTGCCTTTTGCCGATGGCCCTACCGTTAGACCGTCGGCAAACGACAGGTTTTGCCGACGGCCGTGGCCATCGGCATAGACAGGCCACGTGGCGGCCTGAGGAGTGGCCGGGCCCACCGGTTCTGCCGTGGCCGGCCATCGGCAAAGAAACTTTGCCGACGGCCTACACATGCCGTCGGCAAAGTTTAATTTTTTTTTTCTTGCCTATTTTTTTCTCGTTGCCTTCCTACATCAAATACAAACCAACTTCAAAACTTGGGACAATTTTGAGTTTTTTTGCTATATTTTGTTAATTATTTCTGTTTCTTTGCATTTTTCCGACAACTCTAAATTTGAACCGCAGTGTACATAAAATAATGAAACTTTTTGATTCAAAAAATGGTATTCATGATGCTCGAAGTATGTTGAGGCCGTATCCAGACCCCGCATGAAATTACGACCATGTTAGCATCGTAACATGGGGAGTTACGTGCGTGAAAAGTGTTTTTAAATTATATAAAATCCAAACGAAGTCCGAAATTGACGAAACTTGACGAGTTGTGTTGTCATGGCATGTGGAGGTCGTGGTAAAAATTTCAAAAAGTTTCGAGCAAGTGGTGACGTCGGATGGCCAAAACCCGTAGCTCCGTCGTGCCCGTGCCGCCGCATCTCCATTGCGCCACCGCAGCAGCTCCACCGCGCCGCCACAGCTCCGCCGCGCTGCCGCATCTCCGTCTCGCCCGCGCCGCCGCATCTCCGCCTCGCCGCCGCAGCTTCCCCGCGCCGCCGCCGCTCGAGGTGCGCCGCCCCCCATTTTCGCCGCCGTCCCCGTGCTCCACCGCCCGAGATCCATCACCGTACCTCACCACTCCCCGCTCCCCACCGCAAGGCCGCGGCCCGCCGTGTCCCCGCCGCCCCACCATGGCCCCGCCGCCCCGCCGCGGCTCGATCGGCCGGCGAGGACCGCCGCGCCACGCCGACCGGCCGGCGAGGACCGCCGCCGCCACGCCCGACCGGTGAGGAGCTCGGGACTCCTCTCCCCGCCGAGCTCCCCCTCTGTCCCGCGAGCTCCCTCTCCCCCAACCCAACCGGCCATAGGAAGAAGAGGAAGAACAAGGAGGAGAAAGAAAAAGGAAGAAGGAACAAGGAGAAAGAGAAAGAGGAAGAAGAAGAAGGGAGGAAGGAGGAAGAAGAAGGGAGGAAGAAAAAGAAGGGTAGGAGAAAGAAGAAGGGAAAAAGGAAGAACAAGAAGGATAAGGAAGGAAGGAAGGAAGGAGGAAGAAGAAGAGGAGGAGGGAGGAGGATGAGGAACCTCGGACCGACGACCTTCCGTACTGTTCGTCCACGCCGTCGTCCTTGCGCGTCGCCGACGAAGAAGGTAAAGCCCTAGGGTTTTTGGCCTTCGTGTCGATGTGTCGTTGACGGCTTTCTTGCCGGATTATGGTTGTGTGAGCCATCGTGCTCAAAATGTGGACGTCGACCATCGTGCCTGCTTTTCCTTGCAGGTTTTGGAAACCTCCCCATACAGGGGAGGTTCTACAGAAATTTTATACTTATAGTGTTGTTTTTCTTGTTTTGCAGAGCAGGACTTGTCGGAGGAGACCCGGAGCACCTCAGCGACCCTGATCGTCGACCAGCCCGCTACCCGCCTCTACGCCGCCACCCTAGGTATAAATCACCTCTGTTCCTTATAGTTGTTGTAAGTAGATTGCGTAACCGAGTTAGGCGTCTCCCGTCCGAAAGGGATATGCGGTCGTTGGTATGCGGATCAGTGCATATCTGCGACGGTATCTCTTTTGGATTGTCCTCTTTTTTGGACAGCCCGAGGATGCATAGATGGGTTGGCTTCCATGTTCCACCCCCGTCCGAGTCGGAATTTCGGCAGCCCCTCCCCATTGTTATCTGGATACACACTCTCCTTGTCGGGACGTGTATCGGGAGGACAGCGGGGAGGTGCTGCTGAAATTCCGTCTCAGACAGGAGCGGAGCATGGAAGCTAACTTCATCTACGCATCCTTGGGTGGTGTTGACACTTCTAACACCACTCACGCTAAGTTGTCATCCCTAGCATGGCGCCAGAAGTGTTGGTATAGAAACTGCTCCTCTAATCAAGAAAAATATGGGATCCGCAAGCGAACAGATAATACACTATCGTAGCATTTTACCAGAAGTATTCCAGGTATCGTTATTTATATTTAGCTCAAAGGAAAGAACTAAGGACTTAAACAATGAGATGAACTTGCTAAACACGACTACTTATGAGTGATTGATTGCACAATGCCACATACTTTGGCAAGAGGGGTAAACCATGATAAATAAGGGAATATAAAGTAATAAGCTCAGTGGTATAAATCATACGAGATTAGATATAGACTACTCACAAAGGTAGGTTGACATCTCGATTAGCACAAGAAATAGAAATCCTATGTAGGTTCTAATCTACTAAGTCATTCATCTACTCCAACTCTACACTATCATATACAAGACAAAAGACTCTTCATCTATGTATAAGGATCATTGCTATAACAAGCCAAGACATAGCAGACTTACTACGCAACTTTGGTTCTCGCTAGACCTACCAACGGGGGATGGAATACAGAGGACTCAACGGAACTATCACTTCCGCGATCTACCACACGACCCGGCCAATAGGGTGCATTTGCAGGTAAACGGCATCTAAGCACCATGCTTACATGAAATCTACCACCTAACCCCCCCGGGAAGAGAGCTAAGCGCTTTGCAAACATATACATAAACTTATTACCAATCACAACCATATCAAATGTAGAACTAGAATAAACTAGGAACATAATAAATAGAAACATAATGATATTTAGAATAAAGTCACAAGAATAGATACAAGATAATACCAATTCTCGATGATGAAGATCCAGAATTCCGAGCACAGCGCCCGATTCTTCCTCTATCTAGTCTAAACCTATGTAGAACTTGAAGATCTAGAGTAGCTATTCTAATTCTCCGGGTGGAGATCTCTCTAAACCCCGGCTTTGCCGATGGCTACTCGAATAATGAATTCTAGAATGAATTAGGGTTTCACCCAGGGGCCGGGGCTCGAATATATAGCCCCCTAGGATGCACCACAGCCATCGGAGCAAACCGACCTAAACGGACGATAATTATTACTCCTCAAGGTCTTTTATCCGCGAGCCTCCACCTGATTGGTGGAGGTGGCCAGTCGGCCGACCCAAGGGGGGAGTCGGCCGACTCACCCCTATGCCAGGTGGGTCTCCGCTTCCTGGGTTCGCCTTCCGGAGTCTTCTAGAGTATACAATTTTACCCGTTCGGTCTTTCTCTCTATGTAATCATGACATGTGGGCCTCCTTGGATGTTTTCCCCGATAATCCCCTCATGAAAATACATATTCACCAAAACTTGTGGAATCTATCGCTTTAAACCCTAAGTCTATGGTGGTGAACAGATTATACCCCTCTTTCTCTCTCCGATTGACATATAAAATTGATCATTAACAACCGTCAACAAACTCCCCAAGCTTACCCTTTGCTCGTCCCCGAGCAAATAGCTACGTAAGATGGATCAGGAGTTGCCGCAATGCTTTCATGCTTAACAAACACACATGCTCTAAACAAGAATTCATCCCCATTAGAGTGAACTATCATAACTCCCAAACTTACTCATGTTTCTTTCAACCATGGGGCTTTTACCGCACTTGGGTCTTGAGTAGTTGAAAGACAAAACAATTAAGTCAAGCACTATTGTCTCATGCTCGTTGTTCCATCTCCGCCTCGGAGTTTTTACAAGATTTTCAATAAAAACTCGAGTTCCTTAATACAACCCTTTCAAGTCTCTCAATACGTGGTATTTTTGGATCCTCTCTAAGGCATTGAAAGGAGATATGCCTTTTCTCTTACTCTCAGAATATATAGTATTTGTGGTTCAAGGCATTTATAGATGAGGCTTCACTCCCTCTCTCACCCTACTCTAATAAAGGTTTATATGGAGCTCATAGGTGTGGAGAACTAATGCATTGGCATGATCGAACCATGGATCCGAAGGAACTCAACATACAACCAATCGGTGTGTGCATGTGTGGTTTTATATGTGGATGATATATATAAAATAGAGAGAAATATTTGTAGGAGGAGAAGGGGTGCACAAAGGAATTATCAATGCTCCTTTATTTGGATAAAACTTGGAACTTCTTGGAACTTTTGAAACTTGACAATGACTCGGGCTCATAAATCTTTCTTTCTTTTTCTTTTCTCTTTTCTCTTCTCTTTTTTTTTATTTTACAATTCTTGCAGCCCAAAAAGGAATGAAATATTGAATGGAACACTTCTCAATCTTGACAACTTTACATCGGGGATAACAAATGTTACTTAGAGCATTGATCTTGGATAAATGGCTAGCAAAAATGAACAGGGGGATATTTTTGGGTGTTCACTCTCAGTGTAAGAGTAGAACAATTTCAATGGATAATAATAGGCTTTTTGTGGTGCGTACTTCCAGGGTAGAAGTAGCAAGGGTGAATGTGAGTGTGTGAAACCAGGATTTAGCTGTATGATGAGTTCATAAGGATACAACACAAATGCCGACAAAGACGAGCCCTAAACAAATGAGGAGGCTTCCTATCCTAATGATCAAGTTTGGCCGTGGTAGGAATTTGAACTCTGTCATATAAGGAACTCATCATGAAACATTTATAATTTTCACAAACAAATTTCCAGAATTTAGTGGCACTTTGGAACACAATGAACAGCACTCGACTATTATCATATCATGCCCGTCAACTACCTAAACTTAGCTTAAGCATATGCTCCCACGATTTCAGGTGTAGAGTAAATCCAGCTTGTCAAACAAGGTATCCAAATCTTGGGAGAACTCAAATTTAAAGCTAGGTACTTGCAAAGAATTAGAGAGAGAGCAACTATTCATCATTTCCATCACGCAATCCTCAAGTCTACACATTTTTATTTATAGCAAACTGAATTGAAAACAAACTTGCACACTCTTTTTTATTTGGTTTTTTATCTTAGGGCAAACTCGAAATGTAAACACACTTAAAGAAAGCAAACTTCTTAAAACAAAGAAGCAAATTTTTATTGGGTTTTTCTAGTTTTTCCGATTTTTTTTTTCAATGCATAAAACAAACTAAAGAAAAAATAAACAAACTAAAAACAAACAAACCGAAACAAAAGGAAAGAAATACTTATCTTGATAATGGGGGTCCTCCCCATGCTAGCCTTGCGGCGGTGGTGGTGGATAGTGGATGTGCAACAGTCCACCAAGCCATGCGGCATGGAAGCGGCTTCTTCTCGGTTCTCTTGAATGGTGCCTAGTGTCCGGGTGGTGTTCGGTTCCACCGGAGCCTGGTCATTCCACCTCCGATCATGGCGATTCGTAGTGGCGGTGGTGTTGTGGCTGGAAGGCTACTTGTTCATCATAGTGTCTGCTGGGTGAAAATGAAACCGGTGGCATCGGAGTGGCGACGTGGCTCAAAGTCTTGGTGGGGTTCTCCTTCTTCATCGTGGTACCAAAGGGGTCATAAGAGTATCTTGGTGGCCGGAGGGTCCCGGCTCCGATGGTCCTAGCTCGATGTTCCCGGGGTGTTGTATGGTGGGTAGTAACCATAGAATGGTTGATGTGGTTGGCTTTGTGGTGGGTACACCCATGAGTTTAGTGAGTGGTGCCGAGGTACATTCCACTCATTGAAACCGGCATGTGCTGGTTCTTCTCGGGCGGTTTCGGCACCACGCCAAACCGGTTCACGATTTCCGTCACCCTCTCCGAGCGAACTCTTCGAGGTGCTCTCTCATTTACCGGTTCTCGCTCGCAACTCAACATGATAGTTTTGCACATAATACAAAGCCGTTCCGGGTTAGGTAATCGGATCATGCCTTCACCATATTTTGCATAATAAACATCATTCATTTTTTTCAGTAAGTGACCTTGGTCAAAAGTATAGAGGTCATAAAATTCTCTATGATGTTCAATGTACTCAAAAGTAGCTCCCTCTAATAACTTCAAGCTTGTGGCAATGCGAGTGATAAGCGAGCAAATGGCCACACTTTCTACTTTGTAACCGGGGACACTCATCCAATGATTCACTAGGAGATGGACAGGAGACACTTTCTGTTTCTTGACAGCCACGTACAGCAACTGCAAGTTGGCTACTCTAATCTTGCTCTCGTCATAACGTGGGAAAAAGGTAGCTCCTATCCAACGGTGCAAAAATCTAAGCATAGGATGCTCTATGACTGCGGTGCGGTGCGCTAAGTGGTACGATGCTCTAGAAATGCTGCTCCAAAACCTATGTGCATCAAAATCACCTAGTGCTGCATTTAAATCTATGAGGGCATCTTGAGGGAAACCTAGGAGGTCACTAAGGTTTCTCCAAGAAACAAAATATTCCAGAGCAAACATTCTAAAATAAACTCCATTGTCCGTGTATCGAAGGGTGCTAAGGAATTCTGTGGTCAAAAGCCTAATCCCCTTCTCAGTAAGGTTTGCAAAGGAAGTCCAACCAACTAGTGGAAAAATTGTATCGAATTCTTGAGCCATACCCGTCTCTAGCAGAAGTGTCGGATCGATGACTGGTGTGTGGATAAAACGCTTGTTCTTGAGCTTCTTGTATACATCCTTCTCCTGGGCGGTTCTCAGGGCGAGATTGGATGTTCTCATTAGGACTCTCTGAGATGCTGGTGGTGGTGCGGTGCCGCTACAGGTGCTTCGGTGCTTCGGTGCTTCGGTGGTGGGTCGACACTCATGTCGGAACCAGCCACCGAGCCCGGCGAGAGGCACTTCTTGTCCCGATTTTCCCGAAGGTTCCCGAGATCCCCGCAAAACACCCTTCATCCCGCAAGTATCTCAAAACAAACAAAAACAAACACTAGTGGAGAGAAGGATTAGCACAAGGTTAGTGGTTAGCCGTCCGTAGTCGGCCGGTCCGGGGTTAGTCGTTCCTCATGACAAAAAGTTCTAAACTTCGTGTCTTGATTTTGACGAGAACCTCCCCTTGATTTTAGATTTTCTTTATCCTATTTGGACAGCATCTCCACTAATTTTTTGTGATCATCTACTCAGCACTATCCCTTCCCTTCACTTGCTACTAAACTCTTGCTTACTCTCTCACTTCTTCTCTCTTCCTACTCTTCTTCTCTTCTCTCTAACTCTCTCTAGAAAACACGAAGTCAAGACCAGAAGGTTTGGCTAAAATTCTGGAATGTGGGTGGTGCAAGGAAGCCATGGGAGGAGGCCTATTTATAGAGGAGGAGGGGGAGAGTTGGCCGACCCAATGGTGGGGTCGGCCGCCCACCCAGGGTGGCCAACATGGCTGCCACTTCACATGCTATTGCGTGATCTTTTGTCAATCCAGAAATTTTGGTCGGTTGAGTGGTTTTGGCGGTGGAAAAGAGAGGATAGTGGAGGTGAGTGGAAGTGGATGAAATTATGTGATTTGATGTATGTGAGGTGTAGTCTATGACATGTGGGACTCATGGTGAGGGACCCACCAAGCACTAAATGCCATGATAAAAATTATAAACAATGCAGAAATTTAAATGAAGGTAAACTAATTTAAATGCATAAAATGATAAATTTTTGTGCCACCACGAAATTTTTTTTGACGGGTTGTCACACACCGTAAAATTATTTATGTGGGGCCGAGAAATTTTTATAATGCAATGCTGGAAATAAATATGCCTAAGAAAATTATAAGAGATGCAATTTAAAACACGGATAAATACCGAGTTACCTTCCGGCGAGGATTCGGATTTTTAAAGTCCTCCGAATTGGACCTTCCAAAATATTTATTCCGCCGATGATCCCGTAGATGCATCCTCTATCTCTCGGTGGTTGTACTGTCTGATCTTCTTCTACTATCTTCGCGGATTTGTTGAGCTCTTGTTTCGACTTGAATGCGAATTGCTCTTCTTGCCCATTTATAGTGAACTTGATTTCTCCCTTCCCGACATCAATGTGTGCATTGGCGGTGCTTAAGAAGGGTCTTCCAAGTATAAGTGACACCTTTGAGTCTGGATGCATATCCAGTACTACAAAGTCTACTGGCACGAAGAACTCTCTTATCTTGACGGGATGTTTTCAAAGAATGCCCAACGGATAACGGACCGATTGGTCGGCTAGTTGTAGACACATTGATGTTGGCTCAAGTGCAGTGTGGTTGAGCTTGTAGTAGACTGCTGCGGGCATCACACTGACACTTGCTCCAAGATCACAGAGTGCATTATTGAAATATTGATCTCCAATTGTGCAGTCAATAGTGGGACATCCTGGATCTTTCTTCTTTTCTGGTAGTTGGTTGAGGATGGCCGCACTACATTCTTCGGTTAGCTTGATCACTTCATTGGATGGCAGTGGTCTCTTCTTGTTAAGAATATCTCTTATGTACTTGGCATAAGTGGGGACCTGTATGGCATCCAGCAGAGGTATATTGACATATAACTTTCGAATTACCTCCACAAACTTACCAAACTGCTCATCTGTCTGTTGTGGTCCTCTCTTCCTCCTAGGGAATGGTAGGTAGTTTGTATCTCGAAATTGTTATCTTGCTTCCTGATCTTGTACTGGCTTCTGTACTAATTCTTGTGGTAATACTTCTAGCTCAGGTTGGAAGTCTTCTTCTTCTCGCTACCGGTGGTAGCATGGTTGGCCTTTTTGCTCCTTTTGGATAGGGAGGATCTCTCGGTGGAACTCCCTCTTCTTGTAGTAATAGATCTCGACTGCTCGGGGTTAGTGGCAACAGTGCAAAGCAATGGCCAATTTTGCTAACCTTTCTTCTATCTTTTTATTGAACTCTAGTTGATCATTAATGGCGGAGGAGAAACTATCCATTTTAATACTTAAGTTTTCCAAGATTTTGTTATTAGCAGCAAGCCTATCCTCCATAGATGAGTTGATCTTGGACTGTTGTAGAACCAACTCTCTTAAAGTAGGTTGCTTTGCACAATTACCCGACCGAGTACCTTGATTAATGGGTGGTTGCACCCAATGTGGAACCTTTCTCACGATGGGACTTGAATTTCGCTTTATATGTTGCTTCAATTGCTCTTTGATCTTCCTTGTACTTGGCCCTCTAGTCAAGCCGGTGGAGTAAGGCATCCATCTTGGTTGATAATGCATTCACTTCTTCTATTGCTTCTTCACTCTGGTGACAATCTTGAATATTGTCTTGGGACCAGCTTTGATTATCTGCTATCTTCTCCATGAGTCTTTTAGCTCAACCAAGAGTGAGTGATAAGAATGATCCTTCAGCAGTTGCATCTAGGTGCTCACGCATCTTCGGAGTTAATCCGTGATAGAAACCTTGCATGAGTAACCATTCTTCCATTCCATGATGGGGACAATCTTGGATATATCCTTGCAAACGCTCCCATGCTTCTGACATGGTCTCCGTCTTCTGCTGTTGGAAATTGGTAATCTTTCCTCTTAAGGCATTGGTTTTGCCTATTGGGAAGAATTTTGCTAGAAAGGCCTTGGAACACTTCGCCCATGTATTGATATCTTCTTTATTTGTATAGAACCACTGCTTCGCTCTTCCCACTAGTGAGAATGGAAAGAGGCGAAGAAGTATGAGGTCTTCTTTAACTCCATCTATGGCGATGGTGTTTTCAATCTCCATGAAGTCCTGTAGATGTGTACTTGCATCTTCATGTACCTTTCCACCGAATTGGATAGCTTGCACCATGTTGATGAGACTTGACTTGAGCTCAAACTCCATATTATTTTCTATTGCTGGACCGGTGCGGATGTTCTCTATTGTTGGAGCAGAGAACTCAAAAGAAGGTCTTCTCACCCATCTTGATTGGTGACGAGCTTCCTTCTTGATTGAACCGACTTTGATGATTGAGAGTTTTGAATGAATCGATTCAATCCCGCTAATACCCCGCATAAAATATAGACAAAGAAAAACAACAGGGGTGAACCCGCCAAAGTAGAGGTGACTAGTGACAATCACTCATTTTCTAAGAATCTCGCTTAAGCAATTTTTCTCTAAAAGTTTATTCCTTCCCGCAACGGCGCCAAAAATGCTTGTTGACACTTCTAACACCACTCACGCTAAGTTGTCATCCCTAGCATGGCGCCGTAAGTGTTGGTATAGAAACCGCTCCTCTAATCAAGAAAAATATGGGATCCGCAAGCGAACAGATAATACACCATCGTAGCATTTTACCAGGAAGTATTCCGGTATCGTTATTTATATTTAGCTCAAAGGAAAGAACTAAGGACTTAAACAATGAGATGAACTTGCTAAACACGACTACTTATGAGTGATTGATTGCACAAATCACATACTTTGCGAGGGGTAAACCATGATAAATAAGGGAATATAAAGTAATAAGCTCGGGGTATAAATCATACGAGATTAGATATAGACTACTCACAAAGGTAGGTTGACATCGATTAGCACAAGAAATAGAAATCCTATGTAGGTTCTAATCTACTAAGTCATTCATCTACTCCAACTCTACACTATCATATACAAGACAAAAGACTCTTCATCTATGTATAAGGATCATTGCTATAACAAGCCAAGACATAGCAGACTTACTACGCAACTTTGGTTCTCGTTTAGACCTACCAACGGGATGGAATACGAGAGGACTCAACGGAACCGTCACTTCCGCGATCTACCACATGACCCGGCCAATAGGGTGCATTTGCAGTAAACGGCATCTAAGCACCATGCTTACATGAAATCTACCACCTAACCCCCGGAAGAGAGCTAAGCGCTTTGCAAACATATACATAAACTTATTACCAATCATAACCATATCAAATGTAGAACTAGAATAAGCTAGGAACATAATAAATAGAAACATAATGATATTTAGAATAAAGTCACAAGAATAGATACAAGATAATACCAATTTCGATGATGAAGATCCGAATTCCGAGCATAGGCGCCCGATTCTTCCTCTATCTAGTCTAAACCTATGTAGAACTTGAAGATCTAGAGTAGCTATTCTAATTCTCCGGTGGAGATCTCTCTAAACCCTGGCTTTGCTGATGGCTACCTCTGAATAATGAATTCTAGAATGAATTAGGGTTTCAGCCAGGGGCCGGGGCTCAATATATAGCCCCTAGGATGCACCACATCCATCGGATCAAACCGACCTAAACGGACGATAATTATTGCTCCTCAAGGTCAGTGGAGCAGGATCCGCGAGCCTCCACCCGATTGGTGGAGGTGGCCAGCCGGCCGACCCAAGGGGAGTCGGCCGACTCACCCCTATGCCGTGGGTCTCCGCTTCTGTGGTTCGCCTTCCGGAGTCTTCTAGAGTATACAATTTTACCCGTTCGGTCTTTCTCTCTATGTAATCATGACATGTGGGCCTCCTTGGATGTTTTTCTGTTAATCCCCTGCGAAAACACATATTCATCAAAACTTGTGGAATCTGTCAGTTTAAACCCTAAGTCTATGGTGGTGAACAGATTATACCCCTCTTTCTCTCTCTGATTGACATATAAAATTGATCATTAACAACCGTCAACAGGTGGGATTAGGACCTATCCTTCTCCTATTAGATGGTAGGAACGCCTTGTAGATATAGATGTTGGTTCTATTACTTGCTTATGTTGGCGCATGATAGAGGATGGCTGACCGTGAGTGGATGTACACGGGTTCAAAGACAAGACCGAGGAATGGGTAAAGGGGACCGGTCACTTCCTAGAGCAAGCATTTGGCCCAACTGCTAAAGGGGCGATTTGACGTGGTGTCCCTGTAGCAAGTGTAAGAACGACAAAAAGAAAGAGAGGCGGCCGACGTACCATGATATTTGGAAGAACGGATACATTCTAAACTATACCTTCTAGATCCTCCATGGGGAACGCCAACGGCTTAGGGAGGCGGTGGTGAGACCGGACCTCGAGGGGTTTGATGCAGATGCCGAAATGGCAGACTTGCTGGCGGACGTTGATGAAGTGCTGTTCGTTCAAGGAATGGAGGTGGAGGAAGAAGATCCAGAGGAGCCCGCAAAGGCGTACTACACCATGATGGAGGCGACAAAGCAGCCCCTTCATGCGAACACCCACATTTCTAAACTGGATGCCATTTCACGCCTAATAGGGTTGAAGTTGTCACTGGGCATCAGTCGAGAAGGTTTTGATCTCATGTTGGCGACTGTTGGTGGGCTGCTTTCGGAGCTTCACTGCCTGCCGACGGGCACATACGAGTCACAGAGGCTCCTTCGAGCACTCAAGATGCCGTATGACCCGATCCAAGCTTGTAAGAACGGGTGTATCCTGTTCTGGGGAGACCACGAGACAACAACACACTGTCCAAAGTGCAACACCGCTAGGTACGTGGAGGTAGAAGGTAGTGATGGCAAAAAGATACAGTCTAAGATCCCCGAGATGGTCATACGGCACCTTCCTGTACTACCGAGGCTGCAACGGCAGTACATGATAGAGGAGTTCGTGAAATAAATAACGTGGCACAAGAATGGCAAAAGATATAGTGACAAGATGCAGCACCCAGCGGATGGTGATGCATGGAAGCACTTCAATGTCATGAATCCTGTCAAGGCCGAGGAGGCTCGGAATGTACGCGTAGCGCTGGCAACAGATGGGTTCAACCCGTTTGGAATGATGGTGGCCCCGTACACTTGTTGGCCCGTGTTCGTGATCCCCCTCAATCTTCCCCCCGGCGTCATATTCGAACCCAAAAATGTGTTCTTGACGCTGATAATACCTGGACACCAGGGCAACAATATGGGTGTGTTCATGCAGCCAGTGTGGGATGAATTGCATAAGGCTTGGGAAGAGGGGGTACTGACGTACGACCGAGCTACAAAGACGAACTTCACGATGCATGTGTAGTACCAGTACTCAATGCATGACTTCCTGGCATATGGCTTATTCACCGCGTGGTATGTTCACGGGAAGTTCCCTTGCCCAACATGCAAGGTAGATGTGATGTTCACCTGGCTGGCCAAGGGTGGCAAGTATTCTTCTTTCGACAAATATCGTCAATTCCTGGATGAGGACCATGAACTGAGATGAGATAAAAAGCACTTCACGAAAGGTGTTCAAGTCACCGGCCACATCCCTTAGGAAAAGAGCCCAGCTGACATCCTTACACAGATAGAGGCTCTCAAAATTGATGAAGAGAATGGTGGTTTTAAAGGATATGGTACCGACCACATGTGGACTCATATATCGGGCTTGACTAGGCTCCCCTACTACAAGGACCTTCTTCTTCTACACAACATCGATGTAATGCACAAAGAAAAGAATGTCGTCGGGGCACTGTGGGCAACACTCATGGACATTGGTAAGAAGTCAAAGGACAATGTTAAGGCTAGACTGGACTTTGAAACGATTTGCGATAGGCCAAATCTAGTGATGAAGACCCCTGCGCCAGGCAAGAGATGGAAGAAGGGCCCGACCGATTACATCCTGAAAAGGCCACATAGGAAGGAAGTACTGGAGTGGATGAAGAAGCTAAAGTTCCCTGATGGGTATGCGGCGAATCTGAGCAGGGGAGTGAACGTGCTAACTGGCAAAGTCTTAGGGATGAAGAGTCATGACTTCCACATCTGGATTGAGTGGATCCTTCCTGCGATGACCCAGGGGTACCTCCCCGAGCCAGTGTGGCGCGTCCTGGCAGAGTTGAGCTTTTTCTTCTACCAGCTTTGTGCCAAGGAGTTGTCTCGGGACGTTTGTCTTGAACTGGAGAAGGCTGCACCTCTGTTGCTCTGCAAGTTGGAGATGATATTTCCACCTGGCTTCTTCCTGTCCATGCAGCATCTGATTTTGCACCTACCAAGGGAGGCACGGTTGGGGGGCCCGTGCAGCACCATTGGTGCTATCCAATCGAGAGGTGTCTAAAGCTTCTTCAGAAAAGTGTAGAAATAAAGCCAAAATTGAGGTTTCCGTGGCAGAGGCATTAATTCTGGAGGAGGTGTCGACATTCACACTGACGTACTATACCGAGGCACTTTGTAGACCGTAAGATCCAACCCCTCGTTACAACATCGACGAGAATTCATGCACCCTCAGCCTTTTAAGAGGGGATCTAGGAAGAGCAGGCGCAGGGACCAACGAGTACTTGCTGCATGTTCAGTGGCACACTATCATGATGTACTTGTTGTTGAACCTTGAGGAATGCGAAGGTCATCAAGAGGAATATATTAATGAACACTAGACTGGCAGTACGGATCCTACCGAGGAAGAAAAAGACCATCTTCTCAGGCATAATAAGCCCGATTTCGTCAATTGGTTCTGTACAAAGGTACCATCCAACTAACCTCGTTCCGACTTTGAGATTCCACTTTGCTCCTATGAGCGAGTAATGTAACTATCTACCTGTCCTAACCTTGCAGGCTAATTGTGATGTGGAAATGAGTCCTACATTGAGATGTGTGGGCAAAGGCTTCGAGCGACATGTTAGGTCATTCAACGTTTATGATGTGAATGGCTATCGCTTTCGCACGAGAAGCTACGAAGAGAAACAGGGCAACCTAAAAACCACGTGCAGTGGAGTTCATACTCCCGGCACGGATGGGAAGGACTATTACGGCATAGTCGAAGAGATATTGGAGCTTGACATTGGCAAAGACCTAGGTTGTAAGCTAGTGGTATTCAAATGCCATTGGTTTGATCCTACGGTCACGAAAAAGGACCTTAAGATTGGGCAAGTCAAAATCCGACAGGATTCCAAATATGAAGGAGACGATGTCTATGTTGTGGCTAACCGAGATGCCACGCAAGTTTATTACCTCCCATGGGCAAACCAAAATGACAAGCGCCTTGCGGGTTGGAGCCTTCTGCAGTTGGTATCACCACGCGGTAAAGCGGCGGTCCCGAACGATGATGATTACAACTTTGACCCAAGGACAGATGAGTTCTATCAACCTGAGGGGCTAGAAGGTAGGTTGGAGATAGACATTCTTTCGCTGATGGGTATGGAAGTAAACAACGACATCGATGAGGATGAGGGTGATGATGTGCACGATGCTGAGGACTTACGAATCCTAGATGAATGGCAGATGCAACGCGATGTAGTTGTTGCGGACGATGTAGAGCCTAATGATGATGACTTAAGAGAGCTCGACAATATTGATAGTGATGGCGACAGTACTGATGATGACGACGAGCGCTCGCCAGCAATATTGTCATTCGCGGAGATAATTTCTAATTCATGTAATACTATATTGTTATTAACTATTTTAATTATGTTTCTTTACCTTGCAATTATGTTTCTTTACATGTACTTGCAATCTATTAATACTAACTATTTTAATCTTTGTCATTGCAGGAACTCGACAAAATGCCAGGCGGAGGGCGGCCACGATGAAAGGTCAACTCGAAGTACATGGTGGCAGACAACGAGGAGGAGGAGCACGTGGCGGCCGACCCCATGAGGACGAGGACGAGGAGCTTGAGGTGGAGCTATCTACCAGTAGGGGTCGAAGGCACCGCACGTCGTCGAGGAGGCTGTTTGAGACGGCCTCCCAGGAGGGGGCGACGATGACGACGATCGGTGACGGTGACGGTGGCGGCGTCTGCGGCGGAGACGACGAGGGCGACGACGACGACCTCGGCTGTGGTGAAGAGGAGATAGCGGGCGGCTCTACTTCCACAGCTTTGGGCAAGCCCTTCCAGTGTGGCCCCACCAGGCTCCCTAGCCACCTGCCAGTCACTGACGAGCGCCCGGTGATTCGGCCCGCGGGTAAGTAAGTAACCATTGTTGATTTCTCTACTTGTTCAACTGACATTTTCAAATTCAAACTGCATACTAACAATTGTTTTTAATGACTCGTGCAGGGGCTGAAAAAAGGTGACAAAAAGGGGTTGTTCACGCTGTCCTACTAGCATCCAGGGCCTGCTGATTAAAAAGCACTACCCTGGCTTGGTCCTCACCGCTGAGGGTAACCACATCGTGCCCGAGAAATGGCACCACTTCTCACTTGTCAAGGACGAAAATGACGAAGTCCTTGCTGACAAGATCAAGAGGGAGTTCTGGGTGAGTCTTTGCATCGCATCGCATATCTTAATACAATGGATTCGTTGGACTTTTTTCAAACAATGAAATGATGTTTGATGCCTGTGTGCAGTTGTACTTCCAGTTGGAGGAGGGGCAGGACCTCGGGAGGGCGTCGCGGCAGCAGGACTTGGTGTGCGCTGACCGGCTCAAGGGACATGTTCTACGAGGCGCGTACCCAGGCCGTCATCAGCTACTACGCCAACATCAAGAAGGTGAAGGTAGATAAGGAGCAAGCCAGGGAGATGATGTCTCAAGAGGAGACCGACCTCACCGAGGAGCAGTACATGCAGGTAATTAAGTAGGAAACATCCGTTATGATTTCTTACATGACACATTCAATTCATTATCTGGAATATCAAAAACTTGAATGTCATGCAGATGCCTCCGAGCTGGTGCAGCAAGTACGAGGACTGCTGGCTTGCAATTGTCAGAGGGTGACGTACGCCGACGGCGTACGAGGAGCGCAGAGCACGTCAGGCGAAACGCAAGGCAGAGCTCGATAGGTCAGGGGTCTCACACCACCAAGGGAGCCAGATCCTGCCAGAGTTCATGGACACATGGGTATGCTTCTGTTGATGCATTTGTTATAGCACTCAATTGTCACTACTTGTAACCATGTTTGTGTTTTCCTCGCAGTCGGCGACGCATGGTGGGGAGCAAATCAACGAGTTCACGGGGTACGCGCTTGCTCACATCGGCAAAGCGAAAGCGCCCACCACCGTGTACAGCTCGTCGCTCGGGCCAGAGAAGTACACCAGCCCGGTCGTCTACGACAAGCTCACCAAGTACGCCGCCGCAGCTCGAGAGCGCCATGGCGCTGACTACAACCCCGCCACCGAGCCCCTGGACACTGACCTCCTGATGAGGATTGGAGGAGGGAAGCAGCACGGCCGGTACTTTATGGCCAACAACACCATCGACCCGTCCTCTGTTCAGATGCTGAGCCAGATCCGCAAAGAAGACCGGCAAAAGGGGCGCATCGCAGATCCCCATAGCGCCTCGGTAGCCGAGCAGCACGCAGATGATGACGGCACTTCAGGTAAGTGGAGTTTCATTCGTCATTCACTCGTTTCACACATGATGTACCTTGCCTTCAAATACCATCAACCATGCTGGTGTAATATTGCAGGCCACAGTCCAAGAGCTGCAGGCCAACCAGAAGGAGATGGCGGTTGCCTATCAGGAGCAGCTGGTGGCACTTATGCAGTACTACCAGCGTCAGTTGGCGGACCTGTCCCTACACTTCCGGACCCAGATCCCGGGAATGCAGGAACCTCCTTCCTCGATCTTCGCTCCACCACCGGTAGTTCCACTGCCTGTACCGGTAGTTCCTGTACCTGGTCCGGTGAGTATAATGCCTGTCGCTTTAGCTTATGCGGCCAGCCTGCAGGTACTAATTACACCACTTGGTCTTTGTGCAGGCACCATCGGCGGGTTCGAACCCGACTCCAAGTGCTAGCCCTCCACTGGGTCCTTCTCCACCGCATGGCTAGGCACCTTACCAGAGCTTTCCCACGCAGCCGTACGTCTGGCCTCCTCCACCGTCGCAGGGGTACTCCTCCTGTCCGCAGCAGGGGCACTACGGGCCTGCAAGCATCTCTCCGCAGCAGCAGGGGCAGTACTGGCAGTACGGTTCGGCCCCGCAGTCGGGTTGGTCACAGCGGGAGCAAGGTGAGGGCACGACTCCGAGTTGGTTTCTGTGGGAGCAAGATGGTGGGGGCTCTGGGAGCCCTGGGGACGGCGCGTCGAGCTAGGTACCTACACTTATCACTTTTGGACCTTGTTTTGACACGTCGGACATGTTTTGCCGATGTGGGACATGTATGGATGACTTTCGACATGTATGGACATGTACGGATAACTTGGATATGTATGGATCATTTTGGACATGTATCGATGCTGAAATGTGGTTAAAATGGTATTTTGTTGCTATATATGTGGGTTATATGCTATATATGCTATATATGTGCTGAAATGTCGTGCAAATGCAGGAAAACAGAAAAAAAACAAAAAAAAAATTTCCAGGTTTGCCGATGGTCAGCCGTCGGCAAACCTGGGATTATGTGTCAGCAATCCCCGGGTTTGCCGACGGCCGCCTGCCCGTTGGCAACCGGCCTTAACTTTGCCGATGGCTGGCCATCGGCAAAATTTTTTTGCCGACGGCCATGGCCATCGGCAAAGAATTTCCGAAAAAAATAAAAAATCTTTGCCGATGGCTACGCCACGTCGCCGTCGACAAAGCCGCCGTCGCCGACGGCGCGTCGGCCGACGTGGCGCCTTTGCCGATGGCTCGACACGTGGCAATCGGCGAACTTGGCTTTGCCGTAGAAATCTTTGCCGATAGCGGTTTGCCAATGGACACGTAGGATTGCCATCGGCAAAACCTTTGCCGATGGCTATCCAGGGTTTGCCGACGGCTGCTGGCCATCGGGAAACAAGACGAATCCAGTAGTGATACCTACATTGAGGGCCGATCACATCACACTGTTTGCGTCTTTGGTATGCTATTTTATTTTTTATTTATTTATTTTGGCTTCCCCACTTAAATTTCATTTCAAGACGTGTTCTCCAGCGAGCCAGAGAGAGTAGCAGTGTTACAAGAATGTAGGTACACACGCCAGTCGTCTAGACTGTTTACAAGATCTCGATGCAGACGTTTACGCCAAATCAGCAAGTCATCACACACACGCGTCACGATCATCTTGCTGGTGATGCTCTCGCCGCGGAATATATACCTCGCCGTTCCGTGTGCGTCCCAGAGCCTCCAGAGCAGCGCGAGGAGGACGAAAGGCCAGTAGAGGGTTCAGATTAGCTGGGGGCTCAATCTCCAGACCTCGTCATCGCTCGCAAGTGGGACGCTGTCCATGCTTAATAGGTGCCATACACCAGAGCTGACCGCACACTCAAAGAAGGTGTGCTGCCTGAGTGCCTGTCCTCAACCATATGCCAGAACACCGCTGGCATTGGTCACTGTTAAAATGGAAAGACTTTTGCGTTAAAATGGAAACATGTGCATATAATATTTTGAATGGATTACACTTTTATTTATATATGAGATCCTCATTCTCAGCTCATACAGAGCCATCCGTCCCCTCTAACAACGCATACATCCATATCCTCTGACAACACATACATCTATATCCTCTCACAGCACACACTTGAGCAACATGGTTCTAATTATCGGAAGCCAGATGGTGAGCCCGGTAGTGACCTTCCAAAGGATCCGTCAAGGGCAGCGTGCCAACAGCCTTGTACCAGTCCTATCAATCGGAACGGCAGTCCCACACCAAACTGCATCTTGCAACAAGAATATGCGGATTACTACTTCCATATATGACCCAGTTGCATTCTGCGTCAGCATTGGCACATGGCACGTGATTCACTGCTTTTACTATTGTTGTGTGGAATACCACACTAACACTGTTGTTAGTAACTGCGGAAGCGCTTAGTTTCACCACAATGCGAAACTAGCCCAGGTCATCACCTGTGCATGGAAGGCAACATATGTATTACACATATAGTAGAGAAAATCAGTAGCAGTCGCAACTGGCTCAAACAGGTTCCACCCAACTATCAGCATACCACCCTTAGTTGCAGTCGAATCAGAACTGACTACAACTGATCACAACTGGATCTCGAGAGCATCAGCAGAAACTTTATAATTCAGTCGCAGCTAGTTGCAGTGACTCGCAACTAGTTGCACCCAGAATCACAGAAATAACAGAGACAACAGATTTAACGTGGAAAACCCCCAAATGGGGTAAAAACCACGGGACCAAGCCAGCCAACTCTTCTTCCACTATATGATGGTGGGATTACGGGAAGTTCATCAAGATACAACAGATCTTGGCTCTCAACAACAAGATTTGGGGCTGCTACGGGAGGGAATAAAAGACCTCGCCAAATGAAGGTGGAACTCAGATTAGAGGCAGCAAGGTTGTGGATCTGAAGCTTCACAACCTTGTGGACGAATCCCTCTTGATCTATTGCAAGATCTCCTCTCTAATCTCACTCTCTCCTCTCTCTTTTTCTTTCTTTCTGGTTTTCTCTCTTCTCTCTCTCACGAACTGGAGGAAGGGGTTGAACTGCTCTGTCTTGATATGGGGATCCAGAGGCTTCCCCTGTCTTCTCTTGTACTCCAAGAGGTAACCTGCTAGATGCACACAAGCTTTGGTCCACAAATTTGGCTGCACCTATAACGTGTGGGCCTGCTCATTAAAGAGCATTTACTTCTCCTCAACTGCCCACTCATGAGGAGGATTTCCCAACATTGTGGTACTACAGAGAGATAGCTAGAAGATGTTGCGTCGTGGGATTCTATTTTTCTGTTGTTGTGCTACTACATATAGTGTGAGTATAGGACAGACATATGGTGGACGATATGTATGTATTCATCTTGTAGGACACAGTTAGGTGAGATTAATTGCCGTCCCATGATCAACAGGGGGTGAGACCTGTCCGCTAGGGCGATTGACATCTAGCTTCAAAGGAGAAGGAGAACAGGAGCATCAGGCATTTTTGCTCGTTCAGATGTCTAGTTGTAGCGCGACATGGAGGAGATAGCCGGGATAGGATGTTGCTCAGAATGTCTGTCTAGCCAGTATGTAAGTAGTCCAAGAAGAGATGGGATTGGATTGGTTAAAACTAGCCACACGGTGTTATCTATACTTCTTATATAAACAAACCCCATCAAGGTATTTCTCTGCCTCCTCCTTGCGCCACATCAACGATTTTATCTCCATCAACACATCCCGTGTTTCAGTTGCCGAACGAATCGTATCCCCTCGACTTCCTGCACACCCCCAGGCCCACTCGTGTCCTTGACGGCTCGACCACAGAAGAGACACAGACACCTGCTATGATTCAAGCATCAAAATTGCCACCAAGTTTCACGAAGCATTCGCCGATATGGCCCCGTCTTCGAGGCACGAAGCCATGCGTGCGATGTTCCCCTTGCTTGGTGGTCACTGGGCGCGGAACATGGCAAGGCTGGAAGGAATGCACGAGGCTTGAATAGTCGTGCGCGTCGCTTTAGTCGCATAATAGTTTTTTCTCACTAAGTACAAACCTCTAAGCTCCACCGTTCAAGCCGGTGCTTATTGTTAGTGTTCCCTTTATGGCTTATGATAGCTCGCTGTTATGCTAACCAGGTAGCGTAATTTTATCCTGAAGGACCGGAATAGCGACCAGAGGGGGTGAATGGGAGCTTTAAAATTTCTTTCGAAATCTAGAGCCTCTTCCCAGATTCACACCACAAGAACCAAAATAGCACGGCGTAGTGATCACGACCCTGAAGAAAGGTGGATGTTCCCTAGGAACATAGCGGATCACTGCTGGATCGAAACGGTGCAAACGCAAGTCTCGACTTCTATCGAGGAGAAGTGAGATAGCAAGGCTCCAGAGTGCAGTCAGCGGAAAGCAACACTGCACCGAAACGATCTACACGGAAACAGACAACTAGCGCAACAAACAGCACTCGAATCGGATCTCAAACGACCATAAAGTGGAACCTCAACCAGGAACTTCTGTCAAACTAGCTCAGCCGCCTTCAAGCCAGCTCAGTCACCTTCAAGCCAGCTCAGCCGCCTTCAAACCAGCTCAGCCTGTTTTCACGGGACAGGGCTGATTCAAATCCTAAAAGTGATGGATCTCCTCCAAATCAACTCCAATTGCAACTAAATTTTGCAGAATATTCCTGAGGCAATTGGGGAGCTATCTCTAAGAGATCATCGCTCAATTCGGAGTAAAATAGGAGAAATCACAAAAATTCCCAAAAGTGGATCTTGAGCACACCTAGAGCAAAATCGCTATGGATTTCCGATCTCGTGAGGAGTTAGATCAATTCCTTCGATGGAAACACTCCACTCACTCCATAGATCAATTCAGCGCAAAATGAACGAACTCAAACGCCCTCAAATCGAAGAAATCGCATCAAGAACACAAGAGGGAAAAGGGAGCTCGCGAAAACTAAAAATCCATCACGTAGATCACGAGACACATGATTAAGCCCGGAGAAAACAGCGAGAGACTCGGCGCTCGTTTACAATCGGTTCGAGTACAAATTAAAGATTTGCGACACCTCTCTCTCACCAAGAAACTACATGAAGGAAATCTAAAGGAAAAATAGAAATGCAAGAGGTGAAGGGAAAGGGAACCCCTCATCCTTATTTATAGGCCTATTTCACATTTCCTTTTTGCCCTTGGATACATGAAGAGCTAAACCTCTTAGCCAGGGGCATAAGGGTCCAACTCAGGCTTCACTTGATCCGACGGCCACCGCGCCTCCTCACCGGTAGCCTCGCTTCCACGCGATCTCCCCGATGCCGCCACGTGCCGTCCGTCCGCATCGGGACCTCCACCCAGGTTTTGAGGCGCAAACCAGGGAAACCCGCCACCGATGGTTTTGAGGCGAAACCACCAAACCGTCGCCGATGGTTTTGAGGACAAACCACCAAACCGTCCGCGAGTAGCGTAGCCCGCACGCATCCCCCGGCGTGTACACTTGCACTTGTCGATGTCGCAGTTGTCAGCCACCACAGCTAGCCGCCCGGCTTCAAGGTCCCTCGGTCTAAGCCTCACGTCCGCCCTTCACCGCACCCGGTCCGTCAGCACGGCACGCCCTACTTGACCTTCACCGCACCGTCGACCACTGTCTTCCAGCTCGACACTTGCAAACAACACAAGCCAAGAGACACCGTTGTTTGACACGAAACCGCGTGCCATCGGTTAGTTGAACACAACACACGCACACACTTATGTTACCATGTTAACAATCACTCAACACAAAAACTGCTACACCATAGCTATGGAAAATCCATGTGTCCGCATATCCTCACTTCTCTTAATGAAGAATGTGTAGCGCACACTTTTGAAAAAAGAGGAGGCATTCACGTATGACAGGAGCCTCTCAACCAGTATAACTATATTTTCTTCTTTTTTTTTGTACAAATGACACATTATAAATATAAACGCTCATAACGCATGGGCACTCAACGACGTGTCTAATCCACGCTAGCCTACGCTATATATATTCAATCATTCGGCACCGTGTGAACTGAACTCATCTCGGCCCCTAAAGGCAAAAGTGCCGTCAGGGCTCATCATGCCTGCCTGCCGTTGGGCCAAACGCATGTCGGCTGGCGGCAGCGGAGTATGCGCGTATGCGTGCTGCGCGCGATGTAAAACAAGAGCATTACAGACGCTCCATGTAGTGTAATCACAGACGCGCGAGCAGGCGTCTGTGCCAATCGATCACCTGGTGTCCCAGGGCCACGGCGTGTGCTAACCGTGTGTGTGGTTGTGGCTTCAATAAGTTCCTTCATCACTTTGCTCTCGAAAACAAGCATTGTCTCTCGTTTTCCAAATTTGCCGACATACTGCTGTAATCCCGACAGAGTTTGTGTCACAGGCTGACAACCACATTTCTTGGCACATTCCTAAGCCAGAGTCAAACTGCATGGTCGTCTATCACTATCAGTAGGGCAGGCCGGCCATGGCTGTATGCATTGCAAAGATGGACCATACAACACCGTACCTTCTTTGCCAACTGGGCATGAAAACAACTAGTAGCAGACACTACGCCACGACAGCACTCTATGGGCGGCTGCCTGAGCTCTGTAAGGACGGCTGGGCCAGCCGCCCCTACGTTGCCGCTCTTATAGTGGCCATCCACTGTAAGGGCCGCTCAACACCAGCCGCCCCCTACAGTGGACCACTGTAAGGGCGGCTACAGTGGAGGTCACTGTAAGGGCGGCTGGTGTTCCAGCCGCCCCTATATAGTTAGATGTTGTAAGGGCGGCTCAATCTAGAGCTGCCCCTATTGTCGACACCACCGGCATCATCACCACGTGCTTGTTCATTGGCTGACTCATCTTGCATCTGTGCTTCAAACATGTGTGTGAATTGGGACGCCAACTAGTCGGCGGCGGCATCATACCATTCGTTGCCGTCATCAACCATTACTTCACCATGGTGAACCCATACTGTGTAGTCCGGAACAAATCCTCGCCTAAACAGATGTGATTTGATGTCTTCCCCATCATAAGTTGCCATTTGGTCCTTGCAATCTTTGCAGGGACAAATAATTGAATGATTAGTCCCTGATTGTCTTGCATGATTCACCACGGCTGCAACAAATTTGTCCACCTCATCAGCAAAGGCATGCAAGTGCCTTGGCAAACAATACATCCAAGTAGCCCTGTCCTCCATCCTTAAAAACAAATAAAGTTAAGAATGATTATTAGTAACGTAGATGAAATAATTATTAGTAACACAATTATTAGCTACCATTATTAGCAACAATTATTAGCAATAAATGTGTTGGGAATAATTATTAGGCACAATTATTAGCCACAATAAGTAGTAACAATCATTATCTAGCTATCATTATCGAACAATTATTAGAACAATTATTAGGAACGATTATTAGGCACAATTATTAGCCACACTTAATAGTACCAATTATTATCTACCATTATTAGCAACAGTCATTATTAACAACAATTATTAGCAACAACTATTAGTTTACTAACAAGTACTCATGCCAACCACACATTTTAATGTCATGAAACAAAAAAAAAAAAGAAAACCCTAGATCTAGAACATGCCTTTTCTCTCCATACATCAAACTACAATTAATCTCCACTAAAATTAAGCTATATCATCTAATTGAGGGTGCTAGATCATGTACCTACCTAATCTATATTAGTAGCATCGAAGATAAGCTCTAATTTAGGCAATACAAAGCTCAAGCACCATGGAAGAGAAAGAAAACAAGAATGCAAATTGCTCACTAACCAACCAATAAAACTTGGATTAGAGGGTGGAAATGGCATTCTCTTACCTTAAACAAACTTCTCATCAAAGGATTTGAGTTGAAAACCTCCCCCCCCCCCCACTAGAGCAATTTTAGGGAGGTGCGGGGAGGAAGAAGGGTGGACAAACCACTTATAGCTACAGACCACTGTAGGGGCGGCTAGATCACCAGCCGCCCCTATAGTGGTCTGTTGTAAAGACGGTTGGATCACCAGTCGCCCCTACAGTGCCACAGCAGGGGCGGCTGGTGATCTGGCCAGCCAGGTCCCTGTAGGGGGCGGTTCCAACGCTAGCCGCCCTTATAGTGGGGGGGGGGGTTCCCCTTAGTCAGTTTTTCACGTAGTGAGATACGTTCATCCTAATCACAAAAGTAGCCGGTGCCAAGTGGGGAGTTCCTTGTATGCATATAGCTAGTATTGTCATATATAACTAAAGTGTTCTTGTATGCAACGATTTGACATTCCTAAGCCTGATTCAAACTGCATGGTTTACCAGCGGTGCCATGGGCTCTGTCTGCAACGATTGACCATTACACCTTTGTCAACTGGATGGGCCTCAAAAGAACAAAGTGAAAGACCTTTCCATCCTGGTTACAAAAGTAGCACGCCGTCCCACTTCATTTTGAGAAGATTATCTTTGATCAATCCAGTGTCATTATCGAAATTCTGGCAAAATATTTGGTGCAAACCGCATCTTTAGTGCAATCACGAAAACTCTTTGCAAAATCTTACTTAGAAGTTCTAAAAAATAAAACTCACACCAATAATAGTGCATCTAAGATGTGGATTGTCACATGGCAGAGGCTGAAACTTTTGTTTCCTTCTCTAAAAAAAGATGTACATTGTCATAAAATTTAAGATTCAAACTTATTGTAGATTAATACGAAAAAAATAAATTTCACTTACATATGTACTAGAGGACAAAAGTATTTCATTATATAAAAGAAGCTAGTCTGCTAAAAATAAAATAAGCTATAGCTAGAGGCCTAGAATTATTTATGCTAAACCTGGAGCTCTACCAAACGAACCTTTTTACATAGCCCTCTAACCAAAATCTCAAAATGAATTCCGACAATAGGCAAAACACAAACTCATGTGCTCCAATATGCCTTTCACTGTACCTGTATTATATAACTGCAAGTAGGAGTACTATATATTTGCACTTGTAGTGGGCAGCAGGCTGTGTCCAGAAAAGATGCTTATTTTTTGGATCACGCGTGACGACTTGACGACGGCACGACGACTTCCCCGACGACCAAGTTCACGCTGGCTCGATCAATCGTTGTCACAGTCGTACACGCCAGCCTAGCGTCTGGTGGTTGGAATATCATCACCTTCGTCCTACACTCGTACTTCAAACATTTTTATGCCCTTCCAACAAACCACAAACCAAATGCTGCTAGCTCGCAACAATGGCGGCCTGCCGTCGTCCTTCCGGCCTCGCCGTCGTGTTCATCCTCTACTACTGTCTCTGCCTGTTCTCCGTCCATGTCCCTGGCGCTTGCGCGCTCTCCTTCAACCTCAGCTTCGCCAAGCCCCAGAGCCCCAACCTCTCCCAGCTCATAAACTGCACCGGCGACGCGTACCTCACGCCAGACACCCTCGAGCTGACACGGAACCGGCGCGACCAAAGCAGCACGGACAGCCTCGGCCGGGCGACGTACACTTCGCCGGTGCGGCTCTGGGACGCCGCCACCGGCGAGACGGCGAGCTTCACCACCGCCTTCACCTTCCGCATCACGCCGGACCCGAGCACGTTTCCCGGCGACGGGATGGCGTTCTTCCTCGCCCACTTCGGTCAGAGCATCCCCGTCAACAGCACCGGCGGCATGCTCGGCCTCATCCCGAGGTTCACCAACGGCACCGGCGACGGCACCGTCGTCGCCGTCGAGTTCGACACATTTCGCAACGTGCCCAACCGCGACATCAGCAGTAGTCACGTGGGCATCGACGTCAACTCCCTCAACTCCACGGCGGTGGTGGACACGACGTCGCGGACCAGGAACCTCACGTCGGGGTACGAGATGGTGGCCACCGTGACGTACGAGAATGTCACCAGGGTGCTGGCCGTCAGCCTCGTCGTCAACGACACGACGTACTGTAAGAGCAAGGATCACGAACACGCTATGGATCAGTGGCTAACCTAGAAGAACGCGAGATCAAATCGATGAACACGCTCAAGAACACAAGATGAACACGAACTGGCAACTGTCCACCGGGAGTGACAGTGCCCTTTTTCACTGACGATAATTTTGAGTACACAACACGATTACAAATGACCAAGCAACCTCTAACAAGTGTGACACCCAGGCTTTATAACCAGCCTTTACAACACACGCATTGCTGAAAGAAAAACCGACTAAAAATAGATACAAGACTGCAAGAATGCAACTGCTTCTGCGTCGTGGCGTCGTGGGCGCGCTCACCGCGCACCGCCTGCTCCTTCAGTCAAACCTGGCGTTCCCGCCCACTGCTTGGTAACCGGCTTGTCCAGGTGGCTCAGCTGACACATGCACACACTGGATTAGCCCCAACATTCTCCCCAATAAGCCAGCTGTGTGCTCACATCCCGAACACCGATCAGATGCTTCATCACCTCAAGCTTCCCAGCTGCTAAGGGTTTTGTCAGCAGATCAGCCTTCTGCTCATCAGTACACACCCTCTTCACCTCAATTTGCCCTCTTTCTATGCACTCTCTGATGAAGTGGTATTTGGTGTCGATGTGTTTGCTGCGACCATGAAACACCGGGTTCTTCATCAGTGCAATAGCAGAGTTGTTGTCGACAAACATTGTCACAACCTTCCTTGGTGTGGATGTCAACTCTGACAGCAAACTCCTTAACCAGAGAGCTTGCATTGATGCTACAGTGGCTGCCATGAATTCAGCTTCACAAGAAGATAGAGCCACTGTTTTCTGCTTCTGAGATCCCCAAGTAATCAGACAACCATTGAGATAGAATGCCATTCCAGCAGTGCTTCTCCTCCCCACAGTATCAGCTGCATGATCACTGTCTGAATATGCTACCAGCAATTCTGGATCACCTCCTCTGGTATACACTAGGCCATGCCCAACACTTCCCTGCATATACCTCAGAATCTGTTTGACAGCATTGAGGTGCATTGTAGTGGGCTTCTCCATAAACCTGCTTGCTACTCCAACTGAGTAAGCAAGATCAGGCCTAGTGTGTAGCAAATACCTCAGACATCCTATCACACTCCTATACTCAGTGGCATCAATTCTTTTTCCTTTCTTGTCTTCATCCAACTTGACTCCAGGATTCATTGGGATCTTGGTGGCATTACATCCTTCCATGCCAAACCTTGACAGAACTTTCTTGGCATAACCTGCCTGCTTCAGAGTGATAAAGTCCTCATGCTGCTCAACTTCTATGCCCAGATAGTATGACAGCAAGCCCAAATCACTCATTTCAAATTCTGCATTCATCTGTTGCTTGAATTTATTTATTTCAAGTGGATCATTCCCTGTGACCAGCAAATCATCTACATAAACACCCAAGATGATTGTAGCTTTTCCAGCTTCTCTCTTGTACACTGCTGATTCACTAGGACATTTCACAAAACCCAATTTCTTCAAGCTTTTATCCAGCTTGATGTTCCAGGCTCTTGGAGCCTGCTTCAGACCATACAGTGATTTACTCAGCTTCAACACATGTTGCTCCTTTCCTTTGACTGCAAAACCTTCAGGCTATGACACATAGACCTCTTCCTCCAATTCTCCATTGAGGAATGCTGTCTTCACATCCAAATGATGTATTTTCCAACCTCTGTTAGCAGCCAATGCCAGAATCAACTTCACTGTATCCAGTCTAGCAACAGGAGCAAAGACCTCATCATAGTCTACTCCATGTTCCTGCACATAACCTTTGGCAACCAGCCTTGCTTTGTGCTTTACAATTTCCCCATCAGCATTTTTCTTGAGTTTGAAAATCCACTTCAAACCTATGGCTTTGTGACCAGCAGGTAGCTCTGTCAGTTCCCAGGTCCTATTCTTCTCAATTGACCTTAACTCACTGTTCATAGCTTCCACCCATTCTGGGTTATCTGCTGCATCTCTGAACTTTGCAGGTTCATCAGCCTCTGCAAGCAATGCTTCAGCTTCATCAGAATCTGCCAGCTCCACTACATCAGTGTGTTCATAAATTTCATTCAAACTCCTGTAATGCTGTGGTTCCTCATCAGATAAGTCATCAAACAATAAGTCTTGATTGGGCTGCTCCCCAAAACCTTCTGCATCACCATGTCTATTCCCCGGATCGTCGCATGATTACCGGCCCCAAAATCAATGTGGTGATTGTTGTTCAACCGGCACATTCCGCACCTTCTGCTCCTCCCCGACATTCTTTGGATCAACAACTAGTTGGAGGTCCTCCTCATTTGCTTCCACATTGACTGTTCCCCAGTCAGTGTTATCTACAAACAATTCCCCTCCAACCTGAACTTCTTCTTGATTTTCTGTTGGAACTTTATTCCAGTCCCAACTTTGCATTTTCTTCAAAGACGGTGTCCCCGCGACAATGATCTTTCTACTGCACTGGATCATACAACCTGTGAGCTTTGCTTCCTTCTTCCACACCTAGATACACAAGCTTCGACTCCCTGTCATCTAGCTTTTTCGAGATGAGGTGTAGTATCCTTTGCATGGGCCAAACAACCAAAGACCTTCGAGATGACCAAGATATGGCTTCCTGCCATTCATTGCCTCATAGGGAGTCTTCTCCCCCATAGGCCTTGTAGGCAATCTATTGAGCAAAAACACGGCATGTCTGACCTCCCCAAAACCTGCTGGTAGCTTCATGCTTTTCAACATTGATCTTGCCATCTCCATGACCGATCTATTTCTTCTTTCAACCACACCATTTTGCTGTGGTGTGTAGGGAGCTGTCATTTGCCTCTTGATTCCAGCTTCTTCACATACACCTGCAAAGAGCTTTGACAGAAATTCTCCACCTCTGTCAGATCTCAGCATCTTGATCTTTTCTCCAGTTTGGTTCTGCAATTCTGCTTTGTATCTCACAAATGCATCCACTGCCTGATCCTTACTCTTGAGCATAGAAACATCCATCCACCCGCTATGATCATCAACTAGTAGCATAAAGTATTTGTTTCTTGGTGTAGGAGGACTAATGGGACCACACAAATCAACATATACAAGTTTGAAGAGGTTTCGGCCACCCGAAAGATGTTGCTCTTGGAAAAGATACTCCGGTGCTTCCTTGACCAAACACCCATGACACAACTGCTCCGGGTGATCTACCATTGGCACTCCAGCTGCCATATTCTTCTCCACCAACATTTTCATTGCCTTGAAATTTACATGGCCCAACTCCGGCATGCCACAGCCATACCGGCTCCCAATGCTTCCCATCGACACAAGGATCGGCCAAATTCAGGTTCAATTCTATACAATCTATTGACTGATCTTTCTACTCTCATCACCAACTTCCCTGAAACTTTATCCACTACCTCCAGAAAATCATCATCAAGTAGAACTCTATGCCCAACTTCTGTAAGTTGCCCCAAACTCACCAAATTACTCTTTAATCTAGGAATGTAGTAAACTTCACGCAGTAGCCATTGACTCTTATCTTTGCACCGAAACGCAACAGCCCTTTCCCATGATTTCTCTTTTGAGACCCATCCCCAAATCTAACTTTTCCAGTTATGTTTCTATTCAATTCTTTGAATTTTGCGGGATCACCTGATCATATGATTTGAAGCACCATTATCTAAGTACCAGGTATTACCAGTGTAATTGCCACCACCAGTGAGATGAAGTTCTGGGCACACCTTATCTTCTTTCAGGATTACTGCTTGCTGCCCTCCTGAAGATTGCAGTCGGCTCGGCATTTTGTCGAACAGCTGCGGCTCCTCCGCAACTGTGAGTAGCAATGCCTGCTCACCGCGCTCCACCCGAGTGTGATGAGCCTCCTCGCCGCCGCCACCAGCGCCGCCCCTTCTCTCCTTTGGACAACGGTTGGCATAATGCCCGTAGTCCTTGCAGTTGAAGCACTGGATGTGCTCCTTGTTCTTCTTGCCGGCACCATCACGACCGGGCGCTTCACCGCGCCCGCCGCGCCCCCGGCCTCTCCCACGACCTCGGCCGCGGCCACGCCAGCCGCCACCATCTGGCGATCTTCCTCTTCCCGAGCCCTCGCCTCCCGCCTTGCTTTGCTTCGCTTCCCACTCAGCAAATGTGAGCAGCGCATGGCCCTTCGCATCAGTTCTGGTGCCTGAACCGCCAGCTCCCCGCTGGACTCGTTCCTCAAACGCCTTGAGCCTCCCGACTGCATCTTCAAATAGCAAGGTCTTCAAGTCGAAGAACTGCTCAACACCGGCCACCACGCCAAGGAAGCGTTCCGGCACGGTGTCAAACAACTTCTTGACCATGGCTGCGTCATTGAGTGTGCCTCCCAGGTTGCTGTACCTCACCGACATGGCGCTCAGCTTCCCGGCATACTCGTCGATTGGTTCATCATCCTTCATCCTCAGCGCGTCAAACTCTGCCGCGAGCGTTTGCAGGCGCGCATCACGGACACGGTCCGCGCCCACGAACTCGCCAGTGCAGTCCGCATCTCCTTCCCCGTCTTCTTCTTCGCCACTTGCATCAACAAGTCATCCGGCAAACACCGCATGAGATGCGCCTTCGCCTTTCTATCTTTGGCGTTGGCCTTCGTCTCCGCCGCCGTTCTCGCGTCGACGGTTCCCCCGCCGGCAGTTCGACGACCTCCCACACTCCTTGGTCCTCCATGATGGCCTGCACTCGGATGCTCCAACTCACATAGTTGGTCGCCGTGAGTGGAGGGTAAACCACCCTCCCCCATCTCCGCCGCCCCGAGTGACCTCACTCATCTCCGATGAACTCAATGAGGTGGATAGCGCGATCGAGGCTCCGATACCAGAATGTAAGAGCAAGGATCACGAACACGCTATGGATCAGTGGCTAACCTAGAAGAACGCGAGATCAAATCGATGAACACGCTCAAGAACACAAGATGAACACGAACCGGCAACTGTCCACCGGGAGTGACAAAGTGCCCTTTTTCACTGACGATAATTTTGAGTACACAACACGATTACAAATGACCAAGCAACCTCTAACAAGTGTGACACCCGTGCTTTATAACCAGCCTTTACAACACACGCATTGCTGAAAGAAAAACCGACTAAAAATAGATACAAGACTGCAAGAATGCAACTGCTTCTGCGTCGTGGCGTGGGCGCGCTCACCGCGCACCGCCTGCTCCTTCAGTCAAACCTGGCGTTCCCGCCCACTGCTTGGTAACTGGCTTGTCCAGGTGGCTCAGCTGACACACGCACACACTGGATTAGCCCCAACACGTACTACGTCAACGCGACTGTCGATCTCAAGAGCTACCTGCCGGAACGTGTCGCCGTCGGCTTCTCCGCGGCGACTGGCGCCGGCGGCGAGCAGCACCAAGTGCTGTCATGGTCATTCACGTCCACTCTCCAGGAACCACCACCAGCACCGGCACCGCTGCCTGCTCTGACACCTGGCAGCAGCATTCAGCAACCCAAGAAGACATCAGGAATAACATTGATAATCGCCGTGGTGGTGCCTCTGTCGTTTCTCTTGGCGTGTGCGACCGCCGCCGTGCTAGTATGGCAGAAACGCCGGAGGAGGAGAAGATCGTCGGGAGGGATTGAAACCAGCGACGACGACGACAACGATTACCAGGAACAAGACGACAGGGCGGAACTCGAGAGAGGAGTGGCAGCCAGCGGCCCCCGGCGGTACGCGTACCGTGACCTGGCCGCCGCCACCAACGACTTCGCCGAGGATGGCAAGCTCGGCCGCGGTGGTTTCGGGAGCGTGTACAGGGGCACCCTCACCGTCGCCGGCGAAGACCGTCCAGTGGCCATCAAGATGCTGTCGTCGGACTCGTCGGCGCAGGGGAGGAAGGAGTTCGAGGCGGAGGTGCGGATCATCAGCCGGCTCAAGCACCGCAACCTCGTGCAGCTCCTGGGCTGGTGCGATAGCCGCCACGGCCTCCTGCTCGTCTACTAGCTGGTGGCGCAAGGCAGCCTCGCGCAGGCATCTACACGGCGGCGACGGCGAGAGGTTGCTGACATGGCCGGAGAGGTACCAGATCATCCTAGGCCTGGGCTCGGCGCTGCGGTACCTCCACCAGGAGTGGGAGCAGCGCGTGGTGCACGGCGACATCAAGCCCAGCAACATCATGCTGGACGACGCGCTCGGCGCCAAGCTCGGCGACTTCGGACTGGCGCGGCTCGGCGACCACGGCGGGCGGTGGCAGACCACCAAGGCCGTGCTGGGCACCGCCGGGTACATCGACCCGGAGTTCGTCAACACGCGGCACCCGAGCACCCACGCCGACGTCTACAGCTTCGGCATCGTCCTCCTCGAGGTCGTCTCCGGCCTGTCCCCGGTGGTGTTCCGGGAAGGCGAGCCGCCGTTCGTTCTGCTGAAGTGGGTGTGGGGTCTCTACGGCCGGAACGCGATCCTTGATGCGGCGGACGAGCGGCTGAGGCCCGGCGGCGCCGACGAGGTCCACGACGAGTGCATGGAGAGGGTGCTCGTTGTCGGGCTCTGGTGCGCGCACCCTGACCAGAGTGAGCGCCCGTCCATCGCGCAGGCCATGCACGTGCTGCAGTCGGAGGACGCCAGGCTTCCGGCGCTCCCGCTGCAGATGTACAAGACGGCGTCGGACCTCGCCGTCACTGGACGTTCCTACGGCGCTTTGTCCGTTGAAAGCTACAGAGGTGGTGACTCCTCTAAGACGACGACGACGGCAACCACCACCGGTGACTCCAAGGATTCTTCAGGCTCGTCGACCACGACGGCATTGCTCCGGAGATTCAAAGAGAGCTTGATTTGTTCATATCGTTCGTTTTTGGGAAATGTTGAAATGGACTGCACGTGGGAGCTGAATTTTTCATTACTGACTGCAAAAATGTTTTGATTCTTCCTTCACACTAGTTCTCCATTTATTTATTTATTTGCGTGAAACTGAAAGCAGTGCGAAATTACAAAAACCCAGGCTAGTAAGTTGTCGATTATATTAAAAAAAATGGGTAGTACAACCACCAAAGGATAGAGCAATGACATAAGTCAGCAGCTGACAACCCAATTAATGAAGCTAAACTGACAACAGAGAAGAGGTACTGTATCTGTATACCCACTTGCAAGTTACTGTGTTAAATATTCTCAGAACTTGGTCTTTTCCATGGGCGGCCTCCTTTACGT
>JAENPR010000843.1:0-281010 GCA_018135685.1 Themeda triandra
AGCTACAGTCGGTCTACCACGATAGCCAAAAGGTCTACCAACCAACCTTGAGACTGGCTTAGCGTATATTGCTGCCATGATGACCAACAAATAGTAGTGCTATTTAGTCATGCATTTCCCTCATGCCGACACACTAGTCCTTTCGGCAAAGGCGGGGACCGGGTCTAGCGAGTATGTGGTCAAACAAGCCTTCAGCCAACCAAAGACAACCCGGAGGCAAGCTTAACACATATGACGCCAAGATGACCAATAATAGCTAAGCTATTAGTCGTGCTTTCGCTATAGTCCGACATGCCGGCCTAGGCTGGACGGGTTCACAAAGCAAAGTTGTTCCAACCCATCACGACAAAGTTGTGACATAGCACCCCAGTGCCCAACATAGTCGACCAGCCAAGCTGGGGACTCGCCGACCATGATCAGGGTGGTTTGGCACACAACTAGCTAAGCTACTTGTGGGGGCCATTATTTACAAAACCATGGTCTCGCAGCCTCGCTGGGGACTGCCAACCAAAGCCAAGCTTGTGGTTGGTCGTATCATGACTAAGTCATGGCATGGTTTCTCATCCCGATCAAGTACACGTAGCTCATGTACTGCTCGGAAAACTTTTCCGTGGTCGGAAAACAGGAACGGTCGCCACCCGATTTTCTGATTTTGTTAGACCCTGACACAACGTGACCCACCTTCTCTCAGGCTCGGGGACTACGTGGGCCCACGTCACCTGGTCGGTGACTTGGGCTGAACAAAAAGTGTCAAATTTTGAGCTTGCTACAACATGTACCATCTTATGCCAACCTCGGGGACTACATGGGCCCACGTCACTGAGCGTGACTTGGCCCCTCCCTTGGTCGAAAATTCAAAACAAGATCGGTATAGTAGCTCTATACGAACTTGGTCTCTGCACCAACAACTCTAAGCATTCAACGGAACTATCTTTTTCGTTTCTGGCTATGTTATAATAGTTAGACGGTCCCTGAACCAAAATCGTTAAACAGGTCTCTGCACCTACGATGCTAAGCATCATAGCTAACAGTGGACCCACGTCACCATACGCGGACATGGCTCGCTTTTTTCTTTTTTCCTTTTTCAGAGCACCAAGAATCCATCGAGGAGACCCTGCTACAATCGCCACAGTCATCACGCTATCAGAAGAACCTGGTCGGGTGACAAAGAATGGCCATCAACCTGGCCGAAGTCAGGCCAGCAACATCTACCTACAGATCATCTTCCAACACAAGACTGCTCGGACCGCGTCGAAGATAGAGGCCCCCTCTCAAAATTCAAGGTGCTTGGGGACTAGCTGTGGGAGTATAGTACCCGTATGCCCCACGGCCCAACTTGGGCCTGGCCGCCAATCGGGCCAGCCCACAAGACGAAGGCCGATCAGGAGAACGTGCCTGGTCGGAGTTCTAGGCGAACAACAAGGAAGCTACTTGACTCTCAAGGAAAGCTTAGTCGAGTTAGGGAAACTGTGTCTTCTTAGATACGAACTCTGTAACCGAGCTAGATATAGATTTCCAGATCTGTAACCTTGTCCCCCAAATATATAAGGCGGACAAGGACCCCCATAGGAAGGACATCTGAACACACCATATCATAGCTGATTGCACCCTTGTAATCGGCAACACCACACCAGCAATAAAAGAACAGAGCAGGACATAGGGTTTTACGCATCCTCGCGGCCCAAACCTGGGTAAACCTTGTGTCTCTGCCCCTTGTTCACATCTCGCTCGTTGTCTCCGCGCACCCCTCACCAAACATCTACTACTTCGGGTATACCCGTGTAGACTATCGCCGATATTTCGTCGACACCCTCTCAACACACAAAGGTTCCGCGAGCAGTTACAGCAAAGGAAGTTCGAAATAAACAAGTTGATGGAACTTAATGAAAACTTCGATATTCACATGGCTGAGCTACAGTATAGTGAAATGGAATTTGAGACGACGTCAGTCGTGTACCATTTTAATCTTGGGTCGCCTATGATGGAAACAGAAAATGAAATCAGAGATCTGTCTACAAACGTGCGACAACTCCATCAATATTACATGTTTGACACAACGGGGGCAAAGAATTACTCTAGCTTTAGCGTCCTTATTGTCCCCAATGTGCTATGGTTTTGCAACTCGGATGAATTATGTTATCCGGTCATGTACGAGGACTTATTCGGCTCTACCAAAGGCGCGACCTCGACATGCAAATTATGTTGTTGTGGACACGTACATACCCTATACCCAGTTCATTATTGTCTTAACCGAATAAAAAATATAAATCTCATGTTCACATGCTTTTGGCCGGTGGATGGCATGTTTGTGCGACCGACAAAATTTATTTCATACTGGATTCCTAGATCCAATGCAGGTCCACGGGAAAAGCTGCTTAGGAGTTGACGGATATAAGATTCCAATGACTGTAGCCAAAGTGGAGGAGGCTATGTCTGGTTTCTTAGAACAGGGCAAAACCGACATTCTACTAGCCTACAATCGTGGGTATGTTTTTGCTTCTATTATTATTTTATTAGTGTACCTTGATATTGTTGTTATAAGAATTTTGAGACATTGATGTGTTTGATTTGCAGGGGACATTTCATTTTCGTGGATATCAAGCCTCAGGAATCACGTATCGAGGTTTGAGACTCCAAGAGTGGACTACTTGAGCAGGTCGATCCCCTACGCCGAGTTCTTGATGAGTAAGTTATGAATCTCATATTTAATATTTATATATATATATCTATTATAATATTATGTATTTTAAACTTTATATGTATATGTATATGTATATGTATATGTATATGTATATGTATATGTATATGTATATGTATATGTATATGTATATGTATATGTATATGTATATGTATGACAGAGTCAAGGAGCAACTGCTGCCACGATGCCCCCATTCCAGGCCCACAATATGATTTTGCCGACTCTGACGCAGCCGTAAGCGAATAACGAATGCGGGTTCTACGTAATGTGGGAAATGTACCGTTTCGTCAGCGGGACAATGTTGACACTAGATACGCACACGAAAGAATCAAAGAGAAATAATCCGCAAGCGCACGGATATCGGTGAGCACTTCACCCGGGAGATAAATCCCGAGTATCGTATTTGTTTTTATCCGCTAAGAGAAAACGTGCAATAGACTAACCCGATCTTTACTACTACCCCGGGCTGCTAGTCAAGTGAGAATTAAGCGATATAGAGAGAACTCCTTCGTCGTCTTCTTCTAACCTATGGCAAACTTTGAGACTACTGTTCTAAGGGGGTACCCGAGGAATAGACACCACAGAGGATGCTAGACCGGGCACAAAGGACCTACCTTACCTACCAACGGGAAGTGGATTACAAAGGTAATAAAGGGATTGTCACTTCCCTCACTACTACCACGGTTCCGGCCGATAGGGAGTATCTACAAGTGAACCTAGCCTAAGCACCACGCTTATGCTAAAGAACGATTACTCTATTCCCAACGCGAAGCGAATAAAGTAAACTTGTAAACCAAAGAACAATAATAACAACGAACTTACTAGTATTAGAAGTTGAATTGCCGAATGATTCTGAAACCAAGCCTCGGGTTAGGAGACTTGATCCCGCAGATACACTGGAGAGGAGACACCGACAGGCCGGGCTTCCTCCAATCTACCTCCACTCTATACTCTCTCAATCTCTCTTGATACTAATACCCTATAGAGATAGATCCATTCGAGGGACCCTTCTCTATCTAACTCTCTCTCTCTGGATTGAAGTCTTGAATGAATTGGAGAATGAATTAGGGTTTCACCCAGGGACCAGGGGCTCTGCTTATATAGCCCCTAGGATTAACCACAGCCCTCGGATCAAACCGACCTAAATGGACGATAATTATTGATCTTCAAAGTCGGTGGAGGCGGGATCCGTGAGACTCCACCCGATTGGTGGAGTGGGAGTCGGCCGACTCCCCTCCCCCGGTCGGCCGACCGGCCAAGCTGCCAGTGGGCCCCGTGTTTCAGGTGTTGCCTTCTCGGAGTCTTCTAGATTATACTTTTTCACCCGTTCGGTCTTTCTCTCTATGTAAACCCGACATGTGGGCCATCTTGGGTAGTTTTCAGCTGTCACCCTGCAGAAATAGATATTCACCAAAACTCGTGGAATTATGTCAGTGGTAACCCTATATCTATCAAGGATTTATGAATAGGTCCATTTGCATGCTAAGTTGACGGTTAATTTTCGGAGTTAACGACCGTCAACAAACTCCCCCACACTTGTCTTTTACTCGTCTCGAGGAAAAGGATGGATTACTTTAAGCATAGCCTCAAACTAAGACATCAACATTAGATCATCCCTGATCATACCTGCACTGCGGGATTCAAAGTGTCTACCATTGAACTTTGGGGAGTTGAAAGATGGAACAGCGCGAAGTAGAGATCCGTCTTCTATCAATCTGTCACTCGGAGTTTTTATAATATTTTTGCAAAGAAACTTAGCTTACCCTTCTCCATCATGTAGCACACTCGAATCACTCTTTATATGTGGTATTTGTGGATCTCACCATTAAGTATAGAGCACTCAAATCTCTCAATGTATGTGGTATTTTTGGAACTCACTTGAGGCATGTAGAAGGGTATGCCTCCTATTCTACTAAGGCTTTATGTGGAGTTTAAGGTACTTCAAGGAATAGCATTTTTACCTGTGCATATTGATTAGTCAAAAACGGGAACCAAGGAGAGGGGGACCTTACTCTAGATCAAGTGTGTGCAAGTGTGTGGAATATTTGGTGGCTAAATTGATGATAATAATGCTCCTTCCCTCTCTTGCACATTCTTCTCTTGAACATTGCTTTGCTTGGTCTTCTCTTGAATAGCTCTTTGAGCTTCTTTGAACTTCCTTCTTGGGATCAGAATACTTTGGAGTTCATGGGCTATCTCTTTCTTTCTTTTCTCTTTTTTTTTAACATTATTTTTGCATAGCCCATGTCTCACTCTTGGATACAATAACTTTCTTGAACATGATGATGACGATGATGATCTCTTTTCTATAGATGATGATAACAATCCTTTGGAGCATATAGAAATCCTAGAAAGTGTATGTATCCTCTCCCAGTGTAGGAGATGGATGAATGGCGGAAAGCATGTTTTTGCGTACTCCCAGTGTAGGAGCAGCAGATATATATGTGGGTGTAAGTGCACTTGATCATATGAGTAAGAGACCCTTCTCTAAGGCTCTAGTACCGCCAAGACTATTCTCAACACAAATAAAAAGCTTATGTGCTGGTCTTTCAGAATTTTGTCGACGAGGCTCTATAGGCATTTATAACTACAGAGGAGAAGTATAGCTAATCATTTTAAGATTTTCGAAAAGAAATTCTCCAAGCAACTAGATATAAAGAAATCAGGTTCTCATGGTCCATGCTATATCACTGTCCTCAACAACTTAAGTAAAACGGGGTCCCTATAAAATACGTTCCCAACAGCAACAGGGATTCCCAGGAATTATCATGGTGTGAGTCTATCTTGGGGTCATGATTAAAATAATCTACCTTCTCAATATATATATCGGGTGATTTAATTCAAAGTGTTCCCCAAACGAGTCGGAAAAACATGATCGGTATAAATTTTGGAACGTAGGGAAGCAAACCGACCGTGGACGAAATTTCGGAGCCAAATGGGCCCAGCCCATGGGCGGCCAACTCCATTTATGGGTCGGCCGACTCTCGTGTGTGGCCCTCGGGGTCCGCTTCGTCGTGCGTGATCTTCACATCGTATACTCTCAAATATTTTTGCCGGTTCGCCGATATCCGTTAGTTTTCGTCGGTTGCCTCCCCCACACTAGATTTCGTTATCTTCATTCACAACAAGGTGGAGACAAAAGAGGCAACACATATGCAATAATAAATATAACTAGAAAACTTTATTTCATCTTCATTAAGGCCTGGCTTACAAAAATTGAAAGGAACTAAGATCGAACTAAATTTTAACTAAGCACTCTTGCAAACTAAAACTTTTAATCTAAACACACTAGGCCTTTCTGATGCTAAGACAAATCTCATCTAATCAACTCGCTTCTCTAGAGCGTCTAACCTCTTCTCTAACTTATCCGTCCTCTTCTCTTGCGCACGAAGTCTATCTATGAGAGTGACAATGCTACCGCTTTCCGGATATGTTGGGCGTTTCGAGATGCAATAACATCGCTACCGAGTTTCTAACTCCTTCTCTAAGTCTGCAACGGTCTTGCGACGCTTCCTTGGAGCTTCTGAGGCGGCGAGAGCTGCTTTCGGGGCTTCCTTCGGAGGGACGAACTTCACTTTACTCGGGTGAGCACGGACTCCCTCAAAATACGAGCGCTCTCCAGTGCTATACTTAGCACAGACGATCTCCCCTTGCTTGTTGGTCTTCACTCCCATAAGCATCTCATTGTGCTTAGGAGGGAGGATCTTGGTGCCTTCTGGGAGCTTCACAATAGGACCTTTTGGTGGAGGTCCATCAAGGAGCAAAGGTTTGGGTGCAGCGATGAATGGTTGAGCGAAGTAGCTATGGCTGTAAGCTTGAGGTTTTGGAGGGATAGAGGCTAGGGGTTTTGGCTCAGCAAGAACGATGGCCTTGGACTTGGGCTCCTCCTTTGGGATGGTGTTGAGATCAATCCCGAAGTGGATCAATCTCCTATCTAAATTCTCTGGCTCTGACTTCGCCATTGCTGCGTAGCAAGCTTGATGCTAGGAGGAGGAGGAGGGTTTAGATGGAATGAGGTTGGCTTGAGGCTGGGCTTCTTTATATAGGGGGGATGGAGAGGCATCTAAAGGGTATCAAAAGGGAATCTCTGAAGGGATAATGCGTCAACGTGATCTCAAAAACCCTAATCGGCAAAAATTCCTGAAGGAAGAGTATGGAAGGATCACGAATGCAAAAGCTGGCGGTGAATGGGGGAGTCCATGAGTCGGCCGACTCCCCCTTTGGGTCGGCCGACTCTGGCAGGTGGACCCCCGCCGTAGGTTTTTCGCAACCTATTTAGCGTATTTTTGTCATTCGGAAAAATACCCCGGACCCCGAAAAACGAAAAGTAAAAAGGTCGGGCCCAACTACCTAATTGAGAAAGAAGTTTAATTCATCTATTTCACCTATTTCCTCAATGGGCTCTAAAAATATTTTAAGGCGTTGACCATTTACCTTGAATATCGTACCTTCGTTGTTGCGAAGCGTAACGGCTCCATGCGATGATGAGCTTACTACTTCGAACGGTCCTTCCCATTTGCTTCGAAGCTTTCCTTGCCCGAAGAGTTTGACCCGGAATTAAAAAGTAATACCTTGTCTCCGGGTGTGAACTCCTTGATCTTGATTCTCTTGTCGTGCCATCTTTTCACTCTTTCTTTGTATATCTTGGCATTGTGATAGGCTTTCTCTCTCCATTCTTCTAGTTCAGAGATTTGCATCCTCCTCTTCTCTCCTGCTGCTTCTAGATCCATATTCCATTTCTTGATGGCCCAGTGAGCTTTGAATTCCAGCTCTACTGGTAAGTGGCAGGTCTTTCCATAGACTAGTTGATATGGCGACATCCCGATAGGTGTCTTGTAGGCTGTTCGATATGCCCACAGTGCATCGGGAAGCTTGTCTTTCCATGCAGTTCCCATTTCATTCACTGTCTTCTGGAGAATATTCTTGATTTGCTTATTTGATGTCTCTGCTTGGCCACTTGTCTGAGGGTGATACGGAGTAGCAACATTATGGCGTACTCCATGCTTCAATAAGTATTGCTCAAAGCGTTTGTCGATGAAATGTGATCCTCCATCACTTATGACTATCCTTGGGACTCCAAATCTTGGGAATATTATTTCTTCGAACATCTTCTTAGAGCTTGAGCTATCTGCCTTTTTGCATGGCAGAGCTTCGACCCATTTGGACACATAGTCCACTTTACGAGGATGTATTCACATTTCTTCGACGGTGGAAATGGTCCCATGAAATCAACTCCCCAAACATCAAAGAGCTCGATCTCGAAGGTTGTTGATAAGTGGCATGGCATCTCTTGAGTTAATGTTGCCATGTCTTTGACAAGGACCGCATCTCCGAATGAAATCTTTGGTGTCTTCATACATTGTTGGCCAGAAAAATCCGCATTGCCAAATCTTTGCATATGTACGGAACACCCCATAATGGCCTCCATATGGTGATGAGTGGCATCTTTCAATGATTTTGATTCCTTCTTCGTTGGCACACATCTTCCGAGCAGGCCATCGAGCACACTCGGAAGAGGTAAGGCTCATCCCATATGTGAGTACGACTCTCTTGGATAAGTTTCCTTTTGTTGCCTCCGGTGGTACGTAACCTGTAACCATAAAATTAACAATATCTCGCATACCGGGGTCGATCGTTGATTCCGTAGAGCATGTCGTCCGGAGTGCGTCGTCGATGGGTAGTTCCCTGTGGTTTCTCAAAGCGCATTCTAGACAAGTGATCGGCAACGAAGTTTTCTACTCCCTTTTTATCTTTTATTTCTAGATCAAATTCTTGGAGTAATAAAATCCATCTTATCAAACGAGGTTTAGCATCTTTCTTAGTGAGCAAATATTTTAAAGCAAAGCATGATCGGTGTAGACAATCACTTTGGCACCTACTAAGTAGGATCTAAACTTATCAATAGCAAAGACAATAGCTAGGAGCTCTTTTTTGGTGGTAGCATAATTAAGCCGAGGTCCAGTCAAAGTTTTGCTAGCGTAAGCTATTGCATGATGCTTCTTATCCTTAGTCTCTGTCCTAACACTTGCTCCTACGGCGTAGTCACTTGCATCACACATAATTTCAAAAGGTAAAGTCCAATCGGGAGTTGAATGATTGGAGCGTAGATAAGCGCTTTCTTAAGGATCTTAAATGATTGTAAGCGGGCATCATCAAAGTCAAAAGGAACATCCTTAGCCAATAAGCGGGTAAGAGGTCTAGCGATGTAAGAAAAATCTTTTATGAATCTACGATAAAAACCAGCATGACCAAGGAAACTTCTAATTCCTTTCACATTGATTGGAGGAGGCAGTTGTTCAATAACTTCTATTTTGGCTCTATCTACCTCGATGCCTCTTTCGGACACTAAGTGTCCTAGCACTATTCCTTTTCTAACCATGAAATGACACTTTTCCCAATTAAGGACTAAGTGTTTTTCCTCACATCTTTGCAAAACTCGATCTATGTTTTCAAGACACTCATCAAAAGTTTTTCCATAAACAGAAAAATCATCCATGAAAACTGCCATAATCTTTTCAATCAAATCAGAAAATATAGACATCATACATCTTTGAAAAGAAGCGGTGCATTACATAACCCAAAAGACATCCTACGGTAAGCAAAGGTTCCATAAGGGCATGTAAAGGTCGTTTTGTTTTGATCATTAGGATGGATAGGGATTTGATGATATCCAGAATATCCATCAAGGAAGCAAAAGTAAGAATGGTTGGCTAATCGCTCAAGCATCTCATCAATGAAAGGCAAAGGAAAGTGATCTTTTCTTGTTGCCTTATTAAGCTTTCTATAATCTATGCACATTCGCCATCCCGTGATGCTTCTTTGTGGGATTAACTCATTCTTCTCATTTTGGACAACAGTCATGCCTCCTTTTTAGGCACAACTTGGACAGGGCTGACCCACTCACCGTGTGGCACGGGGTAAATAATCCCGGCGTGCAACAGCTTTAAAACTTCTTTCTTAACAACTTCCCTCATCGCATTATTGAGTCTACGTTGGGGTTCTCTCGGATGGTGGAATATCGGGATCGTGGGAATGCGATGGGTACACGGGCGGGGACTAATTCCTTTGAGGTCCTGGAGTGAGTAGCCAAAAGCTTTTTTATGTTTTTCTAGGACAGCCATTAAGCGAAAAGTCTGCTCCCCGAGTGAGAGTATCACTTATGATGACAGAGTGTCTCGGATCATTTCCTAGAAAGGCATATCTAAGACCGGCCGGTAAAGGTTTGAACTCAATAGGAGGTCTAGGTGGTAGGGTAAACTCGTCTAATGGTTCATTCTCGAAGGGTCACTTCTTCTTCTATGAAGAATCTAGCTTCATCTTCTAATTTCGGCTTCACTAGGAATTCTAGAGAGGCTGCTCTAAATTCCTCCAATGGATCATAATGTGGATGGGGCTCGGTCATAGCGTTTAAAGAGTGTAAAATGGACATTGCAAACTGGAGTTTCTTGCCTAAACAAATGTTTAGTTTCCCAGTTTGTCCTTCATAAAGAAGTCTTCTAAATGGTTGTCCTATCAACAGGTGGAAATCCCCTATGTCAAAGACATAAAAGCTTAAGTGAACAGGGGTTCCTTCGACCCGGAGTGGTAGGACATGTAGGATTCCTAAACAAGGAAGAATTTGTCTTGAAAGATTTCTTATGAACTTCACTTTGTTGGGGTCAATGTCATGTTTCTTTGCAAATATTTTGCTAGTGTGGTAGACATGATATTTATACCCACAACTGGATTGTAGAGAGCGTCTATGCGATCATTGTTAATCATGCAATGAATGGGAAGAGAAGATGAATCCAAACGAATTATTTCGGAGGAAAGTTCTGACTCTTCTAACCACTCATTGCTCATGACAGACACTAACTCTCCTGAGGTTTTTCCTGTTGGAATATCCTCATCAATATTGCATGGCTTTATTGGGTGATATTTGCCTTGTGGCTTCTTCACCTTGTGATAGTTGAAGATGTTTCCAAAATCGGAAAACAGATCGGAGTTCAATATCTAGCATAAAATCGGGAAGTGGAATGTCTTCCGGTCTTGCTCAAGACATGGATTAGCCGAGGTGGATGGTGTATCTCGGCAAATGTTTATCTTCGCCTACTTGAGGTTCTACTTCTAAGAGGTAGTCTAATTCACTGGATAGGATTTGGTCTAGGATTGATCTTGCTTTCTCGCAGAGATATGCAAGAATGATCCTCCCGAAGTTGTGTCGAGCAATTTTCTACTGTCTCTACTCGCACCTTTATAAAAGTGTTGTAAAAGAATGGGATCTCGGGTAGACTAAGGTCCGGGCCTCCGATGCTAAAAGTGTAGTAAAACGATTCCGGATGAGGCCAAAGATTCTTCGTGTTCTTGCTTAATAGTCGAACCTTGACTCTAAGGTCGACGATTTGGGAGATGGGATAAAAATCTAGGCAAAAGTTGGAGCGTAAGGACCCCCAATCTCCTTGTTGCTTACCTACTGACTTTATCATACCATTGTCTAGCTTTTCCCTTTAACGAGAAAGGAAATAGCTTCCAACGGAGGGTTTTGTCGGACATGCCCTCTATGCGAAGACAGTCACATGTTTGCTCAAAGTCTCTAATGTGAAGGTAAGGGTTTTCGTCTCCTTCTCCCGAAAAGGATAGGCTTTGGACCAATGCAATCAACCGCGGACTCGGCCTATAGCTAGGTGTTTGGATAGGTTGTGATGACTCATGTGGTACTAGGCTGGTCTCCGTGGGTGCAGAAAATTGAAAGATAGGAATGGAATTTGAATTATCCATAAGGATAGAAAAAGATAAAATATACGGAAAAGTAAAGTGCAAGAAAAAGATAAAAGTATAGGTACAAGGTAGAGCAAGATTTAGGTTATCTAAGGCATCGTCTTTCTCCCGGCAACGGCGCCGTAAATGCTTGTTGACACTAGATACGCACACGAAAGAATCAAAGAGAAATAATCCGCAAGCGCACGGATATCGGTGAGCACTTCACCCGGGAGATAAATCCCGAGTATCGTATTTGTTTTTATCGCTAAGAGAAAACGTGCAATAGACTAACCCGATCTTTACTACTACCCCGGGCTGCTAGTCAAGTGAGAATTAAGCGATATAGAGAGAACTCCTTCGTCGTCTTCTTCTAACCTATGGCAAGCTTTGAGACTGCGTTCTAAGGGGGTACCTGAGGAATAGACACCACAGAGGATGCTAGACCGGGCACAAAGGACCTACCTTACCTACCAACGGGAAGTGGATTACAAAGGTAATAAAGGGATTGTCACTTCCCTCACTACTACCACGGTTCCGGCCGAATAGGGAGTATCTACAAGTGAACCTAGCCTAAGCACCACGCTTATGCTAAAGAACGATTACTCTATTCCCAACGCGAAGCGAATAAAGTAAACTTGTAAACCAAAGAACAATAATAACAACGAACTTACTAGTATTAGAAGTTGAATTGCCGAATGATTCTGAAACCAAGCCTCGGGTTAGGAGACTTGATCCCGCAGATACACTGGAGAGGAGACACCGACAGGCCGGGCTTCCTCCAATCTACCTCCACTCTATACTCTCTCAATCTCTCTTGATACTAATACCCTATAGAGATAGATCCATTCGAGGGACCCTTCTCTATCTAACTCTCTCTCTCTGGATTGAAGTCTTGAATGAATTGGAGAATGAATTAGGGTTTCACCCAGGGGCCGGGGCTCGCTTATATAGCCCCCTAGGATTAACCACAGCCCTCGGATCAAACCGACCTAAATGGACGATAATTATTGATCTTCAAAGTCGGTGGAGGCAGGATCCGCGAGACTCCACCCGATTGGTGGAGCCGGGGAGTCGGCCGACTCCTCCCCGGTCGGCCGATCGGCCAAGCTGCCAAAGTGGGCCCGGGTTTCAGGTGTTGCCCTCTCGGAGTCTTCTAGATTATACTTTTTCACCCGTTCGGTCTTTCTCTCTATGTAAACCCGACATGTGGGCCATCTTGGGTAGTTTTCAGCTGTCACCCTACAGAAATAGATATTCACCAAAACTCGTGGAATTCTGTCAGTGGTAACCCTATATCTATCAAGGATTTATGAATAGGTCCATTTGCATGCTAAGTTGACGGTTAATTTTATGAGTTAACGACCGTCAACAGACAACCCCGGTATCAGATAAACTGGTGTGGTTCTTATGTACTTTTTAATTTAGGGTCTCCTTTCCGATTTAATTTGTGCACTTTTGACACCTCTACAGCGCAAGGAGGCGGATGCCACCTTTTTGCTGAACCTGAGATCAGAGGATTCCAAGACACGATAGCAGGCTTGATCTTGGATGATGTGGTCTCGACGAATGGGATATTCTCGATCCCAAGGGCCACTACTCCGGAGAACAAGGCGGCGGCACAACTATTCAAAGATAGATTGATCAAATTATGAATTGTAAATGCTTTGAAATGTAAATACTTTAAAATGTTAATACTTTGGTTTCAATGTAATGTTTCATCATAAAGTGCAATTGGAACCGGCTTCGAACCGGCAATAAGATGAGGAGTCTCTGCTAGCAATCCGAGGAAGAGGCTTCGGGGAGAAGGCTCCTCTTCCCACCCAGGCGCGCTCTCTTGTTGCTGCATTATATATTTGTTTGTTGTGTATAATCAAGAAATTTGCTATCAATGTCGTAGGAATTGTTACACCATCTTCTGGGAAGACGATACGGGGGAGGCAGGAGCGTCGAAGATCTATAATAAGAGCCAAGAAAGAAGGTAATTATTGATATATGTTTATAGTCTCAAGATAAATTAATGTGCTCTGGGATGACAAATTTATTTTTGAACCTTGTAGCTAAGCTACAGGATCCAGTAGCAGAGGAGCAGAGGGAGAGAGAGAGAAAAGAAAACGGATTCCTCCCTGAGGGACCATGTCGGCCCTCTTCCCTGCAACCAAGAAGCCAAAAACCTGCAGCTTTTGCATTGGGGGAGAAACTATAGGTTTCTTCAACCCGACTTGGTCCGCGTCGCCGCACGCTACACCCATAGCTGGTGTTGCTTGGACGTGCCACCAGCGGCGTCCTCATAAGCACCACCCGGCCACCTCCACATCCCGCCTCACCGCGTTCCTGCGCGCCCCGCCATGTCTCGGTGAGCGAGCCGTGTGCCAGCATGCCGGCCACCTTACAGCGCCACCACGCTTGGCTGAGCTTGCCTCGGTGAGCCCTCGCCTCAGTGCCACCATCGCACTTGCCGTTCGCACGGCATCGTCGTGGGCCATGCTGCCCATTTTCGCTCGGAGGTCTCCTGCTTCCGTCCTCACCAAGCCTGCCGTCGTGCTCGTGCACACTCATGCCTCACCACCATATGCTGCCCGCGCCAGGCCTGCCACCCACCAGCTCATCGGTCGCCTCCCGCCGTGCACAAGCAGCGCGTATGTACTGCCCCTTTCCAGTGGCCATCCGCTGCTCCCTGTCAGGCTACGGATGCATAGGAGATGACCACGCAGACTGGACCTTTCTAATCGGGAGAAGAAACAGGTACAGAGAGGAGAGACAAGATTGGGAAGCAAGAAAAACAAAAGAATGGATTGGTTGAATTTTATTGAGTGCCCACGTACCAAACAACTTACTGTGAGCTATAAGGACCAATATGGCAACTACTTTATTTGTCATTCATTAAAATTTTTTAAATACTCTTAATTTTGTGTGGGAGCAATGCAATAATCTGGCATATTTGGTAGAGTCAGAAAGATTTTTTTTTTTTAAATAGGACGCCCCTTTCTTGTTTATATGTGCATGAGTACACTACCACCAAAATGGGAATATGTAGACATGCTCAGCCTCTTTGAGTTTTCACGTTCCATACTCAATAATACACGTGCTACCAACAAGTTTGGAAAAAGAAAAAAACAAGTATTAGAAGTATGAGGCCGCGGCCTCTAAGCATGGCCATGATAGCCTGTTTTGCTAGACCCGTCTGATATGACTTCTATGGTTCAGATCATTTTGTTTCTATTTTAGCATTCAACTCTCGCTCTTATTTAGAAAATAGGCTTTCGCCCCGCTTTATTTGAAAGCGAACAGGTTACTGGGGATTCCAGTTTAACAGAAGAAGCACCAGTTCAACGGCGCAGCCGTGAACAGCTCTCACCCCAAGTTCAGACCGACGACCAAACTCCTCAACAGATTTTAACACTACTTATTACAACTCCAAGGAAGATACTCTCTATTTAGACGCATTTCAAAAGGAGCAACGATGAATTTCTGAGCTCTTTCATCCCAATCTTCTCCCCCCCCCCCCCAGAAAGTTTTTCCTGAGGGGGGGTTACGCCAGGCCAGTACTCTTCAGATCATCAACTTTAGGCGTTTTGCGCCAAGAAAGCCGCCAGCTTGTCCATTGTCTTCACGTTCCAGCTTCTCTCCTTTTCCCTGAGCAATATACTCCATTTCTGCATGAAAACCAACATACGTTGCAGCACAGCATCAGTTCCTGTCACAACCTTGTTTTGGAAAACATATTCATTCCTAATGAGCCAAAGACTCCAACAAACACATGCAAGCAAAAAGATCATCATTGGTTGAGGGTTATCATATTTGCCACAGCTAAGAGTTAAGAATTGTCTCAGATTTACTGGGGTTATTGGCCACCCAAGAATATCTCTCAGACTCCACCAGCAAAAGTTAGCCAATGCACACTCAAAAAAGATATGCTGTGAGGACTCCAAACTCCCACACATTTTACACCATTCCTCCCCAGGCCAATTCCTTTTCACTAGTTGTTCAGCTGAGGGTAAACAATCTGAGTAAATTGACCATAGGAAAAACTTGATTCTCATTGGGATTCTGGCCTTCCATATAGACATGACTTCCCTATTCACTTCTCCTGGGTTCTTCATTTCTCTGTATAATGATGCTGTAGTAAAACATCCTTTCTTCTCCAGTCCCCATATAACAGTATCTTCTTCATCATTCAACTGAACATCCTGAATGCTCTCTAGCAGCTGTTGCCACTCTAAAAGATCTGGTTCCCCAAATGATCTTCTAAAAGATAAAGTTATCTCCCCATCATGCATTACCTCAAATACAGTGTTTTCCTGCTCATAACAAATAGCATATAACCTGCTGAATACCAATCTAAGTGGACATTGCCCCAGCCAAACATCCTGCCAAAATCTAGTCTTTCTCCCATTGTTTACTTTGTATATTAGCCCTCTTTCACACACATTTTTCACCTCATGCAACCCTGTCCAGAACTGAGAAGCACCCCTCTGTTTAGAACTATAGAACCCTTTAGACCCCATGTATTTAGCTCTCAACATCTCCAAACAAGGATTTACATCACCTCTTTCCAACCTATAGATCCATTTAGACAAAAGGCATTGATTCATCAGTCTTGTATCTGTAAAACCTAAACCCCCAGCAGATTTTGGGGTGGCCAGAACTTCCCATCTCATCATATGGTACTTCTTCTTCTGCCCTGAACCATGCCAGAAAAAATTTGACCTTGCTGTTTCCATCTTGTGATGAGCCTCTCCCTTTAGATGAAAAACTCCCATTACATAATTAGGCACTGAGCTTAAACAGGATTCTGTAAGGATCATTTTGCCTCCATAAGTGAGCAAGCAGCTTTGCCATGTAGGAACTCTCTTTTCAATTTTCTGACATACATAACCAAAGTCTGCTGAGCTCATATAATACCTGTCCAGCATGACTCCCAAGTATTTCATTGGGAAGGTGCCAATCTCACAATTGAACCTGTTTGCTATCTCTCTTTGTTCCTCTATAGTTGCTTCCAGCACATACACCTCACTTTTCTGATAGTTGATTTTAAGCCCTGACATTGCTTCATAACAATAAAGAAGGAATTTGACATTGCTTATTGTTTCCTCATCATTATGAAGGAACAATATAGTGTCATCTGCATACTGGAGATGGGTCAGCCCTCCTCCACATAGTTCTGGTACCAAACCTCTAATCATCCCACTTTCCTTGGCTCTCTTTAGCATCCTGGATAGAGCATCTCCCACTAGATTAAAAAGCAGTGGGGACAAAGGATCTCCTTGCCTCAATCCTTTATATGTTCTAAAATAACTTCCTGGTTGTCCATTGATCATTATACCCACTCTCCCTCCTTCTATCACCTGCTTCATCCATTCTATCCATTTCTCTGGAAATCTTTTCTTCCTGAGCACCTCAATCATAAATTTCCAACTCACCTTATCATAGGCCTTCTCAAAGTCCAACTTCACAATAACACCCTGTTTATGCTGTACTCTCAGTTGATGCAAAGTTTCATGCAACATCACAATACCTTCCAGGATATATCTCCCTGGCACAAAAGCAGTCTGCAGAGGACTAATAATATTATGAGCTACTCTAGCTAATCTAATAGTCAAGACCTTAGTGAACCATTTGTAATCTACATTCAATAAGCAAATGGGCCTAAATTGCTTGATATTGCTGGCTTCTTTAGTTTTGGGAATAAGGGTGATCATGCCATAGTTCAGCCTGCTCACATTCAACTCTCCTCAGTACAATTTATTAAACATTTCCATCATTAAGCCACTTATGAATGGCCACATTCTCTTATAAAACCCTGTTGGCAAGCCATCTGGCCCTGGTGCAGAATTAGAGTCCATCTCCTTCAGAGCTGACTCAATTTCTTCCTTTGAAAAAGGCTCAATCAATTTTCCTGCCATCTCTTCTGACAGTACTTCATAGTCCTCCCAAAAGTCTTCCTCTAGCAGCACCTCCTCATTTACTTCCTGTCCAAACAACTGTTTGTAGTAGCTCTCTATATGATTCCTTAAATTTTGTCCCCCGTAATTACCTCATCTCCATCTTCCAGAGAAAAAATTGTGCATTTCTTCTTTCTACCATTAGCTTTATTATGGAAATAGCTTGTGTTGGCATCTCCCTGGAGAATCCACTTCTCTCCCCCCCCTTTTTTGCCACTGCAGCTCTTCATAAGCATAAATCTGTTCTAGTGCAGTCTCTTTTGCATACCTCATCCTCCACTGCTCCTGTGTCAATCCTTGCATTTCAGCATCCCTGTCCATTTCTTCTAACTCTTTTAACAAAGACATATTATCTCTTCTCAAGGCCCCTCTCAGATTATTCCCCCAACCTTTACAGAAAGTTCTTATGTGTTTTTTAACTCTCTTCCAATAATCTTGAATCTCTTGCCCATCTCTCTCTGGCCAGTTTGCTGTCATCTTCTCCATGAACCCCTCTTGTGAAAACCAGGCCATCTCAAATCTGAAAACATATGGGTGGCTGACTCTAGCATCTTCTGTATTGACCAAAATTGGGTTATGATCAGATCCCACTCTAATTAGACTCTCACATGTAGCCCAAGGATAGTGTGCCTCCCAATCTACACTCACAAAAACCCTGTCAAGCACACTCATTACTGGATTTTCCTGTTTGTTGGTCCAAGTGAATTTTCCTCCTTTTCTCTGCATCTCTTTGATTCCACAATCAGATATAAAGTTATTAAACAAGTCCATCCTACTCTGATCCACATTCTGTGATGACTTCTCAGATGCATACCTAATGAGGTTGAAATCTCCCCCCATAATAAAAGCACTCTGAGTTCTGTTGATTTTGGCAACCATCTCATCAACAAAAGACTGCTTTCTCTCATGTTGTACTGGTCCATACACATTAATCACTTCCCAATCAAATTTATCTTGCCTATGCATAAGTTTAATACTTGAGAAGAAAGTTCCTGTATCATAACCTATAACTTCAATGTCCCCTTCCTTAACACCTGTCAAGGTACCACCTGAGTGCCCTTCAGCTGCAGTCCATACCCATTTAAAGCATTGACCATTTACCAAATCATCTAGCAATCTCTGAGTGAAATCTCTCTTTATAGTTTCCTGCAAGCATATCACCTCTATATGATGTTGCCCCACCAAATTTTTTAGCTGTCCTCTTCTACCTTCTCCCCCTAGCCCTCTAATATTCCAGAACATGATCTTCATTGTCTCCCTTTCCTTTTCCTTTTCTTTTCTCTCTCTTTTTCTGTTTCTTTTTTTAAACTATTTTCTTCTTTTTTGTGCCCCCCTTGGGGGCTGATTTTCTTCTTGTCTCATGAACCTGTTCTCTCTTTTCTTGTACCTGTGTTCCTCTCTTTATTTCTTCACCTTCTTCCTCTTGGTCATCTCTCTCTTCTCCCAATACTGCAAACCTGTTTGGAGACTCCACTGTACTCTGCACCTGTTTAGCTTTCTCCTTTGCCTCAAGGATGGCAGCCCTGGCTCTCTCTTGGGCCTTCATCCTGTCAATTGCTAGATGGACCTCTGTTTCCTCTCCCAGCTTAATTTTACAATTGTTTGCTATTTTAGATAAAGTGCTAGAAGAAATATTAGAGAAAGCAGTGTATTTAGAGGTACCTGCAGTATCATTCCTCTGTGCTTTCAGCTTCACTGCCTGCTCCTGGCTGTTAACATTGGCAGCCACCCTGAGACTCTTCCTCTGAGCAATGGGTGGATGGTTCTTGATTGTCTTGGACCCTGCTTGTTCATTACTCTCTGTACCTGTTTCAAGTAGCCCTCCCATGAGTCGGTTTACCTTGGCGGCTAGGTCCTCCTCACTCTCTTCCTGTTCATCCTCTAACATGTTAGATGTAGCATCCTTTGCAAAATTAAGCGCACCTCCTAGCTTTGCTGTTCTTGCCTCAAACTGTTTCTCCAGGGCCTCCATTTGTGCTTTCTGGACATCAAGCTCACTCCCTATTATCTCTGTGTTTACCTCCTCACACTTAGTTGCCTCAGCCTCCTCTAGTTCTGTCAGTGTATAATTATCTTCATAATCTATTAATTCCTCTTCCAGTTCCTCACCATTCGAGTTACTTCCTCCCGCAAAATACCCATTGTTGCAGTGATCACCTCTTTCACCTGCAGATTCTTATCTTCCATCTTATCCTCACCTCCATCCGCAGTTCCACTTTGCTGAGTTAGGATGTGCTTCTCCTCTGACATGTTCATCATATCCTCTCTCTTATCATTACTCTGAGTTTTGTCTTCATCCCCCTCATGTGCATCTCCCATGTCTGCTTGCTTGTTACCTGTAGGCCTTTGGTTTGTTTCCATTGGTTTTGAACCAGACCCCTGCCCTATCTCATAAGTTTTGTTATTCTTTTCATGCTGTGGGTCATCATCATCATCATCATATTCATCCTCTTCATCTTCTCCACCTTTGTGCCTGTCAAATTTGGATAAGTTTAGATTCTTATCAAACTGATCTTTGCCAGTTTCCAGCTCCCATCTGATATGCCTACTTTCTCCATTAAAGAAAACCTATGTCTCTCCTTTCACAGCTCTAGAGTCTCTTACTCCCACTTTCATTCTTATTGGCCCATCCCAATTCAGACTTTTAATGTCTATTTCTTCAGGATCACCAATCAGCAAAGCAACTTCCATAGCTATCTCCAAAGTCCTAGCATAATCTGGGAAGTTATGGGCTCTCACCCACACCACATCTAACCTGCTGTCTGCTCCAGGATCTAGTTCAGTTTCTCTGACCTGGGCCCTCACTGGAGCAGTCTTGAACTCAAAGTTTTGCATCCTGGTCATTTCATATCTCTTTCCATCAGATGGAAACATGATCATATATTCCTTACCCTCAACCATAGTGGATATCTCCCAATTCACTTTCTCTCTGAAAAAAGAATGAATCTCTGCTCTGACCATATCATTAGAAGCTATGCCTTGAAGAATTTTCATCACTCCTTTGAAACTCTTCTTCCCCTCTTTTTTCTGAGGCACCTTAATGCTATAAAAGCCCTGTCCAAGCAGTCCAAAGCCACATACCCTCAGCCCTTTTTTCTCAGGACACATACCACTCTTATGCCCATCTTTTCCACAGCTATAACAATGTGGTGGATTCCTACAATCTTTCTGGAAATGGCCTAACCTATTACAGTTGAAACAATGCAGATCAGATGTAGTCGTCCCCCCTTTTGGCTTGATGTCCCAGCCACTATCTGGTTTGCCTTTTTTCTCACCATCATATCTGTTTTTTTCCTCCATATTTCTAATTGCTTTCTGCCTCAACTCATTTTCTACCTGCCAGTCAGTCCTATCATCAGGCCTTCTTTTGCCTGCCCCCCCCCCTTTCTCTGCATCTTCTTCCTTCCTCCCATAACCTGAATCCCTCTGATCATAATCTGCATAGTTCTTCCCTCCCCTGTATTCTTTTTCCTGAAGATCTTCTTCATAGTAGCTCCCTTTACCATATCTGCTATCCCTTCTCTCATCATAATACCCACCCTGGCGAGAATCCCCTCTCTGGTACTGGAACCAGGGGTTGTTATCTTCATACCTGGGCTGATTCCTCCTGTCTTCCTCCCTCCAATCCCTGTTTTCTTCAGATCTTTGCCCTCTTGGCGGCGCCCTGTTCCTGTACTCTCCTTGCTCCCTGTATCCCCCATCTCTTCCCCGATCCATCTTTTCCTGCCCGAGCACTTCAACAAATCGACGACCGTCTACTAGCTGTGGCTTGACTCTGATCACTCTTCTGCTCCAAGGATGATTTTTCCTCACCTCCTTCTCACTCGCAGGAAACCCTAAGTTATCCTCCAGATCGAGGAGTGAAGTGGCTTTGGGTACCCAGAACCAACCACACGGCCTATTCGACCAGCTGTGGGGTTGGTACACATCTTCCATACAGGTCCCAAAAGGAAAAGCTCTGTCCTCACTTTTCCTAGATAGGTCCTCCTCCTTCCTCTCCTTTAATTTTTTCAACTTAACCTCCGTTTCCTGCAAATTTGTCAACTGACTTTCACCCTCCTCCCGCTCAACTCTCTTCGATGTTCAAACTCTTCGAGATAATTGCTCAATCAGAGAAACAGTCCTGGGATTGGGATATTTGGATTTGCTGAAAGCAAATCTCCCTCGCTCCCGAATCTCTTTCTCCAAAACATCACCAAAAGAGAAACATCCATTCTGCTCATCCTGTTCTCTCATCAGTTCAGAAAGTCGTTTTGGTTTGACAGGCTCTGAATCATATCTTCTGACATTTGGTTGAAGCGAACTGGAATCGCTCACCTGTTTCCCACCCTGTGATCTAGAACCTGATCCATCCTGTAATTCCTTCCAGCGCCTATCAATCCTAGCACTAGACGAAGCACAATCCCAAATCTGGCCGCCATCCCCATCAGCCAATCTGCTAGTCTGTCGTGAGCCGCAAATGGGGATCGAAGTCATACCTGAACTCTGCCGATGCGCCATTGGTGGCGCTCGTGAAGCTTCGCCTCCCAATCCTTCCCATGGGTGATAGACACCCCTGCGCCCAGCATCGGCGACCCAATTCGCCGGCGACGAGGACCTGTTCATCACAACCCTGCCGCCTCTGTTCCTCCCACATCGCGCCTGCTGAGCACTGCATGTCGAACCCAACGCCTCCCACGGGTGGACGAAGGGCTGAGGACACTGCGCCCCCACCTTGGTCGCCGTCAACCGCGGCGCAATGTCGCCGGACTCCGGCGGCGCGCGCTCGCCGTGGGAATCGCCTCCCGTGTCGCCTAAGGCAACCGCTCTCTTGTCGCTCATTTTTTTCCTTCCTTTCCCAACTCTCGCTCTTATCATGCATGATACTGGCATTGATCCGTCCATGCTTTCTTTGTCTTCTTCCATGAAGAGCATAGCTCATGCATGCACTTGTGCACTCTCACTCTCATCCATACTGTCATTGATCTGTCCCTTTCATCATGTATGCTTTTTTGTCTTCTTTTCTAGAGCATGCACTCTCACTCTCATCCGATACCGTCCCTTTCATCATGCATGCATTTTTTGTCTTATTCTCTAAAGAGTACTATTGCTCATGGATGCACTCCTGCATGCTTTTTCTATTTGTCTTCTTCTTTGAAGAGCATAGCTATCGATAGTTTTATAGTACAATAAAATCATAATGGCTGAAGGGATTCAAAATATAGCTATAAAATGCCATGGAGAAATAATTACTCCAGAGGATTCCGGGTCGGGCGGACGCCTGCCGTCGCCCCCACAGCCGCCGGTGCGTGCGCCTGAGGTTGCCGCTGGGGGGCGGGGTCCGTCGCCACACCCTGCGCCTCCGCAATCGCCGCCACCGCCACCTCCTCCGCCTCCCCTGCATCACCACTTGGAGGCGGCTGGAGAACAGAACCCCGGCGCCAATCCTCCGCCGCCTATCCAGCAAGTGGCGTGGCGGCCTCCACCGGTGATGGATGGAGAGTGGAGACGTGCTGGAACCTCTCTTGCCGCCGGCGCGTCTACATCCAAGGAGCTTTGCGGCGCCGGATTGGTCCCCTCGCCGTTTCCAGGAGGGTCACTTCGCCCGCGTCCCGTTTGTCGTCGTGCCGCGAACGGCCCAAATTCAACGGGACGAGGAGCGCCTCGGCCACGCGCTGACTGCAATGGTAGGCGGTCACAGACCGGCTGTCTCTGTGGTGGAGGTTGAAGACTACCTGCGACGCCGTTTCGAGCTGAATGATGATGAGTTCGACGTCCGCTACCACTATCCTGAGGACTTTATAGTTCGTTTTCGTCATGGGGTTGACAGAGAAAGGGCACTCCAATCTAGGAGGAGTGCGCTTTGGCTACCACTGATTTGGAATCCTTGGCGTCGTGCGTCGCTTGGCTACCACTGATTTGGAATCCTTGGCGCTTGCGCGTGTCCCGCTTCCTGCGCGCAATTTGGAGGTGGCGCAGACTGTGTTGGGACCGGCTTGCGCGCAATTGTCTTTCACAGAGTTTCATGATCGCCCTCTAATTGATGACAGAGAGTTCTTTGTGTCCGCCTGGTGCTACCATCCGAGGCTGATTCCTGATGAAGAGATCGTATTTATCCCGGACCCCCCCGTGCCTGGTATTGCGCCGCCGGACGATCATCTACCAGGCTACAGTTACCTTGTGCGCACGAGGCTTCTGGCCTATCAGGACCGGTCCACCCCGCCTGCCTCGCCTGATGGTCCAGGCGGCGATAGAGGGGCTGATGGTGGCCACGATGGGGCGGATGGTGATGCCGATGGTGCTGCGGGCCACCACCCGGGGGGTGCCGCAGGGCCAGGGAATGCTGGTAACAACGGAAATGATGATGGTGAGGTGGAAGATGGCGATGGCCGTCCGCCGAGTGGAGCACCGATTCGGGGGTCTGGTGTGCACCGTGAGGTGGGCGATCCTTGCCCCTCCTTCGTTCGTGTGGGCGGCTTCGACTGCCCGCTCTCCTCTTCGGCTCGTTCGAGTCTGGGGGGCCATCTTGGGAGGACCGATGGATGCCGCAGTCGCCGCCCGCGACGCCGAGGCCGTCAAAGGCTTGTTCCGACGCGCACGCTACGAGCCCGGTTTCATCTTCGACGGCGTGCCAGCTCTCTACGCCGGGGCCGGCCTGGACACGGCCCGAGTTGGGTCTACGCCGTCGATGAGAAGGCCCTCGCTGCTGGTTTCTTCTCCGGGCTTTGTCGGCAAGTTCATCAACGTCGCACCGCTGCTTCTGCATGGGGGTCGTAGCGTGCAGTCTCCGCCACCCCGTTCGTGTGATTGGTGGGAGGATTGTGTTGTACACCTAGAGCTGGCGTTCACCCAGGCATCTCCCCACGTAGTGCAGCCTCAGCTCGAGGGGTTCGACGACGTGCCGGCAGAGGAGATGCCACTCGTCGGGGCCCCGATGGATGCTGCATCGGTGGAGCCCGTCGGGCAGCCGGTGCTGTGCCTGGGCGCTGAGGGGCCGCCGGCGTCCTCTTCTTCAAAGGATGAGCTGCCACCTTCGGCGTCCGCGGGGCGCTGCTCAGTCTAGGAGTTGTTCGAGGAGGTCGCTTGCGCCGCCATGCAAACGCCGCTGCTTAAGAACCCGCGTCCGAGGCGAGCAAGGACGCCGGCCGCGGTGACTGCTCTGCGAAGAAGTGGCAGGCTGGCCGCCAAGCGGAAGGCCCGGAACCCCACGCGGCAGGCGCAAGTTGTAATGCTCAAGAAGATGGGTGAAGATGTGGAGGAGAACGAGCCGGACGCTGATGTCAAGGCGCGTTTCAGAGCGCTCATGCGTGCTGATATGCCGCAGCGCAAGAAGGACATGCTGCATAAGCTTCTCAGGGGAAACACAGATTTAAAGTTGGTGGAGCTCGAGCTGGATGGGCTCGAGGACGAGGACGCATGCTGAACGCCCTCAGCGCATGGATGAAGCCCATTGTTCTAAATGACGTCACAACCTAAACTCTTCATCTGGAATGTGCGTGGTCTCAACGATCGCGCTAGGCGGGACGCCGTGCGTTTGTTCGTCGCTCATGAGCGCCCGGTTGTAGTTTGTGTGCAGGAGACGAAGTTGGCTGTTGTTTCTCGCTTCTTTGCTAATGAAACTCTAGGCTCCGATTTTGACTATGTGTTCTTGCCGGCTGCTGGTAGGGCGGGGGGTGTGTTGCTTGGCTGGATCAGGGGCGCTGTCGCGGCGTCTGATATTGCCGTGGGCCGGCATGCTGTCTCTGCGAGGGTCATGTTCGAGGCTGATGCAGCTTGTTGGTTCTGGTTGACGGTGGTCTATGGACCACAGCTGGACCACCAAAAGGTTGAGTTCCTGGACGAACTACGTGCCTTCCGAAGTGGCATCACGGGGCCCTGGTGTATATGCGGCGACTTTAACATGATTTTATCTGCCGTGGACAAGAGCAACGACAGGATTGACAGGCGAGCCATGTCCAGGTTCCACGCCTTTGTGAACCATGCACAGCTTGAAGACGTTCATCTCATCGGTCGTCGTTTTACTTGGTCTAATGGGACTGATCAGCCGACGCTCGAGAGGCTGGATCGCGTCCTAGTCACGTCCGACTGGCTTGCCCTGTTCCCCAACCATCATTTGAAGCCGTTATCTTCAGATTGCTCGGACCACTGCCCCTTGTTGCTTCCGACGTTCTTGGCCCGGCCAAGCGGCGCTTCAGGTTCGAGCCATTCTGGGTGAAGCTGCCCAGTTTCTTCGATGCGGTTGCCAAGGCCTGGGCGATAGTTCCAACACAAGCCGATCCGTGTCGGGTCCTGGATTTTAAGTTGCGTAATGTGGCCAAGGAGCTCAAGCGGTGGAGCTCGGCCCAGGTGGGCAGCATCGGACATCAGCTCTCGGTGGCACGGGAGGCTATCCTAGCATATGATGCGGAGATAGAGCACAGGCAGCTTGACTCGGCTGAGCTGGAGCTGCGGCGTGAGCTTAAAGTCTGTGTGCTTGGGCTTGCGTCGTTGTCCAGGTGCATTGCTAGACAGCGTGCGCGCGTTCTATTCCTGCAGGAGGGAGACGCAAATACGAGATTTTTCTAGCTGCAAGCTTGCCATAGGAATCGACGCGGTCGGATTCAAAGTTTGGAGGTGTCCAGTACTGTGATGGTCCGAGAAAAAGACATGGCGGATGCCCTCTTTGATTATTACAATGGAATCATGGGAGAAAGTTTTCAGCACTCAAGGCGCTTTGACTTGCAGGCGCTGGGGTTGCCTGCTAAAAATCTGCAGGACCTAGAGCGGGTCTTCTCCGAAGATGAGGTGTGGGCGATCGTTCAGCAGATGCCTAACGATAAAGCGCCGGGTCCGGATGGTTTCTCAGGGATTTTCTACAAGCGCTGCTGGCACATCATCAGAGGCGACATTATGCATGCTATCAATGCTTTCTAGGTTCAAGACTCCAGGAGTTTTCACCACCTAAACCAGGCTTTCATGGTCCTCCTGAAGAAGAAGGAGCAGCCATCTGAGTCACGCAACTACCGACCCACTAGCCTCATAAACAGCTTCGGCAAGCTGATCACTAAGTGTATGGCGGCAAGGCTTGCACCTTTGCTTCAGCGCCTAGTTCAGCCCAATCAGAGCGCGTTTATTCATGGCCGGAGTATACATGACAACTTTCGTTCCGTCCAGTTGAGTTGCCGGGCGATCCACAAGGCACGTCTCCCTTGTATGCTTTTGAAGATCGACATAGCAAAGGCGTTCGACAGTGTTTCCTGGTGCTTCATCCTCCAGGTGTTGCAACACATGGGCTTCCGAGGCATTGGAGGAACTGGGTCTCCATGGTGTTGTCCACTGCCAGCACTAGGGTGTTGCTTAATGGGTGCCCGGGTACACGAATTTGCCATGCGCAAGGCTTACGCCAGGGTGACCCGCTGTCTGCCATGCTGTTCGTCCTGACCATGGAGGTGCTCAATGTTGGCGGTCCTTAACTCCGAAATATAACCGCCAGTTATAGATCAAATCGGGAGAAATAAACATTTTTATGCATATATACATTTATTATTGACCTAGTTCCACTTGTACTTGGAAGTTGTGCCACTATGCAGAATATACACCAAGTGCAGGTATTTTTCAAAATAAAAAATACGCTTTTCTGAAAGCGTAAAATGCCAAGAGAACAAGGGCCAGCCACCTGGGATCGAAATAGGCCAAAAGTACCATCACCATCGAAGCCCAGGAGTAGAGGGAGGCACACACGCCAAGGCCCGGCGCTGGGCGGCGGCACCCAGGCGCGGGCGCGCCTGCGCCCGCCCTGACGCGGCGTGGGTCCGGCCAAAGGCGGCAGGAATCCTTTCCATCTGAGCATGACGGTTTGCGGGGTATTTTTACCAGACTACCCCTGAACCGCCTCCAGGCTGCTATAAATGAAGAGAAGAGGCCCCCCATACACACACACACCATTTGGAGCTCTCTCTCCCTCCTACACTTGTTCTCTAGTTAGTACTTAGGTATTTGGAGCTAGGCAAAGCTACCTTGGAGAGCTTGTCTCCTAGGAAGAAAAAGCTACATCTTTGGTATAAATCTATGGAGTGTTCTTCCTTAGCCAAGTTCTTCTCATATTTATATAGTCTTGCATATGAACTAGAGTATAGTCGAGCGCACGATATATTCGATGATCAAGAACTAGACCATAGTTCTTGTGAGAATTGTTCATCGTGTTCTACATTGTTCTTCATTGTTCATGTGTTTTGCTTGTTTAGATTAGATTGTAGAATGGGAATAGCGGTTCGTTGTTCCTTCGGGTTTACCTATGTCCTAGCTCGTCCATCCGTAGGATGGGAGTTCTGGGGAGATGTAGGTAGTTCCTTAGTATGCGGACGTGGTGTCCGGATGCGAGGGAGCCTTCGGATATGACGGCATGCCACGGTTGAGGTGGTAGGCGGCAGGTGGTGACAGCCATGTCCGTCCTTTGTAATCCCCCACGTTCACATGTTGTGTAGGAGTTCGTAAATGCCGCCATCGACTGGCAGACCAGTTGCCACGGTCTCCCCATATTCTTAAACTATAATCGACTCTTAACTTGTATAACATGTGACATTAACTGTTCTAGCATAGATTATATAGGACCTGCCTGCTCCATGTAGATTATTCTTTATTCTTTATTTTATTTTATTCCTTTGAGATTGCTCTAAGTGTGTGTCCACTATCCAAATACCATTTGCTTACCCCAGTATAGTACATTGTTCAGTTTCTCCGCATGATAATATTATATTCGTACCCATCCTGGGTACTTAACAACCCATGCCCGGCTTGGGCACCGCTGCATGCCGTGAAGCCTTCCACCGCCAAAGTGCTTGGGCCCTGGGCTGCGCCTGCGCGTGTGAAGTGGATTGCCATATGGCTGGCCCGGTCCAACGGCGTCGCGTGGGCAATTCTGATGCGTGCATGCTCCTGTGCGTGGGCCAGCCTGGTCCTGGCACCTGATCGTGCATTGGCGCCCCTCATGGCAGCGTGTGGCAAAGGCCCATTGGCCAAGCTCGTCGTTGGCTCCTGCGTGGGCTCAACAGGCCTGCCACATTTGCGTTGACAACCAGCAGAGCAATGCAAGTTTGCTACTACGTTGGTCCCACATGCTGCTGTTGTACGTAATTTGGAGAGTCATCTCAAACGTCATTAGGCCATTAGCACTACGTGATGCCAATATGCAGTTGACTTGCACTTGTTCTCATATGTCTTGCTCTTACATATATGCATATATACTCCCTCTGTATATGTGTATATTTTCATGCATAAATCTTGTGATGATGATTAATTAAATCCATTTGCAAGGTATGTTTGCACCACGACCGTAGCTCCTTTATATAACATCATTTAATGTGCATTTTCGACATGTCCTGCAAAATAACTAAGAGCACCAAAACTGATAGAACTTGTCAAATAAAATAGTATTATATCATAGAATGTTGTCATTTTGATATATTTTGGCGGGCAAAATATTTGCAATAAGGAGCGCCAACACCCCTACAGATTCTGATTAACAAAAAACCATTTCTTAAACCAATCCTTCACATTGGTGGAATGATCAATCGTCAGCCACTCTGCCTTCATCCCATCCTGAGGCACAACATAGCAACCACCAGCAATCTGAGATCCCTAGAACCTTCTCCCTTTTTCTTCAAGTAGTAAAATGACGAAAAAGGGCAAAATAGGAAGGATTGGCAAGGTACATTTCACAGTATGCAACAAAAATTGTGACCGTCATTATGGAGTTGGGATGCAGGTGGCAAAAGAAATTCCCCAGTAAAGGCAGAGGTCAATTAAGAAATGATGAACAGGGATTCCCAAGCCACGAACAAAAGAATCTTCAAAAACAACAATCTCATCTTCTCTAGGCTGAGGATATAGCTCACCAGCAAGCGGCGGACGCCAAACTCCAAGTTCTGACTTGGGGAGCATCCCCTCGTCTTCCAGCACCTTCAGAGAAGCATCCGTGGATGTCGATGGCTCCTAGTACTTCATCATAAACTTAGCATAAGCTCGCTCCTCTGCCTCCTTCTTGGCCTTTTTCCCCGCTGCTGACATCTTCCTCTTACCCTCCATTCACCTCCTGTCCTCCTCAACTCGACAACGAGAATAGACAGGATGCGTCGCACAAAACAGCAGCGACAAGGATTGCAAAAGATTTCTGAGCAAACCCTAACTGACGGCGGCGGCAGCAGGACAGTCAAAAGCGCAGAAGGTGGGGATGAATGCGAAAGTGGAAGAATGTGGCCAGACGGCAGTTCCCCGCATTTATATTCCCCACTTTTACCGCTCGTTGACCTAATTCTTTACTGGACCCATCACGGGCCGTACGCTTCCATGGGTTGCGGTAATATTTTATAAACTGCTTTTTCTTTCCACGGACCGGGCCAAATATTCTCTATCCTATATGAGAACACAAGTCAATCGATTTTTTACAAAAAAATCGATCAAGTCACCCGCGACTGACCAAATTAAAGTGATTTTCAAATCACTAACCATAGTGACTCTGCCCAAATCCGTGAGAAGGAATCAAAGCGACAGTTGCCAGTCTGACAATCAGCCAAGCCGATTTGTGGCGCAGACACAGTGCTCTAAACCTGTCACCTATTTTTTAGCTTGAAGCATTGACCCGGTTTCAGTCGATCAGCAAAGCTGGGGACGGGCCCATGACTAAGTCATGTAGTCCCACCGCAACTAAGCTCCGGTTACGGTCATGCTCGGCACCTAAGCCGTTCGAGCAAAGCTCCAACACTTAGGTAGTAGCCAAACCTACCTGTAGCGCAAGCTACCAGCATGTTTTTTGAACATGCACCTACGGCCGACACACAGCTCGTCAGCTAAGCGACGAGCTGGTCTAGCAAGTATACTGCCACGATGGCCAAAAGGTCTACCAGCCAACCTGGGGACTGGCTTAGCGTATATTGTTTCCAAGATGACCAACAAATAGTAGTGCTATTTAGTCGTGCCTTTTCCTCATGCCGACACACAGTCACTCAGCAAAGCTACGGACTGGTCTAGCGAGTATGTGGTCAAACAGCTTCAGTCATCCAGTGCAACCTAGGGGCTAGCTTAACACATATGACGCCAAGATGACCAACAATAGCTAGGCTATTAGTCATGCTTTTCGCTATAGTCCGACAGCCTAGCTGGGACTGGTTCACAGCAAAGCTGTTCTAACCCATCACGACAAAGTCGTGACATAGCACCCCAGTGCCCAACACAGTTGACCAGCCCAAACTGGGGACTCGCCGACCACGATCAGTGTGGTTCGGCACACAACTAGCTAAGCTACTTGTGGGGGCCATTTTTTTACGAGACCATGGTCTCACAGCCTCACTGGGGACTGCCATCCAAAGCCAAGCTTGTGGATGGTCGTATCAAGACTAAGTCATGGCATGGTTTCTCATCCTGATCAAGTACACGTAGCTCATGTACTACTCGAAAAACTTCTCCGTGGTCGAAAAACAGGAACGGTCACCACCCGATTTTTTGATTTTCTTAGACCCTGACACAACGTGTCCCACCTTATCTCAGGCTCGGGGACTACGTGGGCCCACGTCACTTGATCGGTGACTTGGGCTAAACAAAGTGTCAGATCTTGAGCTTGCTACAACATGTACCATCTTATACCAACCTTGGGGGCTACGTGGGCCCACGTCACTGAGCGTGACTCGACCCCTTCCTTGGTCGGAAATTCAAAACAGATCGGTATAGTAGCTTTACGCTTAATCTCTGCTCCAATTATACCAAGTGTCAGCGAAACTATCCTTTTTTTCGTTTCAAGCTATTCCACAATAGTTAGACGGTCCCTGAACCGAAACCGTTAAACAGGTCTCTGCACCTACGATGCTGAGCATCATAACTAGTGGGCCCACGTCACCATATGTGGACATGGCTCGCTTTTTCTTTTTTCTTTTCAAAGCACCAAGAATCCATCGGGAAGACCCTGTCACGACGGCCACAGTCATCACGCTATCAGAAGAACCTGGTCGGACGCCGAAGAGTGACCATAAACCTGGTCAGAACCTGGTCGGCGGCCTTTGCCTACGGGTCATCTTCAACTGCAGAACTGCTCGGACCACGTTAAGACCGAGGTCTCCCCTCAAAATTCAAGGTGCTCGGGGACTAGCTATGGGAGTATAGTACCTGTATACCCCTACGGCCCATCTTGGGCTTGCCACCAACTAGGCCAGCTGTAAGGTCCTAAAGGGCTAGAGGGGGTGAATAGCCTATAAAAATTTCTACAAAAGCACTAATAACTTTGATTAGTAAGACAAACGGCGTAATGCGAGTTTTGCTTAGCCTACTTGGGTGTTGCAAGCCTTCTATCCAATAATTCTAGTATGTGATCACTAGTACACACAAGAGCTACAACTAGTGATCAAGAGACAAACTAGCAACACTACTCAAGGCAAAACTACTTTACTTTACAACAATAACTTACACTAGCAAATCTAGCAAAGGTAACTACACAAGTTTAGCAAGACTAACTAAACAAGCTTAGCTACACAAGACTAGCAATATGAACAAGTAAGTAACGAGGATAGGATGGTGATCTTTATACCACCGCGTAGAGTAGTTGTTGTTGCCAATCACCGGAAAGATGAACAATCACTCAATATGGCAATCAACACAATAAAATGGAGACCAATCACCGAGAAATGGATGACACAATTGTTTTGTTCACCTGGTGTTCACTTGGGCATCGCCAAGCTACGTCACCGGTTGTGTCGACCTTTACCTAGGTGACCATTTGGTGTGGCCCTCAAGCCACTAGCCCCGTAAGGCTCTTCCCCGCAAGGAAACCACAAGGATTCACGCTCAAGCAAGGTAACTCAATGACACGCGCAATCCACTAGAGTAGCTTTTGGCGCTCCGCCGAGGAAAGCTCAAGTACCCCTTACAATCACCGAGAGGTGGCCAAGAACAATCACCAACTCTTGCCAACGCCTCCAACAACCTCCAAGCCGACTAGGAGCGGTACTCTCCAAGAGTAACAAGAATTCCACCAGCTAATCAACCCACAAGTGCCACCAGAGATGATCACACACGCTCAAATGCACTTTGGATTCACTCAATCTCACTTTGAGTATGCAACAAGCAAGGGAGATGAGTTGGAGTGTTGTTTCAATGCTCAATAGGATGAAGAGTGAGTTAGAAGGTCAAGAGAGGAGGCCAAGCCCCAGCCATCCACTTATTTATAGCCCACACTCTTCAAACTAGCCGTTGCCCCTCGGGCAGCTTTCTGTCAAGCGTTGGACACGTCCGGCGCTCCACCGCCGGACGCGTCCGGCGCGTAGAGCCGCTACGCGCCCAAATAGCCGTTATTCAAATAGACAAATCGTGTCTCACCACGTCAGCGTCCGCGCCACATCCAATGGTACCGCGCACCGCGTGGCGTCGGCGTCGCGGCGGTGCTCCCGCGCAGCCCTCTGGACCGCGTCCGGCCGACCGCCGGACGCGCGACCCAGCGTCCGGCGCTCACAACGAGCCCGAACCTTCGCTGTAGTCACCATAAGCCACCGGACGCAGAACAGTGCCCACTGCGCGTCCGACGATTGCATCTCCTCAGCGTCCGTCGCCACTTCTCCTGCAAGCGCCGGACGCATCCGGCGCAAGCCAAACGCGCGTTCGGCGCAGCGTCCGCCGAGCCAACCCGCTGCAGGGCTTACTGGACAGTGTCCGGCGCGCAACCTCGCTTCCGGCACCTCCAAGCAGGCGCGTCCGGCGCTTAAGAAAACTCAGTTTTCAGCCCCGCACCGGCGCTAACTTCGCCACCTTTGCAAATGTAACAACACCACCAAGTGTACCACTTCAAGTGCAGTGTGTTTAGCATTTTTCAAACATTTTCCAAAGGTTTTCTCGATCACTAGGTTAGTATATGCATCGACATGAATATGATCAACCTAGTGGCACCCACGGATAGAATAACCGATAAGATTTCCTCTCTTAATAGTTCGGCTATCGATCCTAAACCACTCACACCCTCTATGGTGTCTTGAGTGCGAAAACAAATTAGCCCTATAGGTTATACCTTTGCCTTGAGCCCAATTTGCCGCCATATGATATGATCACTTCACATCATCACTTGACCGTCCCGATCCATCGATCTTGACTCTACTTGCTCTTCGCCTTTGCATCGGTCCATCGGCGCCAAGTCTTGCTCAAGCTTCACCGCCGCAACGGTCCCTCACTTCAAAGCCTCAACTTGCCCTTCACCTTGCAATCGGTCCATCAAGCCAAGTCCTAGTCTTTATCTTCATCTTCCGATCTCCTGACATGTGTTGTGACTCATATTCAATAAGCTCATCCACCGGAATATCATTCTCCAAATTATCCACTTAGATAAACATGATTAGTCCAAGATTTCATCAATTAGCCAAAACCAAACTAGGGACTTTTCAATCTCCCCCTTTTTGGTAATTGATGACAACCTTTTTACAAAGATGATTTATAATAAAGTTTTTGAACTTGCCATCATTGTCCAAGCATTTTAGCTCAAGAATGAGATTTGGACAATCATGACAAATTCGATTTTGGTAGCATTGCTCCCCCTACATATGTGCATAGAGTTTGGATTGAAAGCTTTGCACATATGCATAAATAAGAAATGGTGGGACATCAATTCTACCAAATGATGCTAAGGTGTAAAGAATGGACCTTTGAAGTGTGATACAGTTGGCAAATCTTAGCAAAGGCAAATAAATTCACAAGCGCACAAATTACCATTGTAGCTTTCACCCGGGAGTATTCCAAGTTATCGTATTTATCCACTAGGAACGTGAAGTGTTCTAATCTAAAGCCAAGTAGTCCAAAAATGGTGATGAAAAGGTAGATAGGTTCTTGGATAGTGGAGCTAAGGTTCTATAGATAATTGAGCAAAGAGCTCTACTTCGGGTGCCTGGGACCACCCCACTCAATAGAGCAGGCCAGCCCACTCCTAGGTCCTACAGAGCAGAACTAACGTGGTGGAATACGTAGGCCGGACAGGGCTGTCACCACCTGCCGGCTACCACTGCTATCCATTGAACTGAATGCAAACCAGGGTAATCAATAGCCTAGACACCACGTCTACACTATTGATTACTACTCTACCCGTATACAAGGCAAAGCACTCACACTAGATATATACTACGCAGTAAATAAATACTGAATAGTAAATATTAAGTAATAAGCAAGGAACCAGTAAAGACTTGAATGGTATAACTGAATGCTCAAATAAGTATTCGAACCTGAGCCAAACTTACAAGACCTAGAGAGGAAGAAGGCAGGAGAGACTCCGACAGGCTCGGCTCTTCTCCCGCACTGCCTCTCTACAACTGGAGGAGAAGACCACCAGAAGGACACTACTACTACTAATGATAAGAGTGGAATGAATGTAGGTGTAGGTGTATCTTACAAATGAGGCCTAGGGGCTGTATTTATAGGTGGGAGATGGAGTATGGGCTACTCCAATGCCACCTCAGCGATCCACGTGATGCGAATGTGCTCCGTTGGATCAAAACCGACCTTGAATCTGCGGCTTGGATGGTCCTGGTGCATGCAACCAACCTCTATAGGTCGGTAGGGATGTCCACCACATGCTGGCGTCAAAAACCGGACGAGAACCAGATCCTAAGGTGGTGAACCGAACCTGAACCGGAGACTGGGTCGCTGAAATGTGTTTCTGGGCAGAAAACTAGGCAACTGGCCAGCTGGACCGGCCGGTCCAGGCGGTCCAACCTCACCTGGACCGCGCCAGCCAGGCCACCGCCTCCCCGCGCCACTCCTGGGCTACCATGTGCCCCAGCAGGCCGAAAAGCCGCCGCGCCTCTGCGTCCCGCCTTCGCATGCGGGCGCCGCACGTGGGCGCCGACAGTGCCGCCACGTGGCAGCTGCCCGTTGGCTGGCTGCTGCGCCTGCGCCCCCGTGGGGGACAGCTTCCCTGCGCGTGGGGTCCGCCTGTCCGGCTGTCAGGCTGACAGGAGCTGCGCCGTGGGACCCACGTGTCAGGTATTGTCTGCTATGTCATCATCATCTCATGTGTTTCTTCTTCTCTTAATATCTTTTTATTCTGGACTCCAAATATAGCAAACAATATATGCATTTCGATCAGCTCGACGAGACCTTCACAATGGTGTACTCCATTTTGTCATCTGAGATACTTTTATATAGTGAAATTTTGGGATACCTGCAAAACAACTGGGTAGCACCAAAACTCGTGGAACTTGTTAGTGTCAAACCCTATAACTATGCTTTCTGTTTCGTTTCATGTCATATTAAGCAATAGTTGATGGTTATAAATTGGGTTTAATGACCATCAACAAGATCCCCCAAGCTTAACCTTTGCTCGTCCCGAGCAAACAATCAAACTCGGCCTCGATCGGATCAGATGTGGTCACTAAGTTAACATCTCAATAGTACTTAGTGCACAACAAAGTTCTTCTTCTTGAATGGAAAAATTAGCAGTAAAAACACAGTCATATTACCTTAGTCCTCTATGGGGCTTATGGCTTTTTTCTTTGTCTTGGGTGGTTGAAGGATAGAACAGTTTGACTAGAGCGCTACTTTTCTTGTTCTTTAGCAAGTTTCATACCGGAGATTTTGCAATGTTTTTCAAAAGAAATCTTAATGTACCTCAAAATGGTACTCTCATGTCACTCAAGTGGTATTTGATCCCTCACCAAGACACATAGTGTGTTTGCCTTTTTTCAAATCATCCTACGTCTAATCAGGCTTTATGTGGAGCTCAAGTAGGTATGGCAAGGAATAGCTTACTTACAATGTGTATGTTGTCAAGTTAAGAAACTTGGACCTAAGAAGAGAAGTGTCATACCCCCAGATCAAGATGCATGGAATGAATGGTGTATTAATGGATGTATGGAGGATGGTGAATGTATGGGATGGATGATGGACTAGGTTGCTCCTTCTTTTGATTCTCTCTCTCTCTCTTCTAATTTCTATTGAGACAAGGCTAGTTCTCTTTTTTTCTTTTTTTAATGGTCTATAATGGTCCTATCAAGAACAGATATTTATTTTGTCTAGCCTTTTTATTTTATGTCTCATCTATCAAATGATAACTTAGAGATAATTTCTGATACTTAGAACATGGAGCAACCTATCGGTGGGGATGGTGGATATGGTGGTGCGTACCTCCAGTGTAGAGGTAGCACAAGGATTGTGGTATGGGTGGAAATGCGTACTTCCAGGATAGAAGTAGCATATAAATATAGATGCGTACTCCCAAGGTAGGAGCAGCATAAATATGGTGGGGTGATCTTGATCTTAGGAGTATGACAAACCTCTAACACAGGTTCTACAAGACTTAATGAGACTCAACACAAGTGAGTAGCTTATGTAGAAGGCTTTTTGATCATGCAATGTATATGGCTATGGTAGGAAATTCTTTACCAATGAGGAACAATTAAGGTTTTATCAATTTTAAGAATAAAGACTCCGGTACTCGTCAAGCCTTAGAACAATATTAATGCAGCTCCTATCTCACTATCTCGTATCCCTCAAGGACCTAGACTCAGTTATTAGCACTTGCCACCCGCAAAGTTTTCAGGTTCATGATGGTTTGAAAGAGCTAAGTGATCCATACTTAGAGAAATACTAAGTTGTATACTAGCACTAGAGAGGCATTAACTTGTAACTCATCATTATCTCCAAGAGAAAGAGCATACATGAAGCATATGTGCAAAAGGAGATAAGTAGATATCTTTATTTATTTATTTAATATTATTATTTTTATTTTCTTTTGGATGTAATAAAGTAAACAAATGAAATGCAAGATAGAAGACTTACCTTAGTGGGGGAGAAAATCTCCCCCAAGCTTGGCTCTTGCTCACTGTGATGGTAGATAGAGTTGGAACCATGCGTTCCAATGGCGTGCATCCTCCACTTCTATCGCCTCTGTCTTTGGTTGGCACTCGCCTTGCCCCCTGGGCAAGGAGTGCGCGCTCCTGAAATGATGGGGAGGCATTCCCATCGACCCAATGTCCTTGGCGTTCAACTCTTCTTTCTCAGCTTCACTTGCAGGTTATGAGGGAACAGCCTAGCCTATGTGAGCGGCGCGAGCCATCCCTCATGTCACCCTGTCCGTCCCTGCAACATGGTGGACTCTTTTTGTCCAGTTAATGCTTAGATTCCTTAGCGCATACAACCAATGTTTTTTACTAGGGAGAGGGACTTCGACTGTATGGCTAGGATAAAACATTTTGAGTCCACCCCTTGGACCTTTGATTGGTCCAAGAGTGTTGGGTCGATGACTGTGGTGTGAGCGAAGCTGCTTGAGCGAAGGGTGTAGAAGTTGTGCAACTCCTTTTGGGTCAACAGGAGGCCACTCCCAGGCTCTCTTGCTCTTGATGGAGAATGTATGGCACAAGTAGGTGATGCACTTCTTCTTCTTCCTCAATCCCATGGCTTTCTTCATCAGAGTGGTGAGAGCTATGGGAAGAACTCTCACTCTTACCTTTCTTAAGCCGAGAGATGAGGAGCTTCTTCATCCTAGCTACAAGTGAGGCAAACCAAGCTTCTCCTACTACTACTATGCAAGAGAGAAAAGGGAAATATTTTTGGGTTTTGGGTTTTATGGCTACTACTGAGCTAAGCTTGAGAAGAACTTGTAACACCAGAGAAGACAAGACAATGTGAGCTCAAGATGGTTCTACAGGTTTGGGTGTGAAACTGAGCTGACATTGCAAAGGTAAGGATAGGGGGAGAAAGGTAAGTGGAGATCCCCCAAGCTTGGGATCGGCTGACCCCCCCTACTAAGCACTTTGAAAAATTGCTTTCGACTTGGGACAGGGAATCTTGCATCGTGTTTGCGAAAGTTTTCTAAAGATGGTCCAAGTGGGGGTCGGCAGACCCCCTTCCTAGCCCTCCAGAACTTTAAATGAGTTGTATTGGTTGTCTGATAAAGAGAGAGCTAGGCATGGACCAAAAGTTTTGAATTTTCCAGAGGTTCCCTTGTCTAGTGCTTTGTAACAGAGAAAAGATGGATGGCAAAAGTGGATACATGTTCAAAGTGATTCCCATGGATCATGGGAGCACTCAAGCATGCCTTGGTGTCCACTTTGCAGGTTTGTGCTGGTGGCTTTGTCCCAAGAGCATTTAGGATGCAAGAGGAGCATCCTATGCTAGAGTTATGAGCAAAGGGACCAACTCTTTTTAGACTTCGGCTAGTGTGTCATGCATAGGACTTCTAATGTGGCAAATGGGAGGCAGCAGTTTGCTCAGGGGCACCATGATGGGATCGGCGGACCCGTACATGTGGGCCCCAGAGGCACAGCAGTGCTACTCTAGAATCCTAGTTCCTAGCCAGAGTGAAATGAGTAGCAGTGGGTCCATTGGTGGGGTCGGCTGACCCCACCTTGGTTGGTCCACCAGCTCAAATTTACACTACAAGTTGTTCTCAAGATTTTATTACCTGTGGCTAAGTGTTATAAAAAAAATTGAAGAGGTGAAAGTAACATGCCATTGAAAAGGGAAAAGTTAAAATGTGAAAAGTCTAGGCTATCTCCTAGCAGTGCTATTGTTTTAAGTCATAAGCTCGACCTTTGCAATTTGAAACTGCAAGTGATGTGTCACTGCAACTACGAGACTTGCAAAACTTGTGGTACACAAAGGCATCCACAACCATCCTTTTGAAGTGTTTGCGAGTAGAGAGCAAAAGATGGGTGTGTTTCTCATAGGTGCGAGAGAGGATAAAGCAATGACTTTGGGGAGTTCTCATATGGGCATGGATTATGTGAATGTTCTAAGATGAAACTTCCATGCTCATTGGCACGATTTTCGTTTTTAAACTCCAAAGTTGAATTCTCATGAATGCCCATTGACCAAAGTCTTTCCTCCTCGAACCATGGTTGATTCAAGTCTGACAGGGTGATCGGCATAACCTCTTCCTTTGGATTGGAGCTAGGTTTGGATTCTTCTTGTGTGGATGGTGTGGTCCAAATGGATATATAATCCTTACCTATGGCCAACTCCAAAGATGAACTTGCTAGACCGTTTTCTATGATTGACCTTCCAATGAATGTGAGATGAGGGGATAGTCCGGGAAGGTCAAAGACCTCAAAATCTAGGGAGATTCTATGACCATTTATCACAACAGGAATAGCTCTAAGAACCCCTTCACAGTCAAGAGCTTGACCAGAAGGAAGTTCAAGAAGGCTTCTCGATTGTGATAAATGTTCTAGAGAGGATTTGTCAAGGACAAGGGATTGAGGAATGATGTTGATCCCAAGGCCGGGTTCATAGCAAAACTCTCCACAGATGCCCATGATGTTGCAATTAATCCTCCTAATATGATCAGACATCTTGACAATTTTGGTGGATGATTTTGCCTCGTCCACCCATTCTTGACTCATAATAGCGAGGCGAATTTTCTATGTGCTCTAAATGTTGCCGTTGGTCTTTTCTATCGGGTTCTTGGACAGAATGACACCCATGCCTTAAGTGCTCTTCCTCTAAAAGATTTGTCGATGAATTCCCATAAGAATGGGATTCATCATGATGAGGTTTATGGGATGGAGCATACGGGTTTTTATCAGGATCAAGGATAGGTTCGGGGGATGTGTCAAGGAAGGATATCAGAGAAGAGTCGAAAGATTTTGATTTAGAAGTTTGTGGCTCTTCTTCTAAGGGATCACTGAACACTTTTCCTCGAAGACTTTCTTGTATCCCAAATCCCTCTAGAGTTCTCTCTTGGACCCATGAAATCAAGGTGTCTTCCGAATCAGATTTGAAGGAAAGATCATACTTGAAATCAACAGGGTAAACAAAAGGTCAAATTTCTTCTTCCTTTTGAGGATTTGGGAAGTGAGGTGTAGGCTTGAAGGCTGATTCGTGGGATGTGCAAATTGTGGATTCAGCCATCGAGACACCTTCTTTGACCTCGTGGCGCCAGTGTGTGTATTTCTCTTCCAATGGGTGGTTCAACGCATTACCAAAATCTTTAGGTAATAGATCGTTGTAACACTCATAGGGGAAGAAACTTGGGCGATAACTAAGGTCGAATTTAAGTTGAAGACTAGGTTCGGGCAATGTTTCGAAGGAGGGCAAAGAAAAAGAACCTATGGATTTGGCCTCTACAGGCTGTGGCTCTTCCTCTATTGGCTCTTCGGGTACTTCATTGGGAGACTCGTCATGAATCCCGATGTAAAGGGTGTTCTCAAGGATCTTATTGAGAATGGTTCTCCCTTCACCCGCAGCATGATAAAGAAAAGCACCTCCACAGGATGTGTCGAGGAATTGGGCAGACTCTTTGCTAAGACTCATGTAAAAGTGTTGTAATAGGATTGGGTCGGGTATAGCAAGGTCAGGACCAGAAAGGATTAGATCTGTTAAACGGGCCCATGTTGCACCTAAAGACTCCTTCTCCTTCAAAGGCCAGGACCTCCAATTGAAGACGGGCAACTCGAGAGACAGGAAAGAAAACTAGGCAAAATTTGGTCTGAAGTGCTTCCCACTCTCCATGCACACTTTTTACGTGATGAGCATACCAATGTTTAGCTGCTCTCATCAAAGAGAACGGGAATAACTTCCATTTCAAGGTATCTTGTGTCATGCCTTGAATGCGAAGGCCTGAGCACAAGTGCTCAAATTCACGTAAATGAGAATATGGACTCTCATCTTCGCTCCTAGAAAAGGGGTTTTCCTGAACCATCGCTATCAAAGCTGGGCGAAGCTCATAGCGATCAGCCAAAATGGCTTTGGATGATTTAGGTGGCTCCAAACTATCACCCTTTGGAGCACCATATTCGAAGAGGGGTTGGTTTGTGGTGTGAATAATGGAAGGGGTAGATGATGGATGAATGGGTTGATGGACTACTGGACCACTAGGTTCTAGATCAAGAACAGCTACCGTTCCCCAGCAACGGTGCCAAAAAGCTTATTGGCAAATCTTAGCAAAGGCAAATAAATTCGCAAGCGCACGAATTACCATTGTAGCTTTCACCCGGGAGTATTCTAAGGTATCGTATTTATCCACTAGGAACGTGAAGTGTTCTAATCTAAAGACAAGTAGTCCAAAAATGGTGATGAAAAGGTAGATAGGTTCTTGGATAGTGGAGCTAAGGTTCTATAGATAATTGAGCAAAGAGCGATCACTAAAGTCTCTACTTCGGGTGCCTGGGACCACCCCACTCAACAGAGCAGGCCAGCCCACTCCTAGGTCCTACAGAGCAGAACTAACATGGTGGAATACGTAGGCCGGACAGGGCTGTCATCACCTACTGGCTACCACTGCTATCCGTTGAACTGAATGCAGACCAGGGTAATCAATAGCCTAGACACCACGTCTACACTATTGATTACTACACTACCCGTATACAAGGCAAAGCACTCACACTAGATATATACTACGCAGTAAATAAATACTAAATAGTAAATACTAAGTAATAAGCAAGGTACCAGTAAAGACTTGAATGGTATAACTGAATGCTCAAATAAGTATTCGAACCTGAGCCAAACTTACAAGACCTGTAGAGGAAGAAGGCAGGAGAGACTCGGACAGGCCCGGCTCTTCTCCCGCACTGCGTCTCTACAACTGAAGGAGAAGACCACCAGAGGGACACTACTACTACTAATGATAAGAGTGGAATGAATGTAGGTGTAGGTGTATCTTACAAATGAGGCCTAGGGGTTGTATTTATAGGTGGGAGATGGAGTAGGGGCTACTCCAATGCCACCTCAGCGATCCGCGTGATGCGAATGTGCTTCGTAGGATCAAAACCGACCTTGAATCTGCGGCTTGGATGGTCCTGGTGCATGCAACTGACCTCTATAGGTCGGTGGGGATGTCCACCACATGCTGGCGTCGAAAACCAGACGAGAACCGGATCCTAAGGTGGTGAACCGGACCCGAACCGGAGACTGGGTCGCTGAAATGTGTTTCTGGGCAGAAAACTAGGCAACTGGCCAGCTGGACCGGCCGGTCCAGGCGGTCCAACCGTGCCTAGACCGCGCCAGCCAGGCCACCGCCTCCCCGTGCCACTCCTGGGCTGCCACGTGCCCCAGCAGGCCGAAAAGCCGCCGCGCCTCCGCTTCCCGCCTTCGCATGCGGGCGCCGCGCGTGGGCGCCGATAGCGCTGCCACGTGGCAGCTGCCCGTTGGCTGGCTGCTGCGCCTGCGCCCCCGTGGGAGACAGCTTCCCTGCACGTGGGGTCTGGCTGTCCGGCTGCGAGCTGCGCCGTGGGACCCATGTGTCAGGTATTGTCTGCTATGCCATCATCATCTCATGTGTTTCTTCTTCTCTTAATATCTTTTTATTCCGGACTCCAAATGTAGCAAACAATATATGCATTTCGATCAGCTCGACAAGACCTTCGCAATGGTGTACTCCATTTTGTCATCCGAGATACTTTTATATAGTGATATTTTGGGATACCTGCAAAACAACTGGGTAGCACCAAAACTCGTGAAACTTGTTAGTGTCAAACCCTATAACTATGCTTTCTGTTTCATTTCATGTCATATTAAGCAATAGTTGATGGTTATAAATTGGGTTTAATGACCATCAATAGATACCAATCGGAGTAGCATATTACACCATCCTTAGCACCATCAAGTGATCTAGACAACCATCAAAACTCAAGTACCCCGTGAGATCAACATTATATGATAAGGTACTTGAACCACTTGTAAATACAACAAGGCATGTCTAGAAACCACTTGTACTACTTGAAATAGCTACCACAAGTATATATCAATTCATCATTTCAAGTTCTAGCAATGCACCATACAAGCATGTATATGAATGTAAATTCATGTGCAAGAGCAAGTCGTATGAGAATGCACATTCAAATACAACAACTTTGTTTATGAGCTTGCTCCCCCTACTTATGTGCTTTCAAAAAATTTGTACCCCTTGCCATTGCCAAAAACCTATTCTCTCCCCATATATCATCTTTTTCTTCTCCCCCTTTGTCATCGATTTCCAAAAAATATATGGGCAAATTGTGGAGATAGATTTATCATGTTCTTTTGATTTTAGCATGTACACATCAAGTGATGTTCAATCTAGAATATTTACCAAAGATATTCAATTCGGTTTGAACCAAAGACAAGCTTCTTCACACCTCATGACAAGGGTTATCTTGCCTATGTTGAATCAAATACTTATAGCAAAGATTCTAGATTCAACACTAGGTTTGCAAGCTCACAAATATGTCATATATCACCACTAGGTCATAACAAGCATAGAAGCAATAGTGATAACATATATACATCAAAACATTTGATTTATCATGAATGACCCAAGTGCAAGGTATGTCTAGATGATCTAACAAATCCTAGACAAGATTTGAATGACATGTCAATACATTTTCACCTTGCTTTGTCAAAGGAGAGGCATGTCACTCAATGTTGTGGGGTGCATTCAACACATATTTGAGAAATCAAGAATGTTCAACTCATTCCTTAGCTTGCAAAACCTCTTCTCATCTAGTGGCTTGGTTAAGATATCGGCAAGTTGATCATCGGTGCCAATTGGTTGGATTGAAATGTCTCCCTTTTGTTGATGATCTCTTACGAAATGATGCCTTATGTCAATGTGCTTTGTACTTCCATGTTGAATCGGATTGCTCGTCATTTTGCATGCACTCTCATTGTCACAATATAACGGCACATTGTTGAAGTTGTACCCATAGTCCTTCAAGGTTGATCTCATCCAAAGTAATTGTGCACAACAACTCCCCGCACTGACATATTCAGCTTCGGCGGTAGAAATTGCAACACTATTTTGTTTCTTTGATGACCATGATACTAAAGATCTTCCAAGCAATTGACAAGCACCACTTGTGCTCTTTCTATTTACCTTGCAACCACCATAATCAGAATCCGAATATCCAATCAACTCAAAGTTACATCCCTTCGGATTCCAAAGTCCAACATCTTGTGTATGCTTCAAGTACCTCAATATTCTCTTTGTGGCCTTGAGATGACTCTCTCTAGGTGAGGCTTGATATCTTGCACACATGCATACACTAAACATGACATCCGGCCTTGATGCGGTCACATAGAGTAAACTTCCAATTAGAGACCGATATTCCTTTTGATTGACCATGTTGCCACTAAGATCACTATCAAGATTTCCATTTGTGCCCATTGGAGTTGAAATTGACTTGGCATCTTGCATGTTGAACTTCTTGAGCATGTCCTTTATGTACTTCCCTTGACTCACAAAAGTACCATCTTTCATTTGTTTCACTTGAAGACCAAGGAAGAATGTAAGTTCACCAATCATGGACATCTCAAACTCTTTTGCCATCATGGCACCAAACTCTTCACAATATGCTTGATTTGTTGATCCAAAGATGATATCATCCACATATATTTGCACTATGAACAAATCATTGCCAATATTCTTGGTGAAGAGGGTTGTATCAACCTTACCCATCTTGAATCCCTTAGAGAGTAAGAAATCTCTTAATCTCTCATACCATGCTCTAGGTGCTTGTTTCAAACCATATAATGCCTTCTTCAATTTGTACACATGGTCGGGCTTCTTCTCATCTTCAAAACTGGGAGGTTGCTCAATATAAACTTCTTCATTGATAAATCCATTGAGAAATGCACTCTTGACATCCATTTGATACAACTTGATATCATGGGCACAAGCATAAGCCAATAAGATTCTTATTGCTTCTAATCTTGCCACGGGAGCATATGTTTCACCAAAGTCAAGACCCTCAACTTGTGTGTAACCTTGTGCCACTAGTCTTGCTTTGTTCCTCACTACAATGCCATCTTGATCTTGCTTGTTCTTAAACACCCATTTAGTTCCAATCACATTGTAGTCACTTGGCCTTTCTACCAACTCCCAAACATCATTCCTCTTGAAATTATTGAGTTCATCATGCATGGCATTGATCCAATCTTCATCTTGCAATGCTTCTTCTATCTTCTTTGGCTCTTGAGATGATACAAATGCCGAATGCTCACAAATATTTGCCAATCTTGATCTAGTTTGCACACCACTTCTTATGTCACCAATGATGGAATTAATTGGATGATCTCTTTGCAATTTGTTGTGGTTGAAGCACTTGATTTCTTGAGCATGGTTGATCATTTGCATTAACTTCTTGAGATGAACTAGTTTGTTGATCTTGCACTTGTTGCTCACTAGGTTGCCTCATGGGAGAATTTTGCACTTGTTCTTTATCATCATCAACATCAATCACTTGCTTTGCTCTTATATCCCCAATATCCATATTCTTCATTGCTTCTACCAATTGAGGACCACCAACATCTTCTGAGTTTTCATCTTCATCTTGTGAACCCTTGGTTTCATCAAATTGCACATCATGGACTTCTTCAATCAAACCACTTGAGTTGTTCCATACTCTATATGCTTTGCTTGTAGTTGAATAATCAACTAGGAACCCTTCATCACACTTCTTGTCAAACTTCCCCAATCTAGTACCCTTCCTCAAGATATAGCATTTTCATCCAAATACTCTAAAGAATCCAACATTGGGCTTTCTTCCATGTAGTAGCTCATATGGGGTCTTCTCAAAGTAAGGATGACAATAGAGTCTATTGATTGAATAGCAAGCCGTGTTGATTGCCTCCCAAAACTTTTGACTAACATTGTACTCATGAAGCATTGATCTAGCCATATCAAGCAATGTTCTATTCTTCCTCTCAACTAGGCCATTTGATTGTGGAGTGTACTTGGTCGAGAATTGATGTCCATGTTGGCATTTCTTAGCGTCACTACCAGGTATGGAGGTTTTAAGTCCATCCCCGGCAACGGCGCCAGAAAGCTTGTTGGTATTTGTTAACGCACACAGAGAAATCCGCAAGCACACGGATACTGTTGTAGCTTTCACCCAAGAGTATTCCAGGGTATCGTATTTATCCTCAGAGAAGCAAACGGTAAAGAAGTTGATAATTAACCATCATACATCTGCTAACTAATAAACCAACTAGACTAATGAGGGGGTAAAGGATATGATCAGGGTTTTAGATAAATGACACACAGGAGAACCTCATAAAAAGATAGCAGAGCAGACTAGCTAAGCGGAGAGGTCTACAGGAGATGCCAAGATTCCTATTTTCTTCTCCATTACTGTGTTTCTATTCTAGTCTAAACCAAAGGAATAGCTAAGCGGAGGTCAGCATAGCAGTTACACCGAGACACTTCGGAGCAGCAATACCTTTCCGACTCTCGAAGAGACTGGGAAGGGTTAATCGGGAGAAGGCCGCCAAAAGCTCTACGAAAACACCAACCCGAACGTGGTGGATTACAAAGGCCTGGTCAGAGCTGTCACCCCCGGGGCTACCACAACTATCCGTGGGGCTGGGCGCATTCTCCGGTAACTCGCTAACCCAGACACCATGCCTACGCTAGCGGTTACGTACTCTAGTCACGATCTATAACTAGAGCAATCGGTCGACCAGAGAACACATGCCAAGGTATAAACACTACACTAACCAAGCTTAGTTAAAGAACTAAGGCATGACAAGATAACCAAATGAGTAGTTCAGTAATGTAAAGAAGATAAACATATTGAAAGTGCTTGAGCCTTATAGAGGACCGATACAAGAAATGCCAGAACTCCGATGACTACTCCGGAACTTGAGCTTTCCTCTCCCTCACTCCCAACTATGCTAATGCTACTCTACATCTTGAAGATAATGGAATGTTGCTCCTTGGTGGTGTGTGTTCAAATGAGGGGGAGAGAGCCTCCTTTAATAGGTGGAGAAGAGGGGGATCTTTGGAAATGTTTCATCCCCACATGGAAGGACCAAAACTGACCTCAATAGGGCGGTTTTGCACCTTCCATATGGGGATCCCCACCGTCATTGGCCTTGGGCTGTCGGCGTGGGCCACCTGGCAAAAGATGGGCCCGTTTGGCACCAGGGCTGGCGCGCCCGCGCCTCAGGCGCGCGCGTGTCCAGGGTAAGCCACCTTGGCCCTATCTTTTGACACCATATCATTGGCCTTTCAACTAGCTTCGAAATGGTGGGTATTTTGTCCAATTCCGAGTTCAAATGCATCCGGGGCGTCCATTTTACTAGGACGTGACCCTAATTTGGTCCACTTGCTCTTCCCCTTTTGTGTCCTTGGTTGACAAGGATCATGTGAGCAAGATGGGCCAGCCGGGAGCTAGAAGTGACATGCCCAGTTGAGGTGGTCTAGGGGAATTGCCTAGGTGTAACTGAACCTCCTTTATCTTGCTTTGCTATGGCCCAAAGTAAGATTAATTATTCCTTTCTTATTTCCCTACCTTTGGCCCATATTGGCGTATTTCGGGTTATTCTCTGCAAAACAAGTGAAACACCAAAACTTATGGAAATCATTAGTATAAAATCCTATTCACTAAGTTTGGTGCTCATTATATTATAAAGTTGGCCGTTAAAAATATGCAATAAGGAGCGCCAACAAGTCCCCCACACTTATTCTTTGCTCGTCCTCGAGCAAAGCCAAAACGAACTATGGAACATGACTTTCAAAGATATGATGCTAGCATAAAAGATATTCCATGTCATTCCTCATATCTGTGGGTTTCAAAGTGTCTACCATGTCGCCTTGAGCGGTTGAAAAGTGAAACGGCTTTGACACCAAGCCATCTCTTTCTCTCTATGGAGCATACTTGGAGGTTTTTATAAATTTTTGAAAATGAAAGCATATAGCTCAAACTTCTCCTCTAATGGTACTCTCGAGTCACTCAATATGTATAATTCCTCACCAAAGGCAACTGAGATATGTGCCTTTTTTCAAAACCTACCACTAAAGCTGTGAGTGGAGTTTTGGGTAGGTATGAAAGTGGGCATACTTGAATCACATATATTGCCAAGTCAAAAACCGGACCAGATGGAGATACAAGACATACACCTTTATCGATATGTGCAAGTGTGTGGGATGAAGAAATGATTCCTATATTTGTGGTATTTTTAGAACTCCATGCATCATGACAATCTCTCTTTATTGGTGGATGGTGAGTTGAACGAGTATGGGCTATAAAAAGGAAGTATATACATTTATTTTTTTCTCTCATTTTTTCTTTCTTTTTTCTTTTCTTTTTTTTCCTTTTTTTGAACGGAGATCTAAGATTTCCCGTCTGTCTAAATGATGGGGCCCTTGTCCTCTTATGTCCCTTGGCAAAAATCATTTATTTTTCTTTTCAACTAGGAACATAGCCCATAACTTTATGTCTGGTAAAAGATGAAATGGAGAGATGTCATGATGGAATGCGTGGAGTACTTTTGGCAACTAAGGGGATGCGCAACCCTCAGGGTAAGGGTTGGCATTTTTATTTGGTGGAATGGTGTACAATTCTCAGTGTGAGAATTGGTATTTTGGTGAAAGGGGTGCATGTTTTGCTCAACTCTTAGTGTAAGAGTCAGCAATTATTTGGTGGCTGCAAGTGAATCTCAATCGTGGGTGCATGACCATAATCTCACATCGATCACAACAATCTGACCTGACTCAATGATCAAACAAGTAGCATATGACTGGGGTTTTGTATGTAAAGCATGTCATATGGCCTGGTAGGAATTTTAACCATTAAGGAGAAGTGAGGCTATTGATTTTATGTTTTATAAAAAAATCTCCAAGAGCATGCATAGAAAAGAAAGGATTACTTTAGTCATACCATATCTCACCTCACAACAATCCGGTTAACATGTTTTCCTAGTAAAGAAGTATCCACAAGTAGCAAGTGTATGAACTAGGAATAACGTTTATACTGGCCAATCTTTAAAAAGTCAAGCTCATAGTGCTATAAGATTTTATTCTTTTTAAGTTTGATTTAACAAGTGAGGCATTTTTAAACAAAAATCAAGCTTATAGGAGAAAAACATGGGTGAAGAAAAGGAGTGCAAACCGATATGCCCGATTGTTAGGATGGAAGGGTCGGTTCCCCCACACTTGGATTTTTATGTTAGTTGACAATAAAAACCAAGTGTGAATGTTGATGCATCTCCTTGCGATGTGTTGTGGTATCCATGTTTCTTGACATCATTCATCCTTCGTTCCTGAAATTGTTAGTGGAAAGGAATACCCGAAGAGAACTTTGTCTAGCACTAAGATTTTTATTGCTATGGGAGATAGGGAGAGGTTATTATTTTAAAATAGGATAAGCAAAAAAATTATTATCAAAAGGTTATTTTTGAAAGCAAAATTTTTTTTGATGCATTTGCAAATTTTGAAAATAATGTCAAAGCAATTTATTATGCAATTTTTTTTTAAAAAAATGTTTTTAGTTTTGTATGCAAAAGGTATTTTGGTGGGAAGGTAAACATGCAGATTTCAAAATCAAAAGATGTTTGGAAATCAAATATGAGATAAATACCGATTTACCTTCGGCAAGGACTCATCATTTTAAGTCTGGCCGAGTAAGGACTTCTCCATTAACATTTGACATTGAATTTGCATCATCTCATCCTGGAGATGGATGAGGATGATTGCCTTTCTTGTTTTCGCCACGCCATCAAGATCTTCATATGGTTTTGGCTTGGCGGTTTTGAGATTCATTTTTTTCTTTTGATCAAGGTTTCATTCAAAGTTCACCAAATAAAATTCAATTACCTCCGTTATGAATTTTATCTCAAAGACTTACCCTTATGGATTTGAGAAATTCTGCGAGGGTTAGTCCAGGCACACAACCGAAGTCTATACTACCAACCTTTGGTTCAATTAATCAAACTTGACTCCATGTCGCATTTGAATAAAGTAGGCAGTTTAACCTAAGCACCACGCTTAATTTAAAAAGCCTATAGAAGTATGATCATCAGCTATGACCAAACACTCCCAAACCAAGCACAGTAGAGTAGAGAAAGGTAGCGTGAAAATGATACACATGAGATTGATTCAAACAGATGTACGAACCATGAATGATGAATTGGAGAACCAATTTTTTTTATATGCAGGGAAATGCAAGTAAGGTGAATGAATGTGATTAAAACAAACATGCCATGGTTTTTGAAGGAAATTTAAATGAGTAAAATGCATACAAATCTAGGCCTTAGCTTTTTCCCGTAGCGCGGACCATCTAACGATATCATCACACCAATTGGCGAGCCAAGACATGAAGTCGAGATGGTCCCGTTTAACATCCGTCTACTACGAGGCTAGACTAGGAGCATCGAATAGGAGGATAACAATAGAAATTGTCATCAACCTAGACTAGGCATGGCGCCCGAATACAGCTCAAAGACTAGGAGCCATCCAAAGAAAGCACTAGATATATGATGAATTAAGCAAACATGCAGTGGTGAAATAAATTTGGAAGGTATAAAATGTTTTTGGTTGGTTCTCACAAACCTTGATCGATTCATCATTCACAATCTGTGATTGAATTGTGAGTGATGCCATGTACTCATTCCGTCACCTATGATGGGATTGTGATCTCTGGACGACGACTTTCTCTCCATCTGCATAGAGTTAGTGTGTACACAATATATGCCTATCTATGAGATGGCAGGGTGGAAGTACGATTTTTCATGAAAGGGCAGGCACCCTGGGCTAGTGATTTTTTTAAAAAAATATACCCACAAAAGCTAGTGGTAACTAGGTTAGCAGATATCAAGATAAAGATCAAAACCTTTATGCCTATTGCTTCCCTGGCAACGTCGCCAGAAAGCTTGTTGGCATTTCTTAGCGTCACTACCAGGTATGGAGGTTTTAAGTCCATCCCCGGCAATGGCGCCAGAAAGCTTGTTGGTATTTGCTAACACACACAGAGAAATCCGCAAGCGCACGGATACCATTGTAGCTTTCACCCAAGAGTATTCCAGGGTATCATATTTATACTCAGGGAAGCAAAAGGTAAAGAAGTTGATAATTAACCATCATACATCTGCTAACTAATAAACCAACTAGACTAATGAGGGGGTAAAGGATATGATCAGGGTTTTAGATAAATGACACATAGGAGAACCTCATAAAAAGATAGCAGAGCAGACTAGCTAAGCAGAGAGGTCTACCGGAGATGCCAAGATTCCTATTTTCTTCTCCATTACTGTGGTTATTCTAGTCTAAACCAAAGGAATAGCTAAGCGGAGGTCAGCATAGCAGTTACACCAAGACACTTCAGAGCAGCGGTACCTTTTCGGTTCTCGAAGAGACTGGGAAGGGTTAACCGGGAGAAGGCCGCCAAAAGCTCTACGAAAACACCAACCTGAACGTGGTGGATTACAAAGGCCTGGTCAGAGCTGTCACCCCCGGGGCTACCACAACTATCCGTGGGGCTGGGCGCATTCTCCGGTAACTCACTAACCCAGACACCACGCCTACGCTAGCGGTTACGTACTCTAGTCACGATCTATAACTAGAGCAATCGATCGACCAGAGAACCCATGCCAAGGTATAAACACTACACTAACCAAGCTTAGTTAAAGAACTAAGGCATGACAAGATAACCAAATGAGTAGTTCAGTAATGTAAAGAAGATAAACATGTTGAAAGTGCTTGAGCCTTATAGAGGACCGATACAAGAAATGCCAGAACTCCGATGACTACTCCGGGACTTGAGCTTTCCTCTCCCTCACTCCCAACTATGCTAATGCTACTCTACATCTTGAAGATAATGGAATGTTACTCCTTGGTGGTGTGTGTTCAAATGAGGGAGCGAGAGCCTCCTTTTATAGGTGGAGAAGAGGGGGCTCTTTGGAAATGTTCCATCCCCACATGGAAGGACCAAAATTGACCTCAATAGGGCGGTTTCACACCTTCCATACGGGGATCCCCACCTTTATTGGCCTTGGGCCGTCGGCGTGGGCCACTGGCAAAAGATGGGCCCGTTTGGCGCCAAGGCTGGCGCGCCCGCGCCTTAGGCACGCGCGCGCCCAGGGTGGGCCACCTTGGCCCTAACTTTTGCCACCATCTCATGGGCCTTTCAACTAGCTTTGAAACGGTGGGTATTTTGTCCAATTCCAAGTTCGGATGCATCCGGTGCGTCCGTTTTACCAGGACGTGTCCGTGCAGTCCAAAACGAACTCGACCCTGATTTGGTCCGCTTGCTCTTCCCCTTTTGTGTCCTTGGTTGACAAGGATCATGTGAGCAAGATGGGCCAGCTAGGAGCTAGAAGTGACATGCCCAGTTGAGGTGGTGTAGGGGAATTGCCTAGGTGTAACTGAACCTCCTTTATCTTACTTTGCTATGGCCCAAAGTAGGATTAATTATTCCTTTCTTATTTCCCTACCTTTGGCCCATATTGGCGTATTTCGGGTTATGCTCTGCAAAACAAGTGAAATACCAAAACTTGTGGAAATCATTAGTATAAAATCCTATTCACTAAGTTTGGTGCTCATTATATTATAAAGTTGGCCGTTAAAAACATGCAATAAGGAGCGCCAACAGTCCAATCCCAAAGTGATCACAAATTTCTTCAATTCTTGTGTTCTTGAACTCACTTCCATTGTCACTTCTCACTTTCTTGATAGTCACTTCAAATTCATTATGAACTCTCTTGACAAAGGTTTTGAATGTGTCAAATACTTCACTCTTGTCACTAAGAAAGAACACCCAAGTGAATCTTGTGTAATCATCCACAATCACAAAACCATATTTGTTGCCTCGAATTGATGTGTATGTGGTTGGTCCAAAAGATCCATATGCAACAACTCAAATTCTTTCTTTGTACTCATTGTACTCTTCTTTGGATGTGAGCTTCCAACTTGCTTGCCGGCTTGACATGCACTACATAGCTTATCTTTCTCAAATTCCACATCATTCAATCCAATGACAAGATCATGCCTAGTAAGCTTTTTCAATTGTTTCATACCAACATGACCAAGCCTTCTATGCCATAGCCAACCCATACTTGACTTTGAGATCAAACAAGTTGTCAAAGATGATTCACTAGTGTTGAAATCAACAAGATAGAGATTCTCATATCTAAAGCCCTTGAATGCAATGTTTGAACCATCTAGACTTCTCACAACCACATCATTTGAACCAAATATGCATTCATAGCCAAGATCACAAATTTGTGCCATGGATAGAAGATTGAAATCCAATTTCTCAACAAGCAACACATTTGCAATGCTCAAATCATTTGATATAGCAATCTTGCCCAAACCAATAACTTTGCTCTTTTGATTGTTGCCAAAGGTGATAGAGTCATACCCACTATGATCATCATGGATTGAGTCAAACATTCTCTTTGTGTCGGTCATGTGTTGAGTGCACCCACTATCAATAATCCAATGCCTCCCTCCGGCCTTGAAATGGACCTACAAACAATCAATGAGATTTAGATACCCATTTTTGCTTGGGTCCTTGGAAGTTAGCCATTAAGCTCTTTGGTACCCAAATAGCCTTCATCTTTGGGCTCTCCTTAGGTGTACCAACAAACTTAGCATGTACACCCTTCTCACCCTTTGTAAGCACATAACAAGAATCAAAATGAATTGAATAAGCATGAGCATTGTTCTTGTTATGGTTCATTTCATTACATTTGTGCTCTAGATGCCCAACTTGCTTGCACTTTGTGCAATAACGACCATCACTCCTCATAAAGCTAGGCTTTGGAGTTGCAAAGGCCGTCTTGCCATGCTTGGGGATATAGACTAATCCACCCTTATTAGTGGCCAACTTTTGGCAACCCAAGAACCTTAGCGAGCGGGCCTCACCACCATAGGCTTTGCCTAATGCGTGAGTGAGCTCATCCACCTCTCTCTTGAGAGTTTCATTCTCAACCATTAGTGTGGCATCATGTTGACACCAGAGGTGGCAAATGGATATACCGCAAGTGGACGGGTGGTCAATGTAGCACTTCACCGGGAGTATTCCTGGTATCGTATTTCCCACAGGGAACGAGAAGTGGACTGGCTAGACCAAGGGGTGTCGTCAGACAATGATCAAGGGCTTAGGATTGGGTAGAGTGGTATCTCTAGTATTTGGATTCTGGCTAATCTATCTTAAGTATACGTGAGGGTGAACTCACCTTCCTACTATGGCCGATAGGCGAAAAGGGTGTGGCAAAACACTTCCCAAGGCGGCTACCAGTTCAAACCAACTATTATTTGCAACTTGCCTACAACACAATGAAGAGAACTCCTAATGTCCCAGAGAGGCCTGTCACGCTCGCACTGGGCATTCTTCGAGTGTGACAAGAAGTCCACACAGGCAGGCTTAGTCTAGACATCACGTCTACACTAATCCTACTACTCTAGACCTAGCTAAGGCTTCGAGCACTTCACACAAGGCAAAGCGATGTGCCAGCAGAAAGGTTGTATACTTAAAGTAAACTAAGATAGAAAGTAAATGCTAGAAGTACTCAGATGAAAGGAAACTAGGAAGAAGACTTACTAGAAGACAAGCATCCGCTGAGGCGCTCCTGGAAGAAGACTCCCGGCAGACTGGGACTCCTCCTCTGGAACTCCTCACTCTCTTTCCTCTATTCTCACAATCTAGCTAAGAGTAGCTCTTCCTATGATACATTGATTCCTCTCAACTAAGCTCTCCAGGGGGGTTTTTATAGGGGAGATGGAGTAGGGGCTACTCCAGTGCCACGTTAGCGATCCGCGTCATGTCACTTCTTGGCCTTTGGATCAAACCGACTTGAAATGGACGTCTGTGAGCGAGGGACACGTGGAGATCATGCAGGAAGTCAGTGGGAGGCAACCGACCTTTGGTAGGCCCACATGTCAGGTCGGCCGACCCATGTTTGGCCGACATGTGGGTCCCACCATCCTTCTAGAAGCTCCTGAAGTCGGTGGTGAGTCAGGACAGGTGGCATCCCACCAAAGGTGGGTCGGCCGACCTGGCCCTTGGAGGGCTGACTCATCACTGGCTTCCTGACGCTGTGCCCACTTGTCCTGTGATGTGTCTTGGCCATTTCTTGCTTGCTCATATTTTGCTTCACTTAAGCTTGTTCAGGCTCGATTAGTGCTGTTTACACCTGTGTCCAAATAATGACATGTACAAGTGGAACCAAGTGAATTGCACCTATGTCACTACTTATTTGACTAGTATCTCTGAATTTTGACCATTGTTGACGGCTTTCATGAGGTGAAAACAGGGTGTAAATGTCGTCAACAAGATCCCCCACACTTAAGTCTTTGCTCGTCCTCGAGTAAAGGTTAGGTAGAAGAGTAAAAATGACATTGTCAAGATATCAGCAAATACAAAACTTACCCAAGCAATATGTCATTCATGTGGGTTATGTTGTAGTGTCTAACATATATCCTTTAGTTGTTGAAATAAATGGAATAGTTCTCAAAGCATAGTTCTCTTCCCATTTTCATATCCTTAGTACTTAGAGTTTTTGAGAATGATTTCAAAAAGAAAGCACATGTGTCAAACCTACTCCTCAAATGGTACTCTCAGGTCACTCAATTAGTGTATGAATCCTAACCAAGGCATGCCAAGTGGTTGCCCTTATCATCCTACCTCTAAATGGCTTTATGTGGAGCTTAAGTAGGTATGGCAAGGAATAGCATACTTGCAATGCATTTATTATCAGGTTAAGAAACTTGGACCTAAGTAGAAAGATGTCATACTCCCAGAACAAGATGAAATGAATGGAATGAGAATGTGATGGATGGTAAGGTGATGGATGGATGGTGGATGTATGGTAGATGAGGTTGCTCCTTTGATTCTATCTCTCTTTTTTCTTTCTATTGAGACAAGGCTAGCTCTTTTTTTTTTGAAAGGCAGCTAGTGGGAATCTATGGAGTAGATGCCTAGCCTTTTTGGTAACTGTCTCACCTAATAACTGAGAGAGTTTTCAACAATTGAAACATGGAGCAACCTATTTCGTGGAGATGGTAGATATGTGTGCACACTTCCAGTGTAGAAGTAGCATGAGGATGATGAAATGGATGGAGATGCGTTCTCCCAAGGTGGGAGTAGCACATGAGTGGTTGCATACTTCCAGATTAGAAGTAGCATATTTGGTGGTATATAGATCTTGATCTTAGGAGCATGACCAACTTCTAACACAGGTTCTACAAGACTTAACTAGACTCAATGCAGGCAAGTAGCTTATGTAGAAGGCTTTTGATAATCAAAGTGTAAATGTGGCCGGTGGTAGGGATTTAACATCACTGAGGAGTAGGTGACACTATGGTTTTATGACATTTCCAAAAATAAACCTCTAAGCACTTTAGAGCCAAGAACTATATACATTTATCAACAACTTAGTCAATATGATGGTCCTATCAAGATTTTTGGCCCACAAGTATGATCATAAGCAAGAGTAAGATTTAGTAATGCTTCTACCTTTAAACGTCATAGATCAAGTCAATTTTAATTTTATTTTTCAGATGCAAGTCATCCTTATTTCATGTTATTCAAAGGCAACAATTCAAGGCAGGAATGAAAGAACGGAGAGGGAGTAGGAGTGGCAAACTAGACAACGAAGATGTGCTCGATGAGTAGAGGCGGCTAGTGGGTCCGAGGCCAATAGGTCAGGTCGGCCAACCTGACTCGGGGCTCCCCGAAGTGGCTCCTGACTCTCCTCAGTCTCCTGATCAGCATGGTGTGCTTGGTTTGCCAATTTGGCACAGAGGTCAGGTCGACCGACCTGAGGTTCGGGTCACCTTTCCTTGTGTCAAATTGCCAGACCAAAAGCACCTCGATTCTGGGTTATTTTCCAACATTCTGGTGTCTCTGGGGAGTCGACCGACTCCCCCACACTTGGATTTTTTGCACTGGGGAAATGACATAGAAGACACAAGATCAAATGCACATACCCTGCTGCTGGCAAACACACCAGCAGGGCTAAACAATTTCACTCTTTCCAAATCCATTCTTTTCATTCATTCTAAAAGCAAACTTTCTAGGCACTATTACAATTTTAAAGGAAAAAAATTAAAGGGAAATAAACTAAGAAATTAAATGAAATATTCAAAACAAAAGTGCCTAGTGCCCTAAGGCTATCCTAATCTAGGGAGAGGGGATCTCTAGTAGATCCTCCCTATTGATCGCCTTAGCGATCCTCTTGATCTTCGCATTATTGCTAATGCGAAGATCGCGGAACTGATCCATCAGATCAAGATGTGCCATCTTTAGTTCCGACACCGTTTCTTTGAGGGTCTCGTTCTTCTTACGAAGTGCCCCCGTGACATGGAGAATCTTCTCCATGTCGCTCCTCTCCTGTTCTCCCTCGTACTGGCCCGGAGGGCCCCTGATGGGAGGTGGAGACAGCCTCCGACGAACAGAGCCGCTGGTGGAGTCGTTAGACTCCCTCAGCGCTCTCTTCTCATCGGAGTCCAAAGGTGGGATGAGCTTCTTCCCCATCCCTAGCCCCGCACTCGCGATCTTGCGAAAGGGAGGCGTGGCCGGGGTGTAGGAAGGCGTGAAGCTCGAGCTGCCCATCGTGTTGGAGGAGACGACTCGGGGCATCACTGGCCCCCACCAGCGACCTATTTTTCAATGCCAGCTGGCCCGTGGTGGGTCGCTTCGGTGTGGTGGATCTCATCGGGGATTTCCCGAGAGTTCTCTTCGGGGTCAAGCAGCGCGACGAAGAACCAGGCTTGGTAGACCGCTGGGGGGTGGTCGGGCGACCACGCCCTAGGTCGGCCGACCCAAAGTGCAGGTCGGCCGACCAGGGGTGTGTCCCCGACGACCCTCCGGTTGGTGGCAGCATGGCTAGGGGTTCGGCTTCTACAACATGCACTGCCATAGTGCGCTCCATACCCTCTGTGAGAGAGAGAGAGTGGGCATGGGCGAGTCTAGACAAGGGATGATTTGGTTGTTTCTCGCGAGAGGAGCCATGGCAAGGTTGTGGGTGATGGAGGACTGCTCAAAGGTTCAATGCAGGTGCTAGGCTCGAGGTAGAAGGCAATGGAAAGAGAGAGGAGGCCTAGAGGGGGTTTTAAGGACAATTGGAGGAGCAGGTTTCAGTAAATCCAAAAAGATTTGAAAGGGAGCGTCCTGGGGAACATCTCCCCACTGATCAGGCTTCTCTGCAGAGTTCAAAAACTCTAAAAAGCCTGGTCGACCGACCGGCAAACTGTTGCCGATTGAGTTCAAATTTGAACTCCAGGCTTACCTGTTGTCACGGACATTCGCACGCTTTCAAATGGCGAGAATGCCGGTCAGCCGACCTGACCCTGGTTGGGTCTGGTCGACCAGGCTAAGGACCTGACTCCCCTGGGTTGGCTGCACCACTCTGGGTTCGAGTGAGCACCAGACCCGGGTCGGTCGACCAACACTTGGCTCCTCGGGACTACTTCTCGGGTGCACAAGTGTTCTAGAAACTTTCCCACGCTACCCCTCTACTCAAGCAATCAAATTGACATGCAGTTTAAAATGTAGAGTGTTAACACTAGCATGTCAATAAAGGAAAGCATGTATATTTTAGTGATTAGGATTTAAGACAAAATCTATCATGTCTATTTCTTCTTGTAAGGGTTCATGTTCATAAAAAAGCTTGAGGCGATGACCATTTACCTTAAAGATGTTGCCGTCGTTGTCCTGGAGTGTCACAGCTCCATGCGTTGCGGCGTCGACCACCAGGTACGGACCTTCCCATTTGCTCCTTAACTTTCCATGGCCAAAAAGTTTGACCCTGGAGTTGAACATGAGAACCTTGTTCCCTGGATGGAACTCCTTTTGCTTGATCCGCTTATCATGCCATCTTTTGGTTCTCTTTGTAAATTCTGGCATTGTGATAAGCTTTCTCTCTCCATTCCTCTAGTTATGAGATCTGTAGCCTTCGGTTACGACCGGCCGAGGGCAAATCCATATTCCACTTCTTTATAGCCCAATGTGCCTTGTGCTCCAGCTCAACTGGTAAGTGGCATGTCTTCCCGTATACAAGCTGGTATGGTGTCATACCGATGGGAGTCTTGTATGCTGTCCGATATGCCCACAGTGCATCTTGGAGCTTGAGTTTCCATATTGTTCCCATTTCATTGACTGTCTTCTGTAGAATATTCTTGATTTGTTTGTTTGAGGTTTCTGCTTGTCTGCTTGTTTGGGGATGATAGGGTGTACCCACATTGTGCCTTATACCCTATTCTGATAGGAAGTCGCGAAATCCCCTGTCAATGAAATGACTGCCCCCATCACTGATAACTAGTCTTGGGGTGCCGAATCTTGGGAAGATGGTCTCCTGGAACATCTTCTTGGCGTGTTTTGAGTCAGCTGCTTTGCAAGGCATAGCTTCGACCCATTTGGACACATAGTCTACTGCCACCAAGATGTATTCATAGCCTTGAGATGGCGGGAATGGTCCCATGTAATCTATTCCCCAGACGTCGAATAACTCGACTTGAAGGTTGTTTGTGAGGGGCATGGCATCACGGGTATTGATATTCCCATGCCGCTGACACCTCTCACATCTTTTGATGAAGTCTCGAGTGTCTTGGTACATGGTAGGCCAGTAGAATCCACTTTGCCAAATTTTGGCATGGGTTCTAAATGCACCATAATGGTCTCCATATTCAGCTCCATGGCACTTCTCAATGATCTGAATGCCTTCTTCTATGGGAACACACCGTCTCAGCACACCATCTTGGCAGACCTTATAGAGATAGGGGTCGTCCCAAAGGTGTGCTTTGCTCTTTTTGATCAGTTTCTTCTTGTCTACCCCCGATGGTACGTACCCCGAAACCATGTAGTTGACGATGTTCGCATACCACGGGTAGGCCGCTGACACCTTGAGGAGTGTGTCATCCCGAAGATAGTCGTTGATGGGTAGACCCTGTTTGTCTTCAACCTGCATCCTAGACAGGTGGTCTGCGACCGAGTTTTCTACTCCCTTTTTATCTTTTATTTCTAAGTCAAATTCTTGGAGTAGCAGGATCCACCTTATTAGTCTTGGTTTAGCGTCTTTTTTAGTGAGCAGGTATTTCAGTGCAGCGTGATCGGTGTAAACGATCACTTTTGCTCCTACTAAATAAGACCTAAACTTGTCTATAGCAAACACTATAGCCAAGAGCTCCTTTTCAGTTGTTGCATAATTTAGCTGAGCCCCAGTTAGTGTTTTACTAGCGTAGCAGATAGCATGATGCTTTTTATCTTTGGTCTGTCCTAAGACAGCACCCACAGCATAATCACTAGCATCACACATTATCTCAAAAGGAAGCGACCAATCAGGGGGTTGTATGATTGGCACAGAGATAAGTGCTTTCTTGAGGTAGTAAAATGCATCTAAGCACTCATCATTAAAGTCAAAGGGTGCATCTTTAGCTAGCAGGTTTGTCAGAGGTCTAGCGATTTGCGAGAAATCTTGTATAAACCTCCTATAAAAACCTGCGTGACCCAGAAAACTGCGCACTCCTCTAACGTTCGTGGGAGGTGGGAGCTGTTCTATGATCTCTATCTTAGCTCTATCTACCTCTATCCCACGTTCGGACACTCTATGTCCTAACACTATCCCTTCCTAAACCATGAAATGGCATTTCTCCCAGTTCAGGATCAAGTGCTTTTCCTCGCATCTTTGTAAGACGTGGTCCAGGTTCTCAAGGCATCTATCGAAAGTCTTGCCATAGACGGAAAAGTCGTCCATGAAGACCTCCATGATTTCTTCAATCATGTCTGAGAAGATGGACATCATGCACCTTTGGAAGGAAGCGGGAGCATTGCATAGGCCAAAAGACATGCGCCTATATGCATATGTTCCATAAGGGCACGTGAATGTCGTCTTACCTTGATCATCGGGATGGATCGGGATTTGATGATAACCCGAATACCCATCAAGGAAACAAAAGAAAGAATGTTTAGCTAACCGTTCCAGCATCTCATCGATGAATGGCAACGGAAAGTGATCTTTCTTTGTAGCCTTATTGAGTTTTCGGTAATCTATACACATCCTCCATCCTATGATGTTTCGTTGTGGGATAAGTTCGTTATTATTGTTTCTAACGATCGTCATTCCTCCTTTCTTAGGTACTACTTGTACGGAGCTGACCCACTCACTGTTTGGAATAGGGTAGATTATGCCCGCGTGCAAGAGCTTCAAGACCTCTTTCTTCACTACTTCTCTCATCGCATTTTTAGCCTCCTTTGAGGCTCTCTAGACGGTGTAGCTTCGGGTTCTATTGGGATGCGATGTGTGCAGAGAGCGGAACTAATTCCCTTAAGGTCTTGGAGGGAGTATCCTAAGACAGAGCGATGTTTCTCCAGAACGGCGATAAGTTTAGCAGTCTCCTCATCAGAGAGTTGATCGCTGATGATAACAGGGCTATCTCTATTACCATTAAGGAAGGCATACTTAAGCCCAGAAGGAAGTGGCTTAAGTTCTATGGAGGGCTTAGGTGGTGGTTCGGATTCATCTAGCTCCAGGGGTTCCTCTAGGTCTATTTCTAGCTCTTCGATGTAATCCTTTGCTTCCTCCTCTAGATTAGGCTGTGATGCCTCTAGATGGGTTGCTACCATTACCTCCTCTATTGGGTCAATTTTGGGTTTCGGCTCTATTTTGGCATTGATTGAGCCGACAAAGGGGACTGAGAGGTCTACGTTCTTCCCGATTCGACCCTTGAGATACCCGTCATGGAATCCGTTAAGGAATCTTATGAGCAGGTGCCCAATTAACAAATCAATGTCCTCTACATCAAAGATGTAGAAGTTTAACATGACATTAACCTTGTTAATGGTGACTGACACATTCTGTGCAAGACCACAACTCTTGACCAGTTCCCAGATGGTAACTTGAGAAACTTATCATTTGGAGTTAACGGTTCTTCACCGAGGAGCGATAATGTTAGACATTATGTTTGCTCCTACAGCGGGGTCGTAAAGAGAATCCATAGGGGTCCTACCTATGAGACAGGGAATGGTTGTGAAACAGGAGAAAAGTCTGATGACATCAGACAACACTTCTGATTCCCTCAGCCATTCACTGCTCATGATAGACATGAGCTCTTGAGCAGTTGCCTTGAGGTAACAAACCTCTAAGCGAGAAGATAGTTGTTCTTTTGGAGCTCTAGGATTTCTTCTTTGCACAGGTTATTTTGAGACATTGCCAAAATCAGCAAAAAGGTCTGTCTCGATGTTTAAAGGATATTCTAAGGGATGAATGGCTTCTTCCCTTGGAGACGTTTGGGGTTGTGGTTCAGGCTCGGCAGCTTGGGTAGTGGCTATTGTAGCGTCAGCTAACGAGGTTTCATCCCTAGGAGCTTGGTCTTCCTCAAGGGTTTCACTATGGTCATCAGTGTAGGGGGTGTTGTCTAGTATGGTTGCTAGGACTACCTTACCTTCACTGATGGGTAAATGAAGGAATGCTCCCTTCGAGGCTAGATCAAGGAATTGTGCAGAACTTTGTCTAAGACTGAGACAGAAATGCTGCATTAGTGTTGGCTCAGTTATGGCTAAGTCTGGACCAGAGGACATTAAGTCCGTAATCCGTGTCCATGCCACCCCTAGAGATTCCTTCACTTCTTGCTTGAAGCTTAGGATATCTCTATGAAGACGAGCTACACGGGAGATGGGGAAATAGGTAAGACAGAATTTGGCTTGTAACTTCTCCCATTCTCCATTGACACTACCTACGTAACGAGAATACCAGTGTCTAGCTTTTCCTGTCAAAGAGAATGGGAAGAGCTTGCAATTAAGGGCAACTCGTCCCATCCCTTGGATGTGTATGCACGAGCAAAGTTGCTCGAAATCACGTAGGTGGGTGTAGGGATTTTCATCTCCTTCTCCCAAAAAGGGATTCTCCTGAACCATCGCTATGAGACTCGGGCGAAGCTCATAACGGGCGGCCAAAAAGGCCTGAGAAGAACTAGGCGGCTCCAGCTCAGCGCCCGTTGGAGCAGCATAGTCAAAGAGGGTTGTTTGATCCATTGGATAGATAAGAGGTTTTAATCAAACAAGGATAACTTGATGACTTTAGTTCTAGCTAACCAGCTACCGTTCCCTGGCAACGGCGCCAGAAATGCTTGTTGACACCAGAAGTGGCAAACGGATATACCGCAAGCGGACGGGTGGTCAATGTAGCACTTCACCGGGAGTATTCTAGGTATCGTATTTTCCACAGGGAACGAGAAGTGGACTGGCTAGACCAAGGGGTGTCATCAGACAATGATCAAGGGCTTAGGATTGGGTAGAGAGGTATCTCTAGTATTTGGATTCTGGCTAATCTATCTTAAGTATACGTGAGGGTGAACTCACCTTCCTACTGTGGCCGATAGGTGAAAAGGGTGTGGCAAAACACTTCCCAAGGCGGCTACCAGCTCAGACCAACTATTATTTGCGACTTGCCTACAACACAACGAAGAGAACTCCTAATGTCCCAGAGAGGCCTGTCACGCTCGCACTGGGGGTTCTTCGAGTGCGACAAGAAGTCCACACAAGCGGGCTTAGTCTAGATACCATGTCTACACTAATCCTACTACTCTAGACCTAGCTAAGGCTTCGAGCACTTCACATAAGGCAAAGCGATGTGCCAGCAGAAAGGTTGTATACTTAAAGTATACTAAGACAAAAAGTAAATGCTAGAAGTACTCAGATGAAAGGAAACTAGGAAGAAGACTTACTAGAAGACAAGCATCCGCTGAGGCGCTCCTGGAAGAAGACTCCCGACAGACCGGGACTCCTCCTCTGGAACTCCTCACTCTCTTCCCTCTATTCTCACAATCTAGCTAAGAGTAGCTCTTCCTATGATACATTGATTCCTCTCAACTATGCTCTCCAGGGGGTATTTATAGGGGAGATGGAGTAGGGGCTACTCCGGTGCCACGTCAGCGATCCGTGTCATGTCACTTCTTGGCCCTTGGATCAAACCGACTTGAAATGGACGCCTGTGAGCGAGGGACACGTGGAGGTGATGCAGGAAGTCGGTGGGAGGCAACCGACCTTTGGTGGGCCCACATGTCAGGTCGGCCGACCCATGTTTGGCCGACATGTGGGTCCCACCATCCTTCTAGAAGCTCCTGAAGTCTGTGGTGAGTCAGGACAGGTGGCGTCCCCCCAAAGGTGGGTCGGCCGACCTGGCCCTTGGAGGGCTGAATCACCACTGGCTTCGACGTTGTGCCCACTTGTCCTGTGACATGTCTTGGCCATTTCTTTCTTGCTGATATTTTGCTTCACTTAAGCTTGTTCAGGCTCGATTAGTGGCTGTTTACACCTACGTCCAAATAAAGACATGTACAAGTGGAACCAAGTGAATTGCACCTATGTCACTACTTATTTGACTGGTGTATCTCTGAATTTTGACCATTGTTGACGGCTTTCATGAGGTGAAAACAGGGTGTAAATGTCGTCAACACATCACAAGTGAAACCTTCACTACTAGAAGAGGTAGAGTTGGTTGTGGTGGATGAAGAGCTACAAGAAGGGTTAGCACTTGATATCACAATAGGTTCAAAGAAAGCTTCATCAAGGATATCACAAGAAATGCCAACATTGCATGAAGATACAACTTTATGATCATTGCTCTTGCTAAGCAACAAAGAATGCTCCTTATTAAGCTTTGTATGAGCAAACTCAAGCTCCTCATGGTCTTCCTTTAGACACTCATGAGATGCCATTAGTTCACAAAGAGCTTTCTCAAGAATTTCAACCTTGGTGCTCAAGCTCTTGCACTCTTTGCTTTTAGCAATAGCAATGTCTTAGTTTGTTCAAGCATGTCATAAAGTTGTTCAACATTAGGTTCATCATCATCAATATTAGCATCATCATGTGTAACCTCAATGTCACTGTCATCATCACTATCATCATATACCTTAGTTTCTTTGGCCATGAAGCATGATGGTGATGTAGAGAATAACGAAGGCTTCTTGTTGATGGCGATGGATGCAAAAGCCTTGTTAGACTTCTTCTCTTACTCATCATCATCCTCTTCATCATCACTTTCCCATGTGACTAGGAAAGCACCATCCTTGCCTTTCTTGAAGCTCATCTTGGCTTCCCTCTTCTTCTTCTCAAAATTGCCCTTGTTCTTCTTCTTCTTCTCATAAGGACAATCCGCTTGAAGATGATCAGGACTATCACAATTGAAGCACTTTCTTGTTTGCTCCTTTGACTTGAACTCACTTCTCTTCTTGAAGCCTCTTGTCTTGATAAACATTTTTCCCATCTTCCTCACAACAAGAGCAAGAGCTTCATCATCAATCTCAAATTCATCATCATCTTCTTCTTCTTCTTCTTCTTCTTCTTGCACTTGAGCTTTGCCTTTTGATGAAGTGGCTTTGAATGCCACGGTTTGCTTTTTATAGGCTCTTTCTTTTCTTGCTCATCGGTGTCATGATCATATTTATCAAATATCAATACTTCACCAAGCAAGTCATTTGGCTTCTTCTCTTCTAGCCCATCTCTTTGCAACATCATGATAAGCATCTTGAATCTCTTGGGCAAGGATAATAGGAACTTGTGGCAAAAGTCTTCATCCTTTGTCTTGTGACCTAAAGGTTTGAGGTCATTCACAATAACTTGCAACCGATGAAACATTTCAATGATTGACTCATCATCTTTCTTCTTGAAATTCTCAAATTCACTCTTGAGGCCATAAAGTTTGGTACTCTTCACAACTTTTGTGCCCTCATAGGTCTCACTTAACCTAGTCCACACTTCACTAGCTCTCTCTAGATCTTTGATGCTCTCAAATACTTTTGTATCAATGCCATTGTAGATGGTATTGAGAGCCATCCTATTGCAAGTGCGGTTTTCTCTATCATTGGGTGTTAGCCTTGTTGGATCAAGAATGACATAGTCTTCTTCGATGACTTCTAACACCTTCTCATGGATTGATCCTAGGTACATTATCATCTTTCTCTTCTAATGATCAAAAGAACTAACACCATCAAAGAATGGTGGCTTGCCCCCAACATGACCGAACATAATTTGAGCCATCTTTTATACATCGAAGGATGTTAAGCCTTGTAAATCGTGATCAATGCTCGATACCACTTGTAAGGTCCTAGACGGCTAGAGGGGGGTGAATAGCCTATAAAAATTTCTACAAAAGCTCTAAGCAACTTTGATTAGTATGACAAACGGCGTAAAGCGAGTTTTTCTTAGCCTACTTGGGTGTTGCAAGCCTCCTATCCAACAATTCTAGTATGTGATCATTAGTACATACAAGAGCTACAACTAGTGATCAAGAGACAAACTAGCAACACTACTCAAGGCAAAACTACTTTACTTTACAACTATAACTTACACTAGCAAATCTAGCAAAGGTAACTACACAAGTTTAGCAAGACTAACTAAACAAGCTTAGCTACACAAGACTAGCAATATGAACAAGTAAGCAACGAGGATAGGATGGTGATCTTTACACCGCGCAGAGTAGTTGTTGTTGCCAATCACCGGAAAGATGTACAATCACTCAATATGGCAATCAATACAATAAAATGGAGACCAATCACCGAGAAATGGATGACACAATTGTTTTGTTCACCCGGTGTTCACTTGGGCACCGCCAAGCTACATCACCGGTTGTGTTGACCTTTACCTAGGTGACCCTTTGGTGTGGCCCTCAAGCCACTAGCCCCGCAAGGCTCTTCCCCGCAAGGAAACCACAAGGATTCATGCTCAAGCAAGGTAACTCAATGACACGCGCAATCCACTAGAGTAGCCTTTGGCGCTCCGCCGAGGAAAGCTCAAGAACCCCTTACAATCACCAGGAGGTGGCCAAGAACAATCACCAACTCTTGCCAACACCTCCAACAACCTCCAAGCCGAATAGGAGCGGTACTCTCCAAGAGTAACAAAAATTCCACAGGCTAATCAACCCACAAGTGCCACTAGTGATGATCACACACGCTCAAATGCACTTTGGATTCACTCAATCTCACTTTGATATGCAACAAGCAAGGGAGATGAGTTGGAGTGTTGTTTCAATGCTCAATAGGATGAAGAGTGAGTTAGAAGGTCAAGAGAGGAGGCCAAGCCCCGGCCATCCACTAATTTATAGCCCACACTCTTCAAACTAGCCGTTGCCCCTCGAGCAGCTTTCTGTCAAGCGTCGGACGCGTCCGGCGCGTAGAGCCGCTGCGCGCCCAAATAGCCATTATTCAAACGAACAAATCGTGTCTCGCCATGTCAGCGTCTACGCCACGTCCGACGGTGCCGCGCACCGCGTCCGGCGTTGCGTCCGCAGCAGATGCTCACCACAGCCCTCTCTAGACCGTGTCCGGCCGACCGCCGGACGCGCGATCCAGCGTTCGGCGCTCACAACGAGCCCGAACCTTCGCTGTTGTCACCATAAGCCGCTGGACACAGAACAGTGCCCGCTGCGCGTCCGACGATCACGTCTCCTCAGCGTCTGTCGCCACTTCTCCTGCAAGCGCTCATCGAGCGCCGGACGCATCCGGCGCAAGCCAGACACGCGTCCGGCGCGGCATCCGCCGAGCCAACCTGCTGCAGGGCTTACTGGACAGCGTCCGGCACACAACCTCGCGTCCGACGCCTCCAAGTAGGCACGTCCGGCGCTTAAGAAAACTCAGTTTTCAGCCCCGCGCCGGCGCTAACTTCGCCACCTTTGCAAATGTGCCAACACCACCAAGTGTACCACTTCAAGTGCAGTGTGTTTAGCATTTTTCAAACATTTTCCAAAGGTTTTCTCGATCACTAGGTTAGTATATGCATCGACATGAATATGATCAACCTAGTGGCACCCACGGATAGAATAACCGATAAGATTTCCCCTCTTAATAGTTCGGCTATCGATCCTAAACCACTCACACCCGCTATGGTGTCTTGAATGCGAAAACAAATTGGCCCTATAGGTTATACCTTTGCCTTGAGCTCAATTTGCCGCCATATGATATGATCACTTCACATCATCACTTGACCGTCTCGATCCATCGATCTTGACTCTACTTTCTCTTCGCCTTTGCATCGGTCCATCGGCGCCAAGTTTTGCTCAAGCTTCACGGCCGCAACGGTCCCTCACTTCAAAGCCTCAACTTGCCCTTCACCTTGCAACCGGTCCATCAAGCCAAGTCCTAGTCTTGATCTTCATCTTCCGATCTCATGACATGTGTTGTGACTCATATTCAATAAGCTCATCCACCGGACTATCATTCTCAAAATTATCCACTTAGATAAACATGATTAGTCCAAGGTTTCATCAATTAGTGTAACACCCCAAAATTTGCACTTTTGAAAATAGGGCTAAAATGAGTTGATTTGAATTTATGTGCTCATAAACACCTAGGTAAAATAATATTTTTTTGAAATTAAAATTTATCATAGGAGTTAGAAACATGATTGAGCATACATGCTGGTGCATTTCTATTTTTGTGATGTGTGGTTTTGACCAAAAGTGAAAAGGTTTTCAAAATCTATTTATTAGGTCGATCGTCTTCCTTCTTCGTATGCTTTTATTTTTTTCTACTATCAAACTCCTTGTTTCTCAGATCAGCTTTCCTTTGGAACCCGATAAAGTCTTCTTTTATAATCCAAATCACTCCTTTCAATTTCTCTTTCATCAATCAATCTCTATAAACTTCTTGGGGATTTATCCGGCTTTTTCTGAAATTATTCACTTGTCTATGAGCCTAATCTAATTTTTAGATGCTCAAAACTATCCCCATATGAGCTCTAAAATATTTTATTTGGGTTGCTCATGTTCTAAAATATCTCTGAGAATTTTCTGTAAATTTTTAGAGCCTTCGGAATATTTTTCTTGGCTTAAAAATCAATTCTAGACTTTCCTAGAATTATTTTATCCATGAAAATAAATAATTCCGAAAATAATAAATTCTTCCAACTATTTTAGTGCTCAAGGCCCATGTATTTATTTACTAATGGGCTTTAATGTTTATTTAGGCCTATTAGTAAAGATGAGGGGTGCAACATCAATTAGCACCATATCGCTAGTTGATGTAGATGTGGAAAGTTTTCTGTCCTATATATACGTACCAACCCTTGAGCAAAACACATCAAAATCTACTATAAGAGAAGCCCCTAGTTTGGTAATCTCTAACGTAGTAAATTGAAATTAATTCTTTTACTCTCCTCGTTATGTCACCGTGGGCCATCTTCGACAACTCCAATAAGCCTAGCCTTGGTGTGTGCTCCCGACGTCCACGTCCAACCATGTCTTGGTCGATGCCGACGTGGAGTCCTCTATGTACAGCGCTTGTTCTTCTCATGGTCTACGGCCTGTGACGTCGTTGGTGAGTCTATCTGCCGACTTGTTTCCAACTCTCATATATCGTTGTTCCATCGGCTTGAGTTCCATCTCTTTTCGCTGTTGTAGGCATGTGGCGATGGCCTGCATTACTGCGTGCCATGGTCTGCTTAGCTACTGGCCTGGCAGCTGAGCGTGTTTTGCCAACAGCACTTCTCCCTTCCTAGTTTTCCTTGCTGAACGAAGCTCCAAACAACAAGCAGGAGCATGCAAGTCATCATGCACAATGCTCTGCAAGTTCATGTCGGTCACATGCAGGCCACAGCTAAATTATGTGCAGCAATTCGATTTAGGTGAGACCATCTTCTACTCCTTCGTCCGGTGTTTCTTTCAGAATAAAAGCAAGGCATATATGTTGCTTTCATCGATCTGCAGTGAAACTCCGTCATCGTGAAACTCCATCATCGACCATGGCCATTGCCATTGCTAGCTTTTGATGACGTCGATGCTAGCTTGCTTGCCTCCATGACGTCAAAGCTAGTTTTGATGACTTCAGCATGACATCATCTTTGCTATATGGCCGTTTTACTTCACGGTTGAAGCACTTTCTTGTTTGCTCCTTTGACTTGAACTCACTTCTCTTCTTGAAGCCTCTTGTCTTGATAAACATTTTTCCCATCTTCCTCACAACAAGAGCAAGAGCTTCATCATCAATCTCAATTTCATCATCATCTTCTTCTTCTTCTTCTTCTTCTTCTTGCACTTGAGCTTTGCCTTTTGATGAAGTGGCTTTGAATGCCACGGTTTGCTTTTTATAGGCTCTTTCTTTTCTTGCTCATCGGTGTCATGATCATATTTATCAAATGTCAATACTTCACCAAGCAAGTCATTTGGCTTCTTCTCTTCTAGCCCATCTCTTTGCAACATCATGATAAGCATCTTGAATCTCTTGGGCAAGGATAATAGGAACTTGTGGCAAAAGTCTTCATCCTTTGTCTTGTGACCTAAAGGTTTGAGGTCATTCACAATAACTTGCAACCGATGAAACATTTCAATGATTGACTCATCATCTTTCTTCTTGAAATTCTCAAATTCACTCTTGAGGCCATAAAGTTTGGTACTCTTCACAACTTTTGTGCCCTCATAGGTCTCACTTAACCTAGTCCACACTTCACTAGCTCTCTCTAGATCTTTGATGCTCTCAAATACTTTTGTATCAATGCCATTGTAGATGGTATTGAGAGCCATCCTATTGCAAGTGCGGTTTTCTCTATCATTGGGTGTTAGCCTTGTTGGATCAAGAATGACATAGTCTTCTTCGATGACTTCTAACACCTTCTCATGGATTGATCCTAGGTACATTATCATCTTTCTCTTCTAATGATCAAAAGAACTAACACCATCAAAGAATGGTGGCTTGCCCCCAACATGACTGAACATAATTTGAGCCATCTTTTATACATTGAAGGATGTTAAGCCTTGTAAATCAGTGATCAATGCTCTGATACCACTTGTAAGGTCCTAGACGGCTAGAGGGGGGTGAATAGCCTATAAAAATTTCTACAAAAGCTCTAAGCAACTTTGATTAGTAAGACAAACGGCGTAAAGCGAGTTTTTCTTAGCCTACTTGGGTGTTGCAAGCCTCCTATCCAACAATTCTAGTATGTGATCATTAGTACATACAAGAGCTACAACTAGTGATCAAGAGACAAACTAGCAACACTACTCAAGGCAAAACTACTTTACTTTACAACTATAACTTACACTAGCAAATCTAGCAAAGGTAACTACACAAGTTTAGCAAGACTAACTAAACAAGCTTAGCTACACAAGACTAGCAATATGAACAAGTAAGCAACGAGGATAGGATGGTGATCTTTACACCGCCGCGCAGAGTAGTTGTTGTTGCCAATCACCGGAAAGATGTACAATCACTCAATATGGCAATCAATACAATAAAATGGAGACCAATCACCGAGAAATGGATGACACAATTGTTTTGTTCACCCGGTGTTCACTTGGGCACCGCCAAGCTACATCACCGGTTGTGTTGACCTTTACCTAGGTGACCCTTTGGTGTGGCCCTCAAGCCACTAGCCCCGCAAGGCTCTTCCCCACAAGGAAACCACAAGGATTCATGCTCAAGCAAGGTAACTCAATGACACGCGCAATCCACTAGAGTAGCCTTTGGCGCTCCGCCGAGGAAAGCTCAAGAACCCTTACAATCACCGGGAGGTGGCCAAGAACAATCACCAACTCTTGCCAACACCTCCAACAACCTCCAAGCCGAATAGGAGCGGTACTCTCCAAGAGTAACAAAAATTCCACAGGCTAATCAACCCACAAGTGCCACTAGTGATGATCACACACGCTCAAATGCACTTTGGATTCACTCAATCTCACTTTGATATGCAACAAGCAAGGGAGATGAGTTGGAGTGTTGTTTCAATGCTCAATAGGATGAAGAGTGAGTTAGAAGGTCAAGAGAGGAGGCCAAGCCCCGGCCATCCACTAATTTATAGCCCACACTCTTCAAACTAGCCGTTGCCCCTCGAGCAGCTTTCTGTCAAGCGTCGGACGCGTCCGGCGCGTAGAGCCGCTGCGCGCCCAAATAGCCATTATTCAAACGAACAAATCGTGTCTCGCCATGTCAGCGTCTACGCCACGTCCGACGGTGCCGCGCACCGCGTCCGGCGTTGCGTCCGCGCAGCAGATGCTCACCACAGCCCTCTCTAGGCCGTGTCCGGCCGACCGCCGGACGCGCGATCCAACGTTCGGCGCTCACAACGAGCCCGAACCTTCGCTGTTGTCACCATAAGCCGCCGGACACGAACGGTGCCCGCTGCGCGTCCGACGATCACGTCTCCTCGGCGTACGTCGCCACTTCTCCCCGCAAGCGCTCATCGAGCGCCGGACGCATCCGGCGCAAGCCAGGCACGCGTCCGGCGCGGCATCCGCCGAGCCAACCTGCTGCAGGGCTTACTGGACAGCGTCCGGCACGCAACCTCGCGTCCGACGCCTCCAAGTAGGCACGTCCGGCGCTTAAGAAAACTCAGTTTTCAGCCCCGCGCCGGCGCTAACTTCGCCACCTTTGCAAATGTGCCAACACCACCAAGTGTACCACTTCAAGTGCAGTGTGTTTAGCATTTTTCAAACATTTTCCAAAGGTTTTCTCGATCACTAGGTTAGTATATGCATCGACATGAATATGATCAACCTAGTGGCACCCACGGATAGAATAACCGATAAGATTTCCCCTCTTAATAGTTCGGCTATCGATCCTAAACCACTCACACCCGCTATGGTGTCTTGAATGCGAAAACAAATTGGCCCTATAGGTTATACCTTTGCCTTGAGCTCAATTTGCCGCCATATGATATGATCACTTCACATCATCACTTGACCGTCTCGATCCATCGATCTTGACTCTACTTTCTCTTCGCCTTTGCATCGGTCCATCGGCGCCAAGTTTTGCTCAAGCTTCACGGCCGCAACGGTCCCTCACTTCAAAGCCTCAACTTGCCCTTCACCTTGCAACCGGTCCATCAAGCCAAGTCCTAGTCTTGATCTTCATCTTCCGATCTCATGACATGTGTTGTGACTCATATTCAATAAGCTCATCCACCGGACTATCATTCTCAAAATTATCCACTTAGATAAACATGATTAGTCCAAGGTTTCATCAATTAGTGTAACACCCCAAAATTTGCACTTTTGAAAATAGGGCTAAAATGAGTTGATTTGAATTTATGTGCTCATAAACACCTAGGTAAAATAATATTTTTTTGAAATTAAAATTTATCATAGGAGTTAGAAACATGATTGAGCATACATGCTGGTGCATTTCTATTTTTGTGATGTGTGGTTTTGACCAAAAGTGAAAAGGTTTTCAAAATCTATTTATTAGGTCGATCGTCTTCCTTCTTCAGTATGCTTTTATTTTTTTCTACTATCAAACTCCTTGTTTCTCAGATCAGCTTTCCTTTGGAACCCTGATAAAGTCTTCTTTTTATAATCCAAATCACTCCTTTCAATTTCTCTTTCATCAATCAATCTCTATAAACTTCTTGGGGATTTATCCGGCTTTTTCTGAAATTATTCACTTGTCTATGAGCCTAATCTAATTTTTAGATGCTCAAAACTATCCTCATATGAGCTCTAAAATATTTTATTTGGGTTGCTCATGTTCTAAAATATCTCGAGAATTTTCTGTAAATTTTAGAGCCTTCGAATATTTTTCTTGGCTTAAAAATCAATTCTAGACTTTCCTAGAATTATTTTATCCATGAAAATAAATAATTCCGAAAATAATAAATTCTTCCAACTATTTTAGTGCTCAAGGCCCATGTATTTATTTACTAATGGGCTTTAATGTTTATTTGGCCTATTAAGTAAAGATGAGGGTCAACATCAATTAAGACCATATCATTTAGTTGATGTAGATGTGGAAAGTTTTCTGTCCTATATATACGTACCAACCCTTGAGCAAAACACATCAAAATCTACTATAAGAGAAGCCCCTAGTTTGGTAATCTCTAACGTAGTAAATTGAAATTAATTCTTTTACTCTCCTCGTTATGTCACCGTGGGCCATCTTCGACAACTCCAATAAGCCTAGCCTTGGTGTGTGCTCCCGACGTCCACGTCCAACCATGTCTTGGTCGATGCCGACGTGGAGTCCTCTATGTACAGCGCTTGTTCTTCTCATGGTCTACGGCCTGTGACGTCGTTGGTGAGTCTATCTGCCGACTTGTTTCCAACTCTCATATATCGTTGTTCCATCGGCTTGAGTTCCATCTCTTTTCGCTGTTGTAGGCATGTGGCGATGGCCTGCATTACTGCGTGCCATGGTCTGCTTAGCTACTGGCCTGGCAGCTGAGCGTGTTTTGCCAACAGCACTTCTCCCTTCCTAGTTTTCCTTGCTGAACGAAGCTCCAAACAACAAGCAGGAGCATGCAAGTCATCATGCACAATGCTCTGCAAGTTCATGTCGGTCACATGCAGGCCACAGCTAAATTATGTGCAGCAATTCGATTTAGGTGAGACCATCTTCTACTCCTTCGTCCGGTGTTTCTTTCAGAATAAAAGCAAGGCATATATGTTGCTTTCATCGATCTGCAGTGAAACTCCGTCATCGTGAAACTCCATCATCGACCATGGCCATTGCCATTGCTAGCTTTTGATGACGTCGATGCTAGCTTGCTTGCCTCCATGACGTCAAAGCTAGTTTTGATGACTTCAGCATGACATCATCTTTGCTATATGGCCGTTTTACTTCACGAAAATAATTCAGCAAATACATAAATACGTTTTCAGTATTTACAGTTTTGCCATTGTTTTCAAACCTCTATATCTTCTCCGTTTTAACTCCGTTTTGACTCATTCAAATTGCGTTGGATCCGTAATTTCATAAGCCATGCAGTAGGGATAGTGTTAATTCAGTTTGTGAACTTTAATTTTCGAGTTCATATTTAATTCATTATTAGTCTATTGAAAAATCTTTGAAAATTCATTTCTCTGTCATCGTAGCTCCGTTTTCGGTGAACTTGACGTCCGTGTGATCGTAGCAACGCGTAGATTAATTTTAAAAGCTTTTCTAATTTAGTTCTATTATTTGCTTCGTGTATGATTGCGTAGATTGCTTGAGTGGTGTTCTGTGATCGTGTCGAGTTGGTGAGCTTTATGTTGACAATCTAGAAGAAGTTGAAGATTCAAGAAGGAGTACTTTGAAGATTTGGACTTGAAGAAGGATCTAAGTTTAAGGCAATTATAGTAGGACCATCCTTGTTTTCTATTCATTATCACACTAAAATTCATATGCATGTGTCCTTTGTCACCCTGTATAGGATTACCTAGTCTTGTTTACCTGTTACCTTGTTAAACTCAGGCTATTGCATGTGGGTAGTGATACTAGTGCTATACAACATGATCTTGTAACTTGATTAACAGATTATGCAACAATTCTAAAAGATGACTTTTTAGCAACTTGGAATCAAGAGGGTTAAGGTGATTGGCTATTTCCATTCACTTGATGTTCCCTCTCCTTAAGGACTTATCTATACGTGATCATACGGGATTTCACGTGCCGCTGTGGGGGCTATATGGCTCTGGCTCTAGTTGTTCATAGGACCTTTTCTAGCTGGTTAGAGGATCTACGAGTTGGGTATAGGGCGGCTTCTCCATTGTGTGTATAGCCGGGTAGGAATGTGCCACTTTGGGAGGAGGGTTTCCCTACATCCGATGACCCTGCGGCCCTAACTTGTTAGACGAACCTATGGGTGGCTTTATAGTGAGACCCTGCTCATTCACCTTGGTAGTGTCATGGGATTTGCAAACCCAAGCATATGAGAATCACGACTCACAGGTAAAGGGTACACCTCTGCGCAGAGTTAAATCGATTTGTCGTCCGTGCCCACGGTTAGGGCTGCCCTGAGACATTGCGAATAGATGCTCATTGTTTGTTATTGCTTAATGTTAATGTTGATGTTAATTGTTATTCTTTAATCATGTTAACTCGATCATGTGGTTATGGGAACACTACCTTGATGCTAAATGCTAAAACATCACATACACTAAAAGCTACTTACAGTTTAACCGTGTCAACCTTTTGAGCCTCATAAACCCCCTGCTATACTTGCGGAGTTCGACATGGACTCACTCTTGCTATTTCTACCACCTCAGGAGAAGTTTAGGCTTGTCATCAACCAGTCAGTTTGGATCCAGTGGAGTGGAGTCAATACCCGAAGACCTGAGTTGTCTATCCGTTGTTTGCTTCCTAAGGTTTTCTCTTTTTACTAAGTATGTTAAACATTATGAATTGATACTACCCCTTATTTGTAGCTGTATGTGAGATTTGACTTCTAATACTCGCATATGGTGCATATCTGGTTTTGTCCTTAAAATCGGTATTACAAGTGGTACCAGCTCAATGCTGACTGTAGGACGCAAGCCTAGTTAGAAACTGGTCATTTTAGTGCTTCAGAAATTGCTAGAACAACCTTGTTCTATATACCTTGACATTTCTTCTCCATTATGACTCTAGCCTTGATATTCATCTCCTCCTTGATGCTTGTTTGAAAGCCCTTGTTCTTATCCTTGTTGATTTCTTGCTATCTCTCCAACCTTGTTATTTTCCAAAAGATATGCTCATTTTTATCTTTGCTCCTTTATGAAAACCTTGTCTCATCCTCTAAGTTTTCTCTCCTTAGATGGTTCGTAACGAGAAGACTGCTCGCATCAACCATGAAGGACCATACTTCACTAGATGGAACTACGCTCGTTTGCTGCAAAATCACTATCCCGGTCAACAAGTTGAGGTTGAGTATAGATGCATAAAGTGGACTCATCCTAAGTATAAGGAACATTGGAGCACTGAAGCACATGTCACTAGAAGGAATCAATTTACCGGATCACGTGTGGTGAAATCCATTCACTCGTCTCTTACTGATCATCTCAATATGCATGCTGGAATATCTAATGCTGCTCATCAAGCTCTATTGGCATATCGCGGGATACACTATGAAGAGATAAAGGATGGTATGCAAAAGTATTTTCCTCGATGGCCACCAGGAGTGTTGCAAAGTGTTATGGCTGACCCCTGCATAAGAGTGGAAGGAACAAATAAAGGAGATGGCCTTGACCATACAAGTCTTGCATCAGAAGTTGGAAGACAGCCAACTAGAGTTGGCAGAAGTAAGGCAACACTATGAGGGACTCTTGATGAGATAGATGAGTGGTGAAGTCGTGCTGGACTACCCAAGATCAACGAAGTGGAAGACGTATCTTGCTCAACCCCATGAAAGAGATGTTACCCCGAATGTCGTTGCAGTCACACCGTGTTCAAGAAGTAGGAGTTAGTGTCCCCTATTGTAATAAACCGTTAGTCGCGAAGTTAGTAGAGTTAGTCAATCTCAATGTGTGGTTTGTGAATTTTAAGTGCTTAACTGCTTTGTGCTTATGTTTATGTTTGTTTTGGATCTTTGTAATGAGTGCAATGATCTTGTGGTTTTGACCACAATGTCATTTAGTTATAGGCCTAAGGTATAAGGATTAGTGACTAGATAGTTGGGGTGGTTTTTCATGTCTCCACGGTGTGCTGTTTTTGGGAGCAGTCTGTGTTCATCAAGCTATATCTCCAAATCCTGATGTCCAAAGTCAACATATTTTTACGGATAAAATTAGACTTCTGTATCTTTCATATGCCACTGGAATTACCCTCAAAGATGTTTTGGTCTGGGAGTTATAAAAATCACAAGACGATGCATCTGCACTGTCTAAAATCTGAATCAGTCTGTGTTATTACTGCTATAACTTCAGTTTCGGTCATGCAACGTTGATGAAATTATTCTGGGAGAAACTAGATTTCTGTACCTTTCCAATGTCGTATCAATTACCTTCATATGTGTTGTGAGCGGGGTGCTATGACCGTTACAACCTGAGGGTTCTATGCTGTCTGAAGACTGGAGCAGATTCTGTTGTGAACTATATTCGACCAACTTAACTACGGAATCTGGAAAAATATTCTATAAGAAAGTTGTAGAGGATTTCATAAGATTTCAAACGGTATAAAGAACAACTTCATTGGATCAACAGAACTGAAGTTATGTCTGCTTTTCTGGACTGCTGTTTTCCTGCTCGTGGAGAATTGCATGTTACAAGTTCCTATCCATGTACATGAGTTTCTTTGGGATGATGGAAGGACATGATGATAATCAACTAACCTATTTGAAGATATAAGCTACCCTTTGGTTCTCTAGTAGATCTTTTCTTAAGGGGGGTAGCCATGAAGAAGAAGATACAAGACTGAGGTTTTATGCACTCAAGCACTTTACCTGGAAGGAAGCAACCATCTCCATAGTTGAGAGGTCTATCCATGAGTAAGTATTAGTGACTTGTTGGATGATCTATAAGAAGCAGGATATAGAGTTGCAAGAGAAAGATTCCATACGCACTAGTTCGTCTCCATGGGGTGCTCTTTGTTAACAAGAAGGATGATATTCAGCATACGTGTGATGATTATCGTTTTTTTATGAAGTGACTATCAAGAACAAGTACCCGTTATCGATGATGGATGACTTGTTTGATCCATTAAGAGGTGCTTGTGTGTTTTCTAAGATGGATCTACGCTCCGGTTATCATCAGTCGAATGTTCAGAATGAAGAAATACTGAAGACAGTTTTCACTATGAGGTATGGGTACATGAGTACACGGTTATGTTGTTTGGTCTGACATATGCATCTACCTATCTTATGTACATGATGAATAAGGTGATCATGGAGTATACTGATAAGTTTGTGGTGGTTTTCATTGCCGACACCGTGGTGTCCTCTAAGACTAAAGGAGAACATGCTGAACATTTAAGGCTAGTCTTACAGAAGCTTAGAGAACATAAGTTGTATGCTAAGCAGAGCAAATGTGAGTTTTGGTTAAAGGAAGTTTCTTTTCTGGATCATGGGGGTATAGCAGTGGAATCCAGGGAAGGTGAGAAGTGTATTGCATTAAAAGCCGCCCACAGATGTGAGTGAGATCTACAGTTTCCTTGTTTGGCTAGTCACTATAGGAGGTTCATTGAAAGACTCTCCAAACTAGTTAAGCCTATGATAGCTCTGCTAGAGAAGAGTGCCAAGTTTGTATGGCCCGATAAGTGTCAAGCTAGTTTTGAAGAGATAAAGAAGAGATTAGTTACAGCTCTGCCAGATCTGAGTAAGAAGTTTTCTATGTATTGTGATGCATCTTGTCAAGGTTTGGGGTGTGTTATATGCAAGAAAGTAGAGTAGTTGCATAAGCCTCAAGACAAATTGGTGATGATGGCATAGGAATAATGAGAGGTTGGACTTCTCTATGATTGATTCTATGGAAGCCTCAATGCTTACACCAATCTTGGTGTGTGAGTTTTGTTTGGAGGAAGTTCTCTTTTTGGTTCTGGTATGTCTCTAATGATGGAATTACACGAAGAACTCAAGGAAGGTGCAACCGGCCTATGTAAGCAAGAGTAACTCAGAATATTCTTGGATGGTCAGATTCTATCGAAGGCCTGAGCTGGACTAATCAACTGATGAGATGTCGAGTTATCCATTGTGGAGCATAGAGGTTCTTACTTGGAAGTAAAGAGCGACATCAAGGTCGATCATAAGAAATTCAAAGGATCGTTACTAAGTTGATGTTGATCTAGTAACACTATAATTGGAATGGAATTGATAGGGATATGAAGATTTAGTGGGCCATAACCCACAGGTACCAAACATGGTTTATGCCTTGGCAATTTGGAGGATGCAATCATTTGGAGAGAAAAAGTTGTTGTTAGTGTTCTTAGCATATGATGGGTGCTATAAAAGTTCGAATGACACCAAGATCAAGTTGAGTGCAGCAACCAAGTTGTGACACCAGTACTATATAATTGACAGTTAGTATGGTTCACCTTTGAGCAAGAGGAATCGCAAAGGTTAATTGGAAGTAGGTAGGACTAAGTAATTTGTGTTTATGGTTTAAGCAACTTAACCTGAGCATAGTTACTAATGTTTTGGAATTGGTGTTAGATCCTACTATGGAGTATGAGGATCTTGATGGTCGATGTGCGTAAATGAAAATTGCAAGTATGGATTAGAAAGGGATATAGTATAACATTCTGGGGGTTATTGCATTGCAAATTGGATTCAGTAGGTACAAGAGTTTGACCTCATGTGTCTCTATGAAAAGTGTCAAGAACATCGGTATAAAGAGTAAGCTAGCATTCTGATGCAAAGTTTATGACTCAAAAGTGAAAGAGGAGTGAACTAACAGTTGGACACCATCCGAGGACTAGGTTGGAGAGATTTGAAAGTTGTTTGGAGTACCCATCAAGATTTTGGAATTATAATTGAGCAAATTACTTGGACTAAGGTTAACATAGTGCAAACCTTATTAAGACGCATGATGGAATCACCCGAGAAAGTTAAGAAGATTCTATGGCGAGTATTCTAATCTCTTTGACCATCATCTTTCGAATCTTGGGACGAGATTCATCTTAAGGGGGTAGAGTTGTAGCACCTCAAAATTTGCACTTTTGAAAATAGGGCTAAAATGAGTTGATTTGAATTTATGTGCTCATAAACACCTAGGTAAAATAATATTTTTTTTGAAATTAAAATTTATCATAGGAGTTAGAAACATGATTGAGCATACATGCTGGTGCATTTCTATTTTTGTGATGTGTGGTTTTGACCAAAAGTGAAAAGGCTTTCAAAATCTATTTATTAGGTCGATCGTCTTCCTTCTTCAGTATGCTTTTATTTTTTTCTACTACCAAACTCCTTGTTTCTCAGATCAGCTTTCCTTTGGAACCCCGATAAAGTCTTTTCTTTATAATCCAAATCACTCCTTTCAATTTCTCTTTCATCAATCAATCTCTATAAACTTCTCGGGATTTTTCCGGCTTTTTCTGGAAATTATTCACTTGTCTATGAGCCTAATCTAATTTTTAGATGCTCAAAACTATCCTCATATGAGCTCTAAAATATTTTATTTGGGTTGCTCATGTTCTAAAATATCTCTGAGAATTTTCTCTAAATTTTTAGAGCCTTCAAAATATTTTTCTTGGCTTAAAAATCAATTCTAGACTTTTCTAGAATTATTTTATCCATGAAAATAAATAATTCCGAAAATAATAAATTCTCCCAACTATTTTAGTGCTCAAGGCCCATGTCTTTATTTACTAATGGGCTTTAATGTTTATTTAGGCCTATTAGTAAAGATGAGGGTCAACATCAATTAACACCATATTTAGTTGATGTAGATGTCACGAAGTTTTCTGTCCTATATATACGTACCAATCCTTGAGCAAAACACATCAAAATCTACTATAAGAGAAGCCCCTAGTTTGGGAATCTCTAACGTAGTAAATTGAAATTAATTCTTTTACTCTCCTCGTTATGTCACCGTCGGCCATCTTCGACAACTCCAATAAGCCTAGCCTTGGTGTGTGCTCCCGAAGTCCACGTCCAACCATGTCTTGGTCGATGCCGACGTGGAGTCCTCTATGTACAGCGCTTGTTCTTCTCATTGTCTACGGCCTGTGACGTCGTTGGTGAGTCTATCTGCCGACTTGTTTCCAACTCTCATATATCGTTGTTCCATCGGCTTGAGTTCCATCTCTTTTCGCTGTTGTAGGCATGTGGCGGTGGCCTGCATTACTGCGTGCCATGGTCTGCTTAGCTACTGGCCTGGCAGCTGAGCGTGTTTTGCCAACAGCACTTCTCCCTTCCTAGTTTTCCTTGCTGAACGAAGCTCCAAACAACAAGCAGGAGCATGCAAGTCATCATGCACAATGCTCTGCAAGTTCATGTCGGTCACATGCAGGCCACAGCTAAATCATGTGCAGCAATTCGATTTAGGTGAGACCATCTTCTACTCCTTCGTCCGGTGTTTCTTTCAGAATAAAAGCAAGGCATATATGTTGCTTTCATCGATCTGCAGTGAAACTCCGTCACCGTGAAACTCCATCATCGACCATGGCCATTGCCATTGCTAGCTTTTGATGACGTCAATGCTAGCTTGCTTGCCTCCATGACGTCAAAGCTAGTTTTGATGACTTCAGTATGAAATCATCTTTGCTATATGGCCGTTTTACTTCACAAAAATAATTCAGCAAATACATAAATACGTTTTCAGTATTTACAGTTTTGCCACTGTTTTCAAACCTCTATATCTTCTCCGTTTTAACTCCGTTTTGACTCATTCAAATTGCGTTGGATCCGTAATTTCGTAAGCCATGCAGTAGGGATAGTGTTAATTCTGTTTGTAGACTTTAATTTTCGAGTTCATATTTAATTCATTATTAGTCTATAGGAAAATCTTTGAAAATTCATTTCTCCGTCATCGTAGCTCCGTTTTCGGTGAACTTGACGTCTGTGTGATCGTAGCAATGCGTAAATTAATTTTAAAAGTTTTTCAAACTATTTTACTATGATTGGTGTACTGTTCTAATTTAGTCCTATTATTTACTTCGTGTATGATTGCGTAGATTGCTTGAGTGGTGTTCTGTGATCGTGTGGAGTCGGTGAGCTTTATGTTGACAATCTAGAAGAAGTTGAAGATTCAAGAAGGAGTACTTTGAAGATTTAGACTTGAAGAAGGATCTAAGTTTAAGGCAAGTACAGTAGGACCATCCTTGTTTCCTATTCACTATCACACTAAAATTCATATGCATGTGTCCTTTGTCACCCTGTATAGGATTACCTAGTCTTGTTTACCTGTTACCTTGTTAAACTCGGGCTATTGCATGTGGGTAGTGATGCTAGTGCTATACAACATGATCTTGTAACTTGATTAACAGATTATGCAACAATTCTAAAAGATAACTTTTTAGCAACTTGGAATCAAGAGGGTTAAGGTGATTGACTGTTTCCATTCACTTGATGTTCCCTCTCCTTAAGGACTTATCTGTACGTGATCATACGGGATTTCACGTGCCGCTGTGGGGGCTATATGGCTCTGGCTCTAGTTGTTCATAGGACCTTTTCTAGCGGGTTAGAGGATCTGCGAGTTGGGTATAGGGCGGCTTCTCCATTGTGTGTATAGCCGGGTAGGAATGTGCCACTTTGGGAGGAGGGTTTCCCTACATCCGATGACCCTGCGGCCCTAACTTGTTAGACGAACTTATGGGTGGCTTTATAGTGAGACCCTGCTCATTCACCTTGGTAGTGTCATGGGATTTGCAAACCCGAGCATATGGGAATCACGACTCACAGGTAAAGGGTACACCTCTGCACAGAGTTAAATCGATTTGTCGTCCATGCCCACGGTTAGGGCGGCCCTGAGACATTGCAGAATAGATGCTCATTGTTTGTTATTGCTTAATGTTAATGTTGATGTTAATTGTTATTCTTTAATCATGTTAACCTGATCATATGGTTATGGGAACACTACCTTGATACTAAATGCTAAAACATGACATACACTAAAAGCTACTTGCAGTTTAACCGTGTCAACCTTTTGAGCCTCATAAACCCCCTGCTATACTTGCGGAGTTCGACATGGACTCACTCTTGCTATTCCTACCACCTCAGGAGAAGTTTAGGCTTGTGATCAACCAGTCAGTTTGGATCCAGTGGAGTGGAGTCAATACCCGAAGACCTGAGTTGTCTATCCGTTGTTTGCTTCCTAAGGTTATCTCTTTTTACTAAGTATGTTAAGCATTATGAATTGATACTACCCCTTATTTGTAGCTATATATGAGATTTGACTTCTAATACTCACATATGGTGCATATCTGGTTTTGTCCTTAAAATCGGGTATTACAATTAGCCAAAACCAAATTAGGGACTTTTCACCAGCCCACAAGACGGAGGCCGATCAGGAGGACATGCCTGGTCGGAGTTCTAGGCGAACAACACGGAAGCTACTTGACTCTCAAGAAAAGCTTAGTCGAGTTAGGAAAACTGTGTCTTCTTAGATACGAACTCTGTAACCGACCTAGAGATAGATTTCCAGATCTATAACCTTGTCCCCCGGATATATAAGGCGGACAAGGACCCCCATAGAAAAATAGCTAAACACACCGCATCATAGCTGATTGCACCCCTGTAATCGGCAACACCACACCAACAATAACAGAACAGAGCAGGACGTAGGGTTTTACGCATCCTCGCGGCCCAAACCTGGGTAAACCTCGTGTCTCTGCCCCTTGTTCACGTCTCGTTCGTTGTCTCCGCGCACCCCTCACCAAACATCTACTACTTCGGGTATACCCGTGGTAGACTATCGTCGATATTTCGTCGACAGAGACCGCCGCCGAACTCCGACAGCAGCTCAATGCCGAGTCAGTCGCCCGGGCGGGTGCTGAGGAGGAGGCGGCGCAACTTCGCCGCTAGCTCGTCGAAGCCGACGCCCGCGTGGCGGAGTTGGAGGACGAGCGTGAGGATGAGGATCCTTGAGATCGCGGTGGTGGAGTGCACGGGCGGTGGAGCGCGCGGTGGTGGACGCCATCAGCTTTTTTTAGTTGTATTATATAATTAGGAAATATTATATATGAGCCCTCATGATCGGGTGCCGATGAACTTCAAGCGGCTCGATCAAGAGGGGTGGTGCTATCAGGCAAGAGCTTGCCAAGCTGAAGAAGGTGTCCACGGCTTAGTATCTTTTGGTGGGTGGCATGTAATCCAGAATTATATTCTTAATGAATCCAGAATTAGTAATGAATTTTGCTATGTTAGTTATCAGATTCCTACTTTTTTGAATTCATGTTTTTTGTTGACGTGATTAAACAAGTATAATATGTTGGTTATCGGATTTCTATTTTTTTTCCATGTTTTTAGTTGGGTTTAGGATTATCAGTGCCGGTTGGTGAAAAACCCGGCACTGAAAACAGTGGCATGCCGAGTTTTGGCAAAATCCGACAAAGAAGATCAGTGCCGGGTTGTGTTACCAACTGGCATAGATATTATCACTGCCGATTCGTAACACCAGCCGGCTGTTACCAACCGGCATAGATGCATAGATATTATCACTGCCGGTTCGTAACACCAGCTGGCACTAATATAGACATTCAGTGCCGATTACTCAGCTGGATCAGTCATTTGTCCGATTCTCGAGTTTAGAACCGGCACTGAAGGTTATCACTGCCGGCTCCATAAGTTTGGGCACTGATGTTGGCAGCACAGATAGCTGAATCTGGGGTAGTGTAAAATCATCTCCATACATAAAGATATCAAGTTCAAAAGCAACAAGAAGCATGGTAAGATGACATAATTTATTTATTGTTGAACCAATTCCTAGGAAAAAATCTAACATAATTTAAACACAGGGATTTCGTGCCCGTAAATTTAATTGCATTATTTTTTGGTATGAGGGATTCACTAAATTAAATGTATGGAAGTTGTTTTCATTGTTATTTTTTCTAACATTCTTTATGGAACCATGAGTTTCACTATATCTCACTTGATATTCTGGGACCGAATGTTTCCTAGCTCAATTTTTAGTGGGCTACACGAGTGTCTCGAGTAGGCAGTATTGTAAGAAGATAAGAAAGGCAATGGCAGATGAGCGGGCAACGTGGAGCAGCGGCAAGATGATGATTATATAGACAATGAGAGGGCACCGTGGAGCATCCTTTAGGAATACGGCAAATAAGAAATAGACATGAGCTATACCTCTACAAGAAGAGGACAAAAAGAAAAGCAAACTACATATATGACGGGAGCATGCAGACAAGAGGATAACTTTTAAGAGGAGGAGACAAAAACAAAACAATGCTGCAATATGAGAGCGACGGATCGATGGTTCAGTGGTGACGGATCGATGGTTCAGTGGTGTTGTTTTGATCATAGTGATGGATCGGCAAGGTACGAAGGCATGGGTAAACCAGAAATAGGAACAATATGATCTGAACCATAGAAACCATATCAAACGGGTCCAGCAAAACAGGCTATCGTGGCCATGCTCAGAGGCCGCGGAGACGGCGCGGCCTCATACTTCTTATTGCTCATTCGGCACAGGTGGCGGAGAGGCAGTAGTCCTACCTAACACTGCACTAGCGAATGCTAATCAGAAGAACGGAAGCAAATAATGCTCTCCCTACCACTCCAGACATGAGGCTCCGGAGTCTTCAGGCTATATGTAATTGTATTGTACTGTATATTGTTTGTATATATACTATTGTTTGTTTGGCAGGCATCATGGCTTATCCTAGATGTGGGCATCCATCCTGGACAAAATTATCCTGCTAGTTCCAACTAGAAACTCCATCCGCCTTGATATGCTTGCAATTTCCGATGTTTGTTTGCGTGATATATAATCCTTCGCGTCACGTTCAAGAAACTAATGCAATTTTATGTTGTGACCCCGTCCATATTGACGACCTGTTTGCAATTGACTACGGATGCGTTATTCTCAAACATGGAGACAAATATCACAACAATTCGAAGTGGCCCTACACAAGCAAGCATGCATGGCGCGTGCAAATGGACCGGAAGAATTATATATATGGACTAGTTAGTTCTAGAAGATCAGAGTTTCCAGCAAATTTCCAATGTGTGTTTGGTTTGAGAGATGAAGCGTGGTCCATCATCTTCTTGTTTCTCGTTATTTAATTTGTTTGGTTTATGAAATGAAGTTTGTTGATCCATCGCCGCCTGTTTTCTCACAAGCTAATAGTCAATAATATAAGTATGCATGAGGAATGAGTTAATAGTTTGACCAAAATTCATTAGATGAACTCCCTTTTGCACCACCTCATGTAGCTCTGGCCTCTGGGTGGTTGCTCAAACCAAACCCTTAGCGTGGCAAAAGAACAACAAAACATTGGCAATGGTGGAGTTTCTCTCTTGAGCCCCAGTTCATTATTATTAGTTCAAGTAACCAACTCACCGAGGCGATTGTGAGCTAGAATATGTGTTTGGTTTACATCAAGAGTTGAAGCAATCCGGCCGTCCTCAACCGATGCTTTGTAGTCTTCCTCGCTAGCGGCCTATATACATTTTGATGGGCTGGCTGATTCCTTAAAAACGCCGAGCGACGCGGCTCCGTTCCATGATGAACTAATTGGTTTCTGGATGGAGCGAGATGCCCCAACCCAAACAGACAGTTAAATCATCATATATAGATAGAATTATCGACACACATGCGGCTGTGATCGAGTACCTATATTTCAGGGATTGGAGCCGCATCGACAATTATTTAACCTCTCTCTGCCTCAACGACGAACAGATCAGGTCATGAAAAAAGTTCTGTACGTATGTGTTGCACAGATCAGGTCATGGCCAACCGAGGAGAGCTGGCATAATCGCCTCGTGTCGGTGAGGATTTAATATGGGTGGTCTCGGCATATATCAATGCCACCAATTGAGCAAAATAAAGATAGCTTTAATTTTAAAACAAAAACTGTGTTGCGACTTTGCATTTGCAGTATATATGCTCGTAATTAGCCCACCTTTTCTGAGGCCTCATTGATGAGACGGTACGTTCTACCTGGACGGAAGAAATGCTTTGCTTCAAAACAGCTGTACGCAGTGTCCTTAAGTGGATGATTAAGCGAAAGATATACGATAGTATGATATACAAGCACAAACCTCGCGACATTCGCAGGAAGACACGCACAGAAAGCAGCGACAAATAAAAGTACAGGGAAACAGACTAACACAAAGGACAAATCCAAGATATATAGGAATGGTGCTCATTTATTTTCCTATATATGTGAACGTGACAAGGGCGGCATAACTTTGGGTCAAAGTGACTGGGCTTTCCAGATTTTTGTTGGTATAAGGCCGGTCTCAATGCACGGTTTCACCACACTATTTCCAAGATGTGAAACTTAACATTGAAACGAGTCCCTTCCACAATGCATAATTTGGATGCACGGTTTCATATACTGTTTTAGTCTTTCATGGGTCCTACTATTCTCACTTCCCTTCTTCCCGGTGCATGAAACGAGGGGATTTCATCTCATGTGAAACGGTTCAGTGGGGGTTTCATTCAGTTTCACTGTATGGGAAACGCCGCCAGGGTAGTTTCACCATGGTGAAACTACTTTCTTTTCTTTCCTCTTCGTTTCATGCAAAAAGTGCAGTTTTGCTGATGTGGCGCCCTAATAATGTGCATGACACCCTGGTGAAACCTGCACTGAGACTGGCCTAAGTGGGAACTAGCTGTACATACCTGCACTGAGACTGGCCTAAGTGGGAACTAGCTGTACATACTGACAATCTCATATAGCACGATATATCAGTACTACCACATTATACTATTTTTGAAAAAAGAACTATCACATTAATTATACGTACACTTATGCAGCAACATTTCATTGCGCATCTACTGACAATCATACAGCAAGATACATCAGTACTACCACATTATATTATTCTTCAAAAAAGAACTATCACATTACACATACACTTAGGCCTTGTTTAGATTGCAAAAAAACTTCAATCTGATGAATAATAACTCTTTTGTCTTATTTGACAAATATTATCCAATCGCGGACCAACTAGGCTCAAAAGATTCATCTCGTGATTTCAAACTAAATTGTGTAATTAGTTATTTTTACCTACATTTAATACTCCATGCATGGATCTAAAGATTGATGTGATGAAGAGAGAGTGAAAAAACTTGGATTTAGAGGCAATCTAAACAAGGCCTTATGCAGCAACATTTCATTGCGCATCTACTGACAATCATACAGCAAGATACATCAGTACTACAACATTATATTATTCTTCAAAAAAGAACTATCACATTATACATACACTTACGCAGCAACATTTCATTGTATCCTGATAAATTAAAATAAGATGTCATGAGCTCTGTACTTCAAACTATGGTGACGCAAAAGACTACTCCCTTCATCTTAAATTGTAAGTCATTTTAAGAATCTTGGAGAGTCAAAGCATCATTTAAAGTATCTTAAGTTCAACTGAATTTATATAACAAAATAATAATATTTATGATATATCATTAGATTCTTTATTAATTACATTTTTAATGAAATTTATTAATTATATTTTCATAATATACCTATTTGATGTTATAAATCTTTGCAATTCTCTCTTTATAATTTTAGTTAAACTTAAGATGCTTTGACTTTCTAAGATTTTTAGAATTATTTACAATTTGAGGTGGAGGGAGTACTAATCTAGCAGAGACCGATCTAGAGCAGGACTTTGAACAAGTCGTCGACTAGCTAACTGGTGCAATTGCATGGCTTCAGCATTACACTAGTTGTACTGTATACTGGTCCGACGACAAGCTATATACGTACATTGTAGCTAGTGTCATGCATGACTGAGGCTGCAACATTCTACAACCCTTGGAGCATGGTCTCGGTCATGCATACTGTTAGTATTTTTTTTTTGGGAAAACATACTGTTAGTATTTAATCACTGGTGGTCGTCACACGGTGCATCAATTTGCTGTACTCATCCATTCATTCAGTCTCGGATCATCGATGCTGCCAAAATGAAAGCAAAACCGGATCGATCCGAAAGCGGCTTATTAATTATTTTGGCTTCATATGAACGGTCTCGATCGAGGATCTATAATGCACCATGATCCACCAAAGCTGGAAAAACGACCAAGAACGAGCTCCACAGATGATTGGTGGTCACATCACTGATGAAGACACCTATGATTTTTATAGATGCCGTCTATGATTTGGCCTCAATATCCCTAAATAAGCCTCCATAGGCACCCATACGTTGAATCCTTAATTGAGATCACTGTTGGACTACTACTGCCAGTTGTTTTGGAATCACTGTCAGTTGGTGGTTCGTAAATAGGCACACAACCTATCACTATCGGTTGAGGCCATAAATCTGGTGGTTCGTGGCTTGAACTATGAGTGATAGACTGCTTTGTATAAAAAACATAATCTTTTCATATTAGATCGGATGAAAAAAATAAACTTCACATGAAAATTATAGAGTTTAAAGAGCTCTACAACTTTGAAGTTGACAATTTTTTAATTTAAGATGCTTAACAATGTCAAAATGAGATAAAGTAAACATCAAAGTTCAAGTAAACGAGATCTACAATTTTACTGTTAACAATTTTTTTATTTGAGATTGTTTGAAATGTCAAATATGCAATATAAAATTCAAAGTTGTATACATGTACATTTGTTGCATAGTTTAGCCGGTACAAGGGCCTGAGGAACTTGAACATTGAGTCTTTAATTCAAATCTTAGAAAACATTTTTTTTTTTTTTACAATTTATCATTGTCGGATGTAGAACCCGCCGTTTTTTTTTTTTATTCAGACTTACATGTGTGAATATGCTGTGTTAAATAGAATGTGTTATTACTTAACCTATTCGTTCAGTGTTTTTTTTTAAAAAAACAGGGATCAACATACTGCATATACGACCATCCATATGTCACCTACCTTTCCTTTAGGAATATGATTCGTTCAGTTTTAATAGGTGTTCTTCTTTGCAGCAATATTCAACCTATTTTCGTTGCAGTGATCAGAATTTACACATTGTTGCAGCCATCAAGGACAAGTAATGTTTCAGGTTTCTTCCTTAGTTGAGTACAAATCGATATGTAGCAGGCTGAATTTTCATTGTTGCATCTAGATGGTATGTAGAATTTGGTGAAGATCGCCTTCGTAACTTTATAGATTTTGGTTTGCAACATCAACTCAACATAATAGGACGGACACCTTGTGCTTGTAGTTAATTGTGAAAATAATTATTGGTCCACACTTCCTAAACTACATGCGCCTGAATCCAGACGGCTGCTCTGCATGCCTCAACTGATCCAACGAGGACAACGATCCAAGAAAGACAAGACATGCACTAGTAATCCCCATGGCTCGTGTGTTGTCTGAGAAGAAGAGAGATTTTAGACGATTGTTAAATAGCACCTTCGTCGTTATATAGGAAAAAGATGTGAGAACATTTAGTTTTTGTTGGGTTCATATGGATAGATGTACGTCATAGATTCATCATGGTGTGCTGAGATTGATGCAATCTTATCTTACTATTACTAAATTGGAGATCCTAAATTCCTAATAGAGACTCTATATTAATTCTCACCAGAAGAGTTATTAGAAAAAAAGATAAATGCTAGAAATTCCCACATTAAATAAAAACATCTAGTCATCAAATCAAATATCCTAGATATTCGTAACTATTGGATCTAATTTATTTTATATAGAATTGCTCATCTATGTCATTATATATTAAAAATAGACATCTATAACCCTCAGATCCAATTTAATTTATATAAAATTACCTAATTCTACCATTATATATTAAAAATATCTTAATATCTAATTTTGTAGCCAAAAAGAATTCGACCAAAAAAATCTTCACCGGCCATGCCAAGTACCGACGTTCATAGTTGTTATTAAAATATGGCAGTACATCTGTAAAGAGATTAATTAACTGCCGATGTGTTGCCGCATCTCATATTTTTTCTGGACGGGTCAAAATCTGTTTTTCTTAGTGAAAAATATTATATCATACTGCCTTTTATTTTTGTTTGTGTCGTTGTTGTCTCCCGTCATAATTTCTATGGGAGTTGCTAAAATTCAGGTGCCTGAATTTTGGTTTCCTTTCAGGCGACGCTTATTGCATATACTTTGTGTTAAAATTGCAGGTTTAGTTTATTGTAATTTGTGCTGGTATAATCTGCAATTTTTGGATGTAGGAGGAAATTTCCAATAAACAAACTACAAACCTGACAATAATATATGTTGACACAAAAACAATTAATAATATACAATTTTTATATAGTTAGACAAGGACAAAAAATAAATATATTGTAATACAAAGACAATTACTAAATTATAAACAAATCACTAAGACACCAAATATACCACATGGTAGCACATCGCCTAAAGCAACTCAATTTTTCAGGCACCTGATATTTAGGAAAGGTGAATTTCTATTAATATATGATAAGATTAACTAAACACAGATGTACTGCCATATTTTAATAACAACTATGAACGTCGGTACTTGGCATGGCCGGTGAAGATTTTTTTGGTCGAATTCTTTTTGGCTACAAAATTATCAAAATTAATCGAGAAAATTAAGAAATAGTATATATTATTTTAATTTTCTGGAGAAAAAGACTTGGACCGTGAAAAACAAACTAAATACCAGAATTTCCATGTTTTACATATGTGTTTTGTGACAACTCAGTACCTATCTAATTTAACCTACCCATTGCTTTTTTCTGCTTCTCACGTTCATCTCCATGGCGACATGCTCCAATTCTACGAGCAGCGCATCCACAGCTATGTCGCGAATTGTGGTAGAGTAACTTGCATGTGCCTTTCAAGTTCGAGAAGCAGCCGATTGGTACCGACGACAAGGCCATTGTAATGGATAGGAGCAAAGATCTAGCGTGCGCCAGAGCTGGGAGGCCACACAAGGCCTTACATCACTACAGGAATCGTGCGATTTGCCGACAGCCCAGTGGTTTCCCGACAGTCAGGATCTGGGCTGTCGGCAAACAGGCTGTTTCCCGACAGCCACAGCCCGCTGTCGGGAAAGTATACTTCGCCGACAGCCCCAGATCCACGGGCTGTCGGCGAAGAAAGGCTGTCGGCGAAGATTTTTTTCCCGACAGCGAGGCTGTCGGCAAACTAGAGCTGTCGGCGAAGCGCTGGCTCGACCAAACGGCGCCGTCGCCGTTTGCTTCGCCGACAGCCACGCCGTTAGGCCTGTCGGCAAAGTTTGCCGACAGCCTCCACATGCTGTCGGCGAAGATCAGTTTTGCCGACAGCCTTTGTATGCTGTCGGCAAAGTCTGCGGTTTGCCGACAGCATTTGTATGCTGTCGGCAAAGTATGCTCTTTGTCGACGATCATCGTATGCTTGTCGGCAAAGATAATTTTTTTTCGAATTTTGACATCAAAATTTTTTTGTTGCCTAGATACATTGTTTACAATCACATGTTTGAATTTGGGCCCTTTTGGCAATATTTAGCTATATTTCGTTAATTTTTTTCGTTCACTTGAATTTTCCCGCATTTTTCAAATTTGAACTGCAGGTACATGAAATAATAAAACTTTGGCCTTCGAAACATGATATTCATGGTGGGGAGTGTGTTTTAAGGCCGTGTCCCAAAGCTCACCTAAAAGTTTCAAGTCCTTGTCCACGTAACAAGACCATCTAGGAGTGGTAAAAGTGTTTTCTAATTATATAAAATCCAAACGAAGTTGAAAAATCACGAAACTTGACGGGGTGTCGTGTTATCGCATGTGGAGGCTATGAAAAAAATATAAAAAAGTTTGGAGCAAGTTGCGGCATCACATGCTCAAAACCCAGACATCTCCACACATCTCACTTGTGATCCCATGTGGAGTTGTCTGGCTTTTGAGCATATGATGCCACAACTTGCTCCAAACTTTTTCAAATTTTTTTCATAGCTTCCACATGCGATAACACGACACCCCGTCAAGTTTTGTGATTTTTCCACTTCGTTTGGATTTTATATAATTAAAAAACACTTTTACCACTCTTGGATGGTCTTGTTACGTGGACAAGGACTTGAAACTTTTGGGTGAGCTTTGGGACACGGCCTTAAAACACACTCCCCATCATGAATATCATTTTTCCAAGGCCAAAATTTTACTATTTCATGCACCTGCAGTTCAAACTTGAAAAGTGCGGGAAAATTGTAGTGAGCGAAAAAAATTAAGAAAATATAGCTAAATAACTCAAAACATCCCCAAGTTTTGAATTTGAGATGTAATTATGGTAGGAAGGACCCAGAAAAAAATGGATTAAAAAAACAAAAATTTAAAACTTTCTTTGCCGACTGCACTTGGATGTAGTCGGCAAAGAAAGTTCGCCGACGAGTTTGTTAGGAGGACCGTTTGTCGGCGAAACGATTTTTAAAAAAAAGGAAAAATTCTTTTTGCCGACGGTCCGGGCGGGCTGTCGGCAAAGAGGTCTCATATTAAAAAAAAGCCCGGCCCAATTAACTAACCCTACCGCCCCATCCCCATTCCCACCCCGAGCCCCCGCATCCCCGTTCCCGCACGCCACCGCCGCCCGGGGCCCCGCCCGCGCGCCGCCGCTCCACCAGCCCCCCCCCCACGCGCCGCGCGCGCCGCCGCCGCTCCACCAGCCCCCCGCTCCACAGCTCCACCAGCCCCCCACCGCAGCTCCGCCGCCGCTCGAGGGCTCCGCCGCCGCTCGAGGGCGCCGACACGCCGGGGCGCCGCCGCCGCTCGAGGGCGCCGCCACCCCTGGCCCCCTGCTGCTCGTCCTGTTGCAGTGGCGAGTAGGAGGACGAGGTAGGAGGAAGGGGGAAGAAGAGAAGGGCAAGAGGAAGAAGAAGAAGAAGAAGAAAAGGGAGGAAAGGGAGGAGAAGAAGAAGAGAAGGGAGGAGGAGGAAGAAGAGAAGAGAGGAGGAAGAGAAGGGAGAAGGAGAAGGTCCGCTTCGTTCGTCCACGTCGTCGACGCCGTTCGTCCACGGCATTCGTCCACGCACGTCCCCGCGCATCGCTGGTGGAGAAGGTAAAGCCCTAGTGTTGTCGGCCTTCGTGCCGGTTATGTCATGCTGCCGGTGTTGTTGTTGCTGTGGGCCTTCGTGCCGGGTTTGTGTATGTCATGGCCATCGTGCCCCAAATGTGGACGTCGGCCTTCGAGCTGACATTTTTTTCTTGTAGGTTTTGGGAACCTCTCCGTACAGGGAAGGTTCTGCCGAAATTTTGAACTAATAGTGATGTCTTTTTTGTTTTGCAGAGCAGGACTTGTCGGAGGGGACCTTGATCGTGTTCGTGCACCTACCCGCCCTCGCGCCGCCACCCTAGGTATAAATCACCTCTCGTGTCTTATAGTTGTAATTACTTTGCGTAACCGAGTTAGGGCGTCTCCCGTCCGAAAGAGATTCGCGGTCGTTGGTATGCGGATCAGTGCATATCTGCGACGGTGTCTCTTTCGGATTGTCCACATTTTTTGGACAGCCCGAGGATGCATAGATGGGTTAGCTTCCATGTTCCGCCCCCGTTCGAGTCGGAGTTTCGGCAGCCCCTCCCCGTTGTTCTTCGGATGCACACTCTCCCAGTCGGGACGTGTATCGGGAGAACAGCGGGGAGGTGCTGCCGAAATTCCGTCTCGGACGGGCACGGAGCATAGAAGCTAACCTCATCTACACATCCTCGGGTGGGATTAGGACCTATCCTTCACCTATTAGATGGTAGGAACGCCTTGTAGATGCGAGATCTTTGGTTTTATTGCTCGCTTACATTGGCGCATGTCAGAGGATGGCTGACCGTGAGTGGATGTACACTGGCTGGACAAGGGAGAAACAGACCAATGAATGGGTTAGGGGGGCCAGTGCTTTCCTGGAGCAAGCATTTGACCGAGCTGCTAGAGGGTCGATTCGGATGTGGTGTCTGTGCAGCAAATGTAAGAACAAGAAATGGAGAGACAGGCGTACGGTTATGGAAGATCTTTTCAAGTACGGATACATTCCAAACTATACGCGCTGGGCCCACCATGGTGAACGCGATCTTATTAGGGAGGTGCAGGTGAGACAGCTCCTCGAGGACCTTGATGCAGATGCCGGGATGGCAGATCTGATGGAAGACTACCAGGAAGGGGGGTTCCTTGAAGGAATAGAGGCGGAGGAGGATCCGGAGGAAACCGCAAAGGCGTTCTACCTTTGCCTCCCCCTTCGCCCTTATGTTAGACTTGTAGGACTTGTTGGACATGTATGTTGGACATCCATATGTATGTTGGACATGTATGCACTTGTTTCGTTACGTTATGTGTATTTTGGACATGTATCGATGGATTTGATGATGTTGATGTGTGGATTCATGTTGAGATCGAATCCGATGATGAAATGCGGTTTATATGCTATATTGTTGTTATAAATGTGATCTGTGGTATATATATGCTGTAAATGTGGTTCGAATGCAATGAAACAGCAAAAAAAAAAACCCAGCTTTGCCGACAGCTTTGGCCATAGCTGTCGGCAAAGCTGGGCCAGTTTTGCCGACTGTGGCTCTTTGCCGACAGCTTTGGCTGGTGTCTTTGCCGACAGCCTTCCAAAGCTATTGGCAAATATGTGACTTTGCCGATAGGATTCAGCCGCTGTCGGCAAAGCTTTGCCGACAGCCGGCTGTCGGCAATCCGCTCACTTTGCCGACAGGAATCAGCCCCTGTCGGCAAAGCTTTGCCGACAGCCTTGTTGACATGGCTGTCGGCGAAGGAAACGGCAGCCGAGTTGACGGCGCGTTCCTTCACCAACAACGGGTGGCCGTCGGCAAAGGAAGCCGACCACGCCGATTCCCGTCGGCAAAAGCCCGTTTGCCGACAGATTTTTGCCGACGGTTTGCCGATAGCCGAGGCCAAATCCTGTCGGCAAACCGTTTGCTGACTAGATATAGGGCTTCGCCGACAGCTTAAAGCTGTCGGCAAACCCGCGGATTCCAGTAGTGCATGCCCTCTCAATAAATCTGCCAGACGAAATCCCTTGGGTGGTGGCGAAGGTCTGCAAGACTGCAACTGCTAACATACATCTGTGTACACATCTGCATGGTGGTATGCATCCTAGAGGCCTAGGCAAATCATTTTCCATGCATCATTTTCACTCCGAGTTGATCATCTTCAACTGAGATGGTTGATCTAAAGGTTGCATCCCTACATATCGTCCTGACGACTTCCAAGACGAGCAATAAGGTGCACCAATCCCAAATTGCGAGCTAGGTTAGACCGAGAAAACTGATCCAAACAATGATTGTTTTTATGTAATATGTTGTTTTCTTGTTACCATCTTATGCTTATTTTTCTTTTCTCAGACAATTTTCAGTGTCAACGTGATGTATATACATTGGAAGATTAGAGTTTGGGCCTAGTATACATGTATGATGTTAGATTTTGAAATGATTTTATAAGGGTTCCAATCATCAAGGTAATGCAGCTATGTCTCTCTACATAAACAATGTATTGAAGTATTAGTTCCCTACTTATTTAAAAAAATATTTTGGGGAAAACAAAAGGCCACACCTATATACGAGTTATTTTTAGGTTAATGTAACCAACTAGAATTTAAGCAACCTTAGAAGAAAGTGTTTTACTATTCACTGCTGAACCAATAGTCCAAACCAGCCTTAGATCCAAGAGGGCAGGTGGAGCACTGGAGTGTCATCTCCAAGAGTTTTGCTATCCAATTTCTTTAAGTTAAAATTTAGATGTATGTACAACAAATCACCCTCCAACGGTTCATCTATCAAATATCCCATATTCAGTATAAACTATTCCTTGAATTTAGGGTGACATATTGTCGACACCCTATCACTATTTTATAGAACTATTAAAGGACAAAAATATTTGAGGGGGAATTTTGGTTAGGATGCACATCCTAAAATGAGGATACGAGGGATTAAGTTCAGGAGCTGATCGAATCATAGTTATTATATTATTATCATCTAGACTATAAAGATTATTATAATATTGACGATGGGTAACAATATTCAGAGGGTTTAATTTGGATCCCTAGATTGTTGTTGGTTAAAGTGAAAAGTGAAAATACACATAATCTCCACTAAAGTGTCTTAGGTGGATTACAGGATTATGTAATATGTTATATTGATTATAATAATGGACTCCATAGTCTAGCATGTTTCGATCACAACTAGATTTTTTAGCTAATTATTATAATCCGAATGGATCTGATCTCATCATATTTTAGTTTGTTCATGGACTCAAATTATAACAACACAAATTAACTATATCACTATGAAATTATATAAACTATTGGTTACTGCTGTGTTATTTTGTCATGAGATTATGAATGGAGAGGATATAACACGGGCAACTACCTACTTTTTGTAAAACAAATGGTAGCAAAGAATGTTTACAAAATTACCATTTTTTAAAAAAGAAAAAAAGTAGAGTACTACTATATGCATATGACCAACCTATATATTTGGTCTTATTATACTACAGTTGAAGTTACAAAACTTTGATTGCTCTCTTGCTTTAGTGCCTGACTAGCTATGAGCGCACTCATACTACTACAACGAAAAACTGGCTAACTCAAGTGTGTTTAACAATGTCCTACACACCACGGACATTCATGCTTGAGTAAATTCATTAAGATGTGTGAGTCAACATTTCAGATCTTCCATGCATTTACATGATATATACACCACTACCCCAGATTCAGCTATCTGTGCCGCCAACATCAGTGCCCAAACTTATGGAGCCGGCAGTGACACCCTTCAGTGCCGGTTCTAAACTTGAGAATCAGACAAATGACTGAGCCAGCTGAGTAACCGGCACTGAATATCTATATCAGTGCCAGCTGGTGTTACGAACCGACAGTGATAATATCTGTGCCGGTTGGTAACACAACCCGGCACTGATCTTCTTTTCTGAGTGCCGCGTTTTGCCAAAACCCGGCATGCCACTGTTTTCAGTGCCAAGTTTTTTCACCAACCGGCACTGATAATCCTAAACTAAACTAAAAACATGAAAAAAATAGAAATCTGATAACCAACACATTATACTTGTTTAATCACGTCAACAAAAAACATGAATTCAAAAAAAAGTAGGAATCTGATAACTAACATAGCAATATTCATTACTAATTCTGGATTCATTAAGAATATAATTCTAGATTACATGCCATCCACCAAAAGAGACTAAGCCGTGGATGCCTTCTTCAGCTTGGCAAGCTCTTACCTGATAGCACCACCCCTCTTTATCAGAGCCGTTTGAAGTTCATCTGGCACCCGATCATGAGGGGCTCATATATAATATTACCTAATTATATAATAAACTAAAAAACAGCTGATGGTGTCCACCACCGCGCGCTCCACCGCCCGCGAGCTCCACCACCGCGAGCTCAAGGATCCTCATCCTCAAGCTCGTCCTCCAACTCCGCCGCGCGGGCGCCGGCTTCGACGAGCTGGCGGCGAAGTTGCGCCGCATCCTCCTCGGCAGTCGCCCGGGTGACTGACTCGGCATTGAGCCGCTGCCGGAGTTCGGCGGCGGTCTGCTCGGCATGGCGGCGCCAGTGCCGCTCATCGTTGAGCTGGCCACGTAGGGTGGTGACTTGGGCGGCGAGCTGGCGACGCTGGGCGGTGGAGACCGCATATTATGATAGGTGCAAAAGAGAAAAAAAAAGTGCCGATCCTTTTCCCCTCAGAATTACTCCTAGTTAAAATGCTACATCGGTATTATCTGTGCGCTTGCGGATCCCATATTTATTTCCAGTAGCAGTTGCATTTATTAGTGCCAGCATTTTTGGCGCCATGTTGGGGATGACAAACTAACACTGAGTGGCGTTAAAAATGTCAACAGTGGCCTCGGCGATGGCGTTGGCGTGGTCCTCATACTCCTCCAGACGAGCACTGATGTCCTCGATCTCATCTGGGCGACCGCCGCGGAAGCCGACCGGGATGGAAGTGTATTCGTCCCTGGTCCAGGACGATAATCCCGCCAAGCCAAGGGAGGTGCCAAGGTGCACACCTTGGATGACGGCCTGATCAATCTGACCAGGCACCGCCACAAGACGAGGCTCGACCGTGTCTCCCTCGGCGTTCACCTTGTCGGCGACCGTCTTCGCCGCCGCCTTCAGACGATTGAGCTCGGCGGAGAGCTCTGAATGCTAAAGGAAGGGAATGAGATGACAGAGAAACGAAATCGGGAATGAAGGCTTTTGAGCAAGAATATCAAACCTGAGATGGCAGTGCAAAACTGCTTCCACTGGTCCTCCCACTCGAGCTGGGCGATCCTGAACTTCTTGGTCTCCTCACCGTTACTCCTCCCGAATCACCACCTCTAGATTGGTACAACATATGGACGATGAAGAATGAAGAACATGTTGAACAATTCTCATATGAACTATACTCTACTTCATAATCCCGGAATATAACATGATCTACACTGTGCTCTAGTTCATATGCAACTCTATATAAGTATAATAGGAACTTGACTAGAAAGGGACAAATGAATATATTACCAAGTGTAGCTCTCCTTTCTAGGAGACAAGCCCTCCTTGTAGCTCAACCTTGCTCCAAGACTACAACTAGCAACTAGACTATAGCAAATGTGAGAGAGAGAGAGAGAGAGGTAGACTCCAAGTGTGGTGTGTCTTGTGTCAGAGCTCCTCCTCCTCTTATATAGGGCCTCCAGGTCTGTTGGAGGGCAGGATGGGAAAATCCACCCCCGCACCATCCTCCTGGGCACTTAATGTGCCGACAGCCTGAAGCTGGGCCCGAGAGGCGGTTTGGGAGGGGACGCCCGTCCCCCCAGGTCGCCCGTCCCCGGGAGGAGCCGCCCCCTGACCGACTTCGGGGGTGGCCTCCTGGATGGGCCTGGATCGAGTCCCCATGATGGGTTTAGCCCATATTGACCCCGAAGAGGCCTTTCCATGCTTTGGGTTGAATTGCGCTTCTCTAGAAAGTGCCTTTTCTTGACGTTCTCACCTGTATTTGTATATAATTCCCGTATAGCACAAAATATTCTAGTACATGTGGAACTAGGTCAATAATAAAAGTTATATGTGTATGAAGATATATAATTCACCCTTTTTGACTTTTTATTGGCGGTAAAAATATGGAGATAAGGACCGCTAACAAGGGTTCACTGATCATATGGCTGAATATCTCTAGATATTTCCAGCATCCTTCGACCACTCGGTCAAGCGGTTCTAGCTCGCTGCGTTGGCAAACAGGCTAAGTCTTGCTGGTCCATACAGCAATCGACTAATAACGTTTTACGCCTTTCGCCTGTTCGAGCACTCGAGCCTCATTCCAAGGTCCTAGTACGGCTACTAGCACCTAGTCGAAGCAAATGAAGAATCACAGTATTTTTCTAAGTACCTATCATGAACCTCAAAGCACTCAGAGCTCGAAGCATCAGCAAGAAGAAGACAGAGAAGGATCACGACCTTGATGGGTCGGCTCACAGAACAGAAATTCAGGAACAAAAAGGGCCCCGACTGTCGATTACGGATAACCGGCAGTCCACCACGGGGTATCCCACGGCGGTGAGTTTCGGTAAGGGCGTGTTACGATCTACGATCTGGACGTTCGAGAAACAAGACAAACCAAGGACAACCAGGTTTACCCAGGTTCAGGCCGCTCGGAAGCGTAATACCCTACGTCCTGCTTCTCGTGTTATGCTGTATGATCAAGTGTCGGATTACAATGAAGCGCTAAGCTCTCTAGGTTAGGATGCCAGAGAATAGCCTGCGTTCTAGGGGGGTCCTTGGCCGCTTTATATAGCCGAGCAGCCAAGGGTACATGAGAGGTGGTCGGTTACATCAAGTCGTGCCCGTGGAGGACTCTATCTGACCTAACCGACTAAGCATACTTGCGGGACAAGCATCCTTGTGCGCGATCCTTTTCCTGGTCGGTTGCGGACCACGCCATTGTCTTGAAGTCCGGCCCACCAGCCCGGTCGGTAATGGGCCGGGTCTTGTATTGGTCTGGGCCGTCTTGCCGAGCAGCCCTGGAACTGTCTATGGTGGTATACCGGATTTATACCCCCCACAGCTAGTCCCCGAGCACCATGTATCTTGAGAGAAGTCCTTCATCTTGACCTGTGCTGAACAGTGTAGATGCAGACCACGTTGAGAATTGGTAACCATGCGCCGAGCACGTAGCACCGACCACGCGTGATGCTGACAATACGTGGTGCCAACCACGAATATTGCCGACCACGAGTGGGGCTAACCACCAGTAGTGCCGAGCAGGCTTCCCGAGTAGTCTGTTCTGACCACTGTTTGACCGAGCAGTCGATGACTATCGAAAGATGCATGGTGTTCAGAAAAGAAAAAAGAATTTTTTCTTTTTAATTGTCCTGAGACGTGGGCCCACGTTGACACATGACTGAAAAGTCAAAACTGTGCGCAACGTAAGCCAGGCAGAGTAAAAATCGACCAGAACCGTACAGGAATGATAGGCCCTAAGTCACCGCGAGGTGACGTGGGCCCACATAGTCCCCAAGTTCGATGGAAGATAGTGTATGTTTCATTGAACTTTTTAAGAAAAAAGTCCAAATTTATATACCTATGGCCCTCTGCTTAGGAAACAGACCAGGAATAAATTCCCAGGACCAAAGATATACGCATGCATATTAAAAAGGACTACCAGGGAGCTGACTGGGCAGTCCCCAGAATAAAAAAGAAAGCCCACGTGCGGTGCCAAGGGAACTGGGCCCGTTTAAACTTTTACCAAGGATAGTAAAAAATCTGGCAGCTGCACGTGAAGGGTACGGCCCATGGGACCGCGGCCCACTAGGGTTAAAAAATCGGGCGGTCCACATGAGTCAGAGGGGGTCCAACCCTAGAAGTCAACCAGACATCATCCGGAGACTATAAATAGCGGGCACCGCCGCCAGTGGACGGTTCCGCACTCATTGCACTCGCGCTCAAACAGTTCTCGAGCTCTCCGCATTCCACCGCCGTGCTTTAGAGAGAAGAAAACCGCCGCCGCCGCCGCATTTCGCCGCTAGATCCACGCCGCAACAACCGCCGGTGGGGGCATCCAATAGATCTGGTGCCTGCGCTCGCACTAGATTGCCGCGTCGCGTAGATCTAGCCGCCGCCGCTCATCCCGCTAGGGTTTCACCCCCACCGCATCAACTCGCCGCCGCCGGAGATGGGAGCGAAGCGGTCGACCAAGAAGGCTGCGAAGGGCGGGGACACGGCGAGGCGCGGGCCGGACTGGCACCAGTCCACCTCGAGCCGGGAATCTCTCAAGTCGCTGGCGGATAACGGCTTCCTGCCACCTCTGGAGATGGGGGTGTACAGGGAACCGCGCGGCGAGGACGAGCCGGCACTGAGACCAGGTGAGTTCGTTGTATTCGAGGATTTCGTGCCTCGTGGGTTGGGGCAACCAGTGAACGGGTTCCTGCGGGACCTTTGCATATGGTGGAGTATCTCCATCTGCAACCTGGACCCCAACTCCATTTTGATAGTATCCATTTTCATCGCCTACTGTGAGATGTTCCTGGGCATTCCCCCCATTTCAATCTATTCCGCCACTTCTTCGTGCTACGGTAGAAGGGGGTGGAAACCGGGGGATCCCAGGTGGCCGGCGGATGCTACATTCGCCTCCGGGACAATTTGGCAGCATCATGGCTAGGGAGCAAGTTTAATTCTGCACCCAAAGGCTGGAACAGGCGCTGGTTCTATATGAGCCAGGATGTCACAATGGGTAGAAAGGTTCCTTGTGATGTCCACCAGATCTCGGAGGCCAACCCCAGGTGGTCAGAGCCGCCTCCTGTCGGCGATAGCCAGGTCGAGGAGCTGCTGGCCATGATCGATAACCAAAAAGTGACTGGGGCACTAGTGGCCGGAATGTGGTTAGTGCGGCGCGTGCAACCGTGTAAGGAAAGGACCAATCCGCTGTGGCAATACAGCAGTTTAGAGGATCCATCACGGGACACAATGGAGAAGCCAGGTGAGGGATGGACCCATCACATACTCTCGTTTCTTTTTGAGAAGTATGATCCCAACACTTCTCTGTCGACTGCCAAGCAAATCCCGTACCGTCTGAGCATCCCCCCACCAGGAGGTAAGGATGTGTGATCAATTCGGTTGTGTAAATTGAAAATATCCTGACCAGGAGATCGTATACCGACACCTTTGTGGTATTGTGTGCACAGGGGCGAAGTGATCAGTATTTCTCAGCTGTTCCAGTAGAGCAATGGCCAGAGGGGGATGCCCTTCGTGGTCAGTGGCATCCTGAGGGGACTGCCGACCAGGGTGAGGCCGAGGACCTCAGCCCTGATGACGATGATGATGATGATGATGATGATGAGAAGGTGGGACCAACCACCAAGGGGCAACGGCAGGCGGCGAGGAAGCAGCCGACCAGTGCAGCCCCCAAGGAGAAGAACAAGCCGGCCAGCCTTGGCACCGGGGGCAAGTTGAACCTCGGCAAGGAGGCCGGCGCCGAGGTCGGCAGCAAGAAGCCGGCCCTGGACAGCCCGGTGTCGTCGGACTCCGACGACACCATCACCATCGCCGAGCACCGGCGGAAGCGCCAGGCGCGCGCCGGGGATGGGAGTGGCGGCTCTAAGTCGCCCCAGCCAGCACCGCGGCGGTCGCCGCGGAACACCGGGCCAACCCCGGCTCCGTCGAAGCCGAAGGCTGCCGCCGCCCCCTCTTCACCAACACCGGGGGCGGCTGCCAAGGACGGCGCCGAGCAGTCCCCGGGCGGGAGGCAGGTCCCGCCCAAGTCAATCCCCAAGCCCAGCGCGGGGTCTGGGAGCGGGGCGCCGAGGAGCGGCGGCGTGTCCAAGTTCAAGGGTGGCTTTTGCAGGTAAGTAGCTGTGTACTTGCAGTTATAATTTCTTCTTTTGAAAATCAGTTTGTGTGTTCATGCCGATTGTTTTTATGTAGTCGGCCGAGCACGGCCCCACCTGAGCTCCACCGGACTCGCGGCCACGCCGCCGGCCACAGAGAGGCAGCGGCGTCTGGCGTGGAGCCTCAGCCGGGCGAGGCGGATGCCACCAGTGCTCCGCCGCACGTGGAGACGCCTCGGGCTAAAGAGCCAGCGGCGGAGGAGAAGATCCCGTCGCCGGAGGCCGACCGTCGCCCTGCCGAGCCGAGTCCAGAGCCGGCGCGGGCCACTCCAGGGCCAACTGCGCAGGCTACGCCGGAGCCTGCAGCTCAGCAGGAGCCCGGGCGGCTGCTCAGCCAAGTCCCCCGTCCTCCCCTGTGGAAGAGATCCATAGGGAGCCGCCGCAAGCACCCGCCATCTCCTTCCCTCCGAATCGAGTCATGATCTCGAGGCTGGTGGGAGAGGAGTGGCAGTCGTATGACGAGGTGCCGGAGGTGGTGATGGAGGAGGGTATTAGGGAGGCCCTGGAGCTGCTCACCTCCCGGATCCAGGTATGATGGTTCTTGCGTATGTGATAAATGGGTGTGCGGAGCACATATTGACTGTCCTGTTATTGATAGACCCTGCAGAGCACCAACGCTCAGCGTGCGCGGACCATTCAACGGTTCACGCCAATTGACGAGGAGTGCAGGATCCTCCGGGAGGAGAAGGCCAACATGCTGGTGCAGGCGCAGGTCTATGAGACCCGGCTTGCCGACAAGGAGGCTGCTCGGCTGGCGCTGGAGGAACAGGTGGCCGAGCTGGAGGAGGGCCGACAAGGTACATGGCCGTATCCTCGCTAACAAGCTAAGCACAGCTCAGTTGTCGTAGAGGTGTGATGATTTCTTCCTCTGCATCAGGGCTGGAGGAGAAAGCTGCCGCTCTGGAGCGGGAAAAGGCTGCTCTGGCTAAGGAGCTGGAGACCGCTCGGGAGCAGGCCAAGGCGGATGCTGCGTAGATCGCGAAGCTGATTGGTAAGTTGTGAAACTTAGACCAGTTGTATGATTTGTCTGCCATGTACTGGATCGAACAGTGCATGCTAACCACATTGTTTGTATGAAACAGAGACGCGGGATCGCCGTCTGACCCAGTTCCAGAGTCTGCGGGACACGTGCGCCTACCTCCAGAAGAAGGTGGACCGGATGACCGAGCACATCAAGCCGGTTCTCCGCGCCGTCTTCCCCGAGAAGGTGCACCCGGCGGACCCGGCTCGCGAGGCTATGCTCGTGGCAGATCAGTGCCAGAGGCTGTGGCCGGCGCTGCAGGACCTCGTCGCGCGGGCGGGCACTTACGCAGTGTCCACGGCGTTGGCGGTGGTCCGCTCGAGGGTGGCGGCGGCTGATCCGGCCACCGTCGCACTTGGGATTGCGCCGGAACTCAGCGACGCTGCCACCGAGGAGCTCCGAACCACCTTCATCCCTGTCGCCGAGCAGCTGGTCAGCGACATGACTCTCATTGAAGATCCTGCAGAGGAGGAGGGTGGTCAGTAGGGCCCTTTGTTTTAAACATTTATTTAAAACTTGTATATAAGTGGTGCTGAGCACGGGGTGCTCGAAACAAAACTTAAGGCCGTATTAAGATGCAGACAAGCTAGGCATACTTAAGCGGGTGATAAGTACTTTGCCTTTTTATAGTTTTTCGTTAGGCATAACTTAGATGCGTAACGTTTAAAAAGAAATCATGTCGACAAATAAGTTTTGCGCCCACTCTCGAAGCGATTAGCTCTGTCAAGATGACAAAGGGATGCACTAGTGAACAGCGCGGTACGCCAGGATCACTAGGTACGATCCTAAGTATCTATTAGAGGGTGCCTGCCGGATCTCCTAGTGCTGTGTAGCGTGGAGCTGTAGCACATCGACAGAGGACCGAGACGCAGGACCTTATCAAATCATTCTCGGCGAGGAGAACGCAAAGTTTAGATGTGACTTATGCAGGGCGCATGTATGCAAGGTGGTGCGAAATTTCAGAAAAGAAATTGCAACAGGACGAAAGAGAGACAACAAAAGAGGAAACTTTGTTAATAGAGGAAAAAGTACAAGATACATATCTTCATGGGTAAAAGCGTATGAGCATCTCTATGTGCCATGAGTTTGGCTCTTCGACTCCATCTAGTGTCTCCAACCGGTACGACGTTGGGCGTGTTACAGCCTTGATTCTGTACGGTCCTTCCCACCTTGGAGATAACTTGTGGAGGCCATCCGTGTTTTGAACACGACGGAGCACGTGATCGCCGACCACGAACAATCGTCCTCGGACGTTGCGGTTGTAGTAGCGTCGTACCGTAGCTAAGTACTTCTTGGTCCGAGCACATGACTCGAGGGCCTGTTCTTCCTTAGCCATGATGTCCACCTCTCTAGCCTCATCGGAGGTGGTTTCATCGTGGTAGGCTACTCGTGGTGATTGAAAAGCGACCTCGGCTGGTATGACAGCCTCAGAGCCGTACACCATAAAGTATGGCGAGACTCCTGTATTGCGGCTGGTCTGAGTACGCAGTCCCCAGACCACTGCGGCTAACTCCTTGAGCCATCGGCCAGGTTTGAGTTTGGTGTTAACCTGGAAGACTCATTTTTTAAGTGCTTCGAGGATCATCCCGTTAGCACATTCCACTTGTCCGTTAGCTCTGGGGTGAGCAATGGAGACGTACTTGACCATGATCAGGCTGTCATCGTAATAATTGAAGAATGCATCACTTGTAAATTGCGAGCCTAGATCGGTGATGATGGTGTTCGGAACACCGTATCTGTGGATGACCTCGTCGAGGAATTGGACTGCCTTTTCGGCCGTGGCTTTCTTGACTGGTTTATATTCAATCCATTTGGAGAATTTGTCAATAAGCACGAAGACATTTGTGTGGCCACCAGGAGCTGGTTTGAATGGCCCAATCATGTCCAGTCCCCAGCATGAGAAGGGCCAAGCAGCTGGGATTGTTTGTAAATCATGTGCTGGGACATGAATCTGCTTGGCAAACATTTGGCAGTTAACGCACCACCGTACGTAGTCCTCGGCGTCAGTAACGGCTGTTGGCCAGTAGAAACCTGCTCGGTAGGCTTTGCCGACCAGTGTCCGGGACGCGGCATGGTTACCACAAGTGCCTTCATGGATGGCTTTTAGAAGCTCAATCCCTGCTTCCCGAGTGACACACTTCTGGAAGATAATGGACTTGGGTGCCTTGCGCATCAACTCGCCATTGACCATAGCGTAGGCCTTGGCTCTGCGGACCAGCTGTTGTGCAGCAAGCTTATCCTCCGGGACGAGGTGTTCATTCAGGTATTTGATAAAGGGCTCTCTCCAGTCTTCTTGGGGAGGCGTCGCCTGGTCGGCTGACTCTGTACCCTCATCATCTGCCTGCTGGCTGAGGAGACCGTCGTCGTCCTCGACAGTGGCGGTACTAAACAGTGTGGTCAGGACATTGACCTCTGATGTATCTTCTGGTGTATGTTCTACCTGATCAGAGATCGAAGGCTTGATTAGATCTTGAACAAAGACACCAGGGGGTAACTTGGCACGGGATGAGCCCTGCTTGGATAGTTCGTCTGCGCCTACGTTCTTTTCGCGGCGCACATGGATGAATTCCAGGCCATAGAACTTGTTCTCAAGTTTGCGAATTTCGGCAACGTAGGCATCCACCTTTTCGTGGACTGTATCCCAGTCTTTGTTGACCTGCTTGACGACTAAAGCAGAGTCCCCATAGACCATGAGTTGTTTGATGCCAAGTTCAACGGCGATACGAAGGCCGTGTAGGGCTGCTTCATACTCGGCGACGTTGTTGGATGCTTTGAAGTGGATGCATAAGATGTATTTTATCGTGTCCTTTGAAGGAGAGATAAAATAGACTCCAGCCCCTGTGCCATCGATATTTAATGAGCCATCAAAGTACATTGTCCAGTACTCGGCGTTTGAATAGGCGAGAGGTAGGCTGATGTCCGTCCACTCCACAATGAAATCAGGCAAGGCCTGTGACTTCACCGTTCGTCGAGCGCGAAACTGGAGAGTGTACTCGGACAGTTATAGCGCGTACTTCACGATCCGACCACTGGCGTCCCGATTGCGGAGGATGTCGCCAAGTGGTACATCGGTGACAACCGTGATCTTGAAGGATTGAAAGTAATGGAGCAGCTTGCGCTTAGTGATCAGGAGTGCGTACAGGAGCTTTTGTACTTGATTGTACCGCTGCTTGGACTCACTGAGCACTTCGCTTATATAGTATATAGGGCGCTGGACTCCATAGACGTGACCTTCCTCCTCACGCTCGACTACTAGCACAGTGCCGACCACGTTAGTCGTCGCGGCTATGTATAGGAGCAACTCCTCGCCCCGCTTTGGGACTGTCAGGAGTGAGGGGGAGGTGAGATAAGCTTTGAGTTGTTTAAAGGCCTGGTCGGCCTCCTCGGTCCACTCAAACTTATCCTTGGCTTTGAGCAGTTTGAAAAAGGGGAGTCCTTTTTCACCCATCCGAGAGATGTATCTGCTCAGGGCAGCTAAGCACCCTGTGAGTTTTTGGATGTCTTTGATGCACCGGGGTGGTCGTAGTTTCAAGACGTCGGCTACCTTCTCGGGATTTGGCTTGATGCCGTCCTGGCTGACCAGGTGGCCGAGCAGGATGCCGGATGGTACTCCAAAAACGCACTTGTTAGGGTTGAGTTTCCATTGGAACTCGTTGAGTTTTTCAAATGTGCGCTCGAGGTTAGTGATCAGGGCGTCCGCCTTTCTGGATTTTATTACCACGTCGTCTACGTAGGCCTCGACGAGACCGTCGACGATCTCTTTCTCGAGGCAGGACTGAATAGCCCATTGGAACATAGCCCCTGCGTTTTTGAGACCGAAAGTCATGGTCGTATAACAAAAAGCACCGAAGGGGGTGATAAAAGCGGTTTTTTCTTGGTCCTCCTTTTTAAGGGCTATCTGATGATACCCGGAGTAATAGTCAAGAAACGAGAGCAACTCGCAGCCGGCGGTAGAGTCTACGACCTCGTCGATTCGAGGGAGATTGAATGCCTGCTTGGGACAGTGTTTATTGAGATCTGTATAATCAACGCACATCCTCCACTCTTTATTCTTCTTTTGAACAAGCACCGGATTGGCTAACCAGTCTGGGTGGTACACTTCTTTGATAAAGCCAGTGGCTTTGAGCTTGGCTACTTCTATTCTAATTAACTCCTTGCGATCGCGGGCGAACCGGCGCATCTTCTGTCTGACTGGCTTAGCAGTCGTGTTGACGTCGAGGTAGTGCTCGGCCTTTTCCCTGGGAACACCAGGCATATCGGAGGGCTTCCACGCAAATATGCTGATGTTTTTCCGAAGGAACTGGACGAGCGCGTCTTCCTATTTGGGGTCGAGCTCTGCTCCGACCTTGGTGACCTTTGAAGGGTCGTCGTCGGAGAGGCTGACCGTCTTTGCGCTCTTCACCTTATTGGATGGGCGCCGAGTAGATCCAACCGGTTGCTCGAGCTCAGCGGGTGGTAAGTTATCGACACCCAGGCTGGTGTGCTGCAGAGCGTGTTGCAGGTCTTGGAACTCTGCCGCAGCGTAGGCGGCAGTCTCGCACTCCCGAGCCATGAAGACGTTGCCACGCAGGGAAAGTATTCCCTGCTCGGTGGGCATCTTTAACACCAAGTAGCCATAGTGGGGGACAGCCATGAACTTGGCGATGCCAGGGCGGCCCAAGATGGCGTGGTAGGTCCCTTCAAAGTCGGCCACGATGAAGGTGATGCGCTCGGTACGGAAGTGCTACTTGGTCCCAAACTGCACGTCGAGGGTGATCTGCCCGAGTGGGTATGAAGGCTTTCCGGGCATCATGCCCCAGAAAGGTGTGTCGTACGGCTGTAGCTGCTCCTGCGGTATGCCGAGTGCCTTGAAGGCCGGGTAGAACATGATGTTCGAGCACCGCCGCCGTCGACCAAGACCTTCTCGAAGCGGATGTTGGCTATCACCGGGTCGAGGACCGGAAAAACGTCCGGCGTCCGGATGCGTGCCCACATATCTTTGCGGCTGAAAGATATGGGCTGCTCGGACCACGCTGGTAGCTTGACGTCGGCGACGAGGCCATCGGGTTCTTGCATCGCGATGATGGCGCGAGTCAACAACTTTCTGTCGCGGCTTGTTTTGAGCCCGACTTTTCCGCCAAAAATCACGGCGGTGAAGTTTCGTTCGGGTTCTTTGAACGCGTGGCGAGGGTTGACATCTGGTGTCTCGTCCTCATCTTCTTCTTCTGGCTTGTCGGCGGGCTTGCTTTTGGCCTTGGGGTTGGGTCGAGGCTTCTTGGAAGCGGACCTGATGAGAGCGTCCGTCAGAACTCGGCACTCGCCCATGGTGTGACCTTTACCAGGATGCCGAGGACAGTCTTGGGCAAAGATTTTGTCGAGCACCTCATCCCCGGCTGGCTTTTGCCCTTTAACCGCATCGACAGCGTTGTCATTGCGGTTTCTGTTGCGTTTGCCTCCACCATAGTTATCCTGGCCACGGCGTCTGAAGTTGGGTTCGCTGTCGCGGGGACCAGGTCCACGGTTGAAACGCTGGTTATTGCGGTGCTCCTCTTGTCGGTGTGGTGGTCGGTCAATGTCACTTTCGTCGTCGGAATTGTTCCGACGGTAATTGCGGTCCGACGGGCCATCGTCGCCTCGGTTTAGGCCGTCGTCTAGGAGCGTGTAATCGTGCGCGATAGCGAGCAGTTCCTCCATGGTTTTCGGTTGTCTGAGAAGGAGAGCCTTTTGGAGGTCTCGGCCACGTGGTTGGACCAGGCCGTCGATGAAAGCTTCGACGGCTGTCTCCTGAGAGATCTCTGGTACGCGATTCCACTGGTCCGAGAAACGCCGAAAGAACTGCCGCAAGGACTCCTTTGGGCGAAGGCGGACCTGTTTTAAGGCGTACTTGGTCCCTGGTTGGACACAAGTAGACTTGAAGTGGTCGATGAAGACTTGGCGGAGCTGCGCCCAACTGTGGATGGACCCGGGTTGTAGCCGGAGCAGCCAGGTGGTGACTGTATTGTTGAGCACAACAGGGAGGTAGTTTGCCATAACATACTTGTCGCCCCCTGCTGCTCGGATGGCCACCTCATATAGCATGATCCAGTGGGCTGGATCTGCTTTGCCATCGTACGCCTGGATCTCCGAGGTACGGAAACTCTTTGGCCAGACGACCGCCTTGAGCTCCTCGGAGAAGGGTGGGATGCCGCCAATGTTTCTACGTGCTCAGAGGCGCTCATCTATTCATTCTCAGAGGTCCCGACGTTCGGGTTGGAGTACTTCGTCGTCTTGTCGACCCTGGTTGCCTTGCTGGCGATTAGGGCGTCGTCGACTGTTTTGAGGACATGCGCGTCGTGGAGCCCTGCTTGGTTGCTCGACACGGTCATCGTAGTCCCCTCTGTCTTCGTAAGCATATCTGCCGTTGTAGGACGAATTGTCCCCTCCACTCTCGACTCGCTGCTCACGTCGATTCCGGTTCTGCCGAGAACGGCGGGATCGGTAAGAGCTGGCCATGGAGCCCATGGAACGAAGGTCGTTCACTTGGTCCTCGGCCGCCGCGAGGAATTCCTGAATCTCGTTGAGTCCAGGGGTCTCAGGGGGAAGCTGCTTTAATTTCTCCATGGCCACAGCAATGTTCGCCGTGGGTGTCTCGTGGACCACTGGGTCGCCAGCACCGTCGAACTCGGGGTTGAGGTTGCGACGCCAGGGTCGGTGCCGTGGTCCGGCGCTTGCGTTGGGACGGCCCTGCTCAGCAATGCGTCGTTGGGCGCGATTGTTGTTACGAGCTTCCCTTGCCTGCCGCTGGGCGTCCGTCTCGTTTGGAGCCGGGGGCTCATCATTGCTGACCATCAAAATCGTTGGTCCGAAACCGGGCGGATACTTGGGAAAATCCAGCGCGCTGCTGGGGGTTTCCGTCAGGTGGTCGGGAGTGATCAGCGTGTCCTCTGCAGTCGGATTGAGTTCCGTGTCCATGAGATAGTCCTCATCCGAAGAGAGGTATTCAGTATAGCCAGGGGAATACTGCGCGAGCAGATCAGAGACAGTCGGGGAGTCTGGATTGGCGTCCTGAGACGCGCCTCCAAGCTCTCGGATCTCCACCATCCCGATTATGTGAGCGGGGCTTCTCGGGATGGTATCCTTGATACGGAGAGTGTCGAACTGTCGCTCGATGTCCCTTGCGTACGTCGACACCGCGTTGTTCAATCCGAAGGACAGAACGGTTGGATCATGCGGCGGAGCACTTGGATCTGCCGCGAGTGGTTCACTTGGCGGAGCACGACCTTCTTGGTTTTGCTGGGCCGGTGCTCGGTGGTTCCGTCATGTGTCGATGAACTCGCTCAACCTAGGGAGAGGAGGAGCGCTGGCCCTGTGCTGGATCTGCCTAATATGCGTCATACGGCGGTCCTGGCTGGGATCTAACCAACGGGGACTCTTAGCCAATCTGGGGGCAATAGACCGAGCAACAGGCGGATGGTTGTTGCCGACGAGATCTGCTTTGCTGCGACGGGCAGAACTTCGCCGACGTGGTTGGACGGGTGTGAAATCAGAAAAGTCTGGCCCCTTGTGGATCAACTCCTGCGTGGCCTCAACCAGCTTCGTGATTTCGGCCAACCCGCGACCCTGTTGGTCAATGAGCTCGATTAGATCTGAGTTGTCGATCGGCTTTCTTTTGTAGCAAGATAGATGATCCACAAGTGCTCGGAGATCTGTCGTATCCGCCGTTGCCGAGGGCAAGGGGGAATCCTGCGCGGCGGGTACTGCGACCGGCGGCGAGGCGGTTGGCGCTGTGGCCTGGTGAGCGGATGGTGCTGGGACCATCTGCACGGTGGGCGGTGCTGAGACCATATGCCCTGCAGGCGGTGCTGAGACCGGCGCGGATGCTTCCACGAAAGCGAGAGGTGCCGCTGTCTTGGTGGTCCAGGTGACCGATCCGAAGGTGAAGGCGTTGCTGGCCTCGAGATTCATGGAAGCAGGGAAGGAAACCATCTGGATCGCCTTGAGATCGAAAACTCCACCCCCTATCTGGCGCGCCGCTGTCGATTACGGATAACCGGCAGTCTACGATCTAGACGTTCGAGAAACAAGACAAACCAAGGACAACCAGGTTTACCCAGGTTCAGGCCGCTCGGAAGCGTAATACCCTACGTCCTGCTTCTCGTGTTATGCTGTATGATCAAGTGTCGGATTACAATGAAGCGCTAAGCTCTCTAGGTTAGGATGCCAGAGAATAGCCTGCGTTCTAGGGGGGTCCTTGGCCGCTTTATATAGTCGAGCATCCAAGGGTACATGAGAGGTGGTCGGTTACATCAAGTCATGCCCATGGAGGACTCTATCTGACCTAACCGACTAAGCATACTTGCGGGACAAGCATCCTTGTGCGCGATCCTTTTCCTGGTCGGTTACGGACCACACCATTGTCTTGAAGTCCGGCCCACCAGCCCGGTCGGTAATGGGCTGGGTCTTGTATTGGTCTGGGCCATCTTGCCGAGCAGCCCTGGAACTGTCTATGGTGGTATACCGGATTTATACCCCCCACACCGACCTTTATTTATCAACAATGTACTTCGAGTACAACAGCTTGTAATCCTATTACAAACTACTGCTCCCAGAGCTCATTGATAACCCACTGAGCTAGGGTGACTTCGGCGATGTCCTCCACCTCGACCACGAAGTCCACGGCATCATCCTCTATGGCGCCGATGATCTCCGGGTCAGTCTTGTTGAGACCACGAGCATCAAAGCCCGTGTGCCCCTGGATGGCGGCGAAGGCGGCGGCGGCACCATGACGGAGTCCATGCCGTGCCAAAGAAGTCGCCTAGGTGGCAACCCGGTTCAGGCGCTTAACCATGCTGTTCCCCTGAGCATTCATAGCGGCGACGGTGGCATTTTCAGCGGCGTACACCGCCTTAAGGCGCCGCTCATGGTCTGCGCAAGCAAAACAACATGGTAAGCCCAGACGAACGAGGGGACAACAAGTCGAAGATAAAGCCCCAATGGAGAAGGTGAAGAACTTACCGGCAAGCTGCATATCAGTGACTTCGCGTTGATGAGTGACAACAATGAGGTTCCCCGTCCTTGTCGCCAATGCCTACTGGGTCTCTTGGAGCTGAGCCCGCAGGGCGGCTATCTCTGCCGTCTTCTCCTAAGAGACCAGATCGGCATCGATCAGCTATTGGTGGAGGTCCGCATTGGCAGCCTCTAGCTCCTCGACACGTCCCTGCTCCTGCCAGTATCGCCCTTGAGTGTCGACCATCTGGTTGTAATACAGGCCGGCCAGCTCCACCGCCATGCCACCAAATTTGGCGGCAGAGTCGGTCTCGTCGTCATCGACCTCGGGTGCAGCCACCGTTGCAACGGCGGTGACCTCTGCCTCCACGGCCACCTCCTTCGCCAGGGCCAGAGGCGCAATCGGCGCGGCCACAGCTACCGCGCTAGCACTAGAATCTTCACCGGAGACGAGGTTCACGAAGATATCTCTGCGATAAGAGAGCGGAAGAATCGAAGAATGAGATACAGATCGAAGAACCAGCTCGAGCTGGCTGACTTACCCGGTGCACGGCCTCACCCTCCTCCGGGAGGTCACCTCCTCCTCTGACACGGCGGGGCGCTTGCCATGGGGATCCATCGGGGTCAATGGCGGTGGTGGGTGACGGCGATGAAAGGCGAGAGGTTATTGTGCTATGGCGGCACGAAGGGCTCGGAGGTAGAAGAGAGAGAGCTAGGGTTTGAGTGAGGAAAAACCTCCTCCCCGGGCTCGATTTATAGCGGCGGATGTGTCAAGAGGCGTCGGTGCACGAGTGCCCTCTTTATTGCGCTCCGCCGCCTCGGTTCCCATGCGGGTGGACGTGATGTTTCGTCCACACGTATTCAAGCGGGCAGATCTAGAGCGTTCCACACTCACCTATTGTGGTCTGACGTGGCGCCCGATCAGTCGATTTGGCGCTCCGATTTCCGCCGTTGTCCATATCCGCGAAACCCTAATTTTTTACTGGGCTTCGTGGGCCTTTGACTACCGGGCCGCAATCTTTCCTTAAAGAATGCACGGCCTTCCCACCAGAACAAATTCTGGGGATTATTTTCTTCATGAGACCTTTTACTTTTTTTTATCATGTGGGAGTTAGAATTAATTCCTGTTTACTTACTTTTATCCATGTGGGGGGAAGAGGCGTCTGTATTCAGCTACCAAGTTTATTTTGTATACTGTAGGTGGTTCCATTTTTTTCTTAATTAGAGTTCTGGGTATGGGATTAGATGGACTCAGATGACATCATCTCGAGCTCCAGGGCTGACGTCATTTCAAGCATAAACAATGGGGGACGAGCAGGGAGTATTTGAAGACAAAGGTGACTGTACTGCTCGTAACAACACTGGGGACTGTAACCTAGCAGGACACAGAACCTACAGTACAAATTGTGTTTTAATACACTTAATCCCAAATCTTGGCAGGGGACTCAGTGCAGCGCTCACTGCCTGAGTGACCACATATAAGATGCAGCTCATTGTGTCCTCGTTTTCTTAAACTAGGGACTCCTCGGTGATAAAGTTTGGCCCATGGTTTCTCTTGATCCATGTGGTCTCCGAGCTCAATAGCTACGGATAAGAAAGTGGTTCTCAACTCATTCTCCACAATAAAGCTTGGCGCAACATATTCTATCTTACACCAAGCTTGGGGACTACGTGGGACCACGTCACCTCGCAGTGACATGGTTATTTCCTATACTCAGCATACAAATCTGAGACCCCTACCTGTTTATCTAGCTGCTCCAGAGGCTAGTAAACTTGGAGCTGTTCATAGCTCTTTTCAAAAACGCTAACGTGGGACCACGTCTTTAGTTGCGGTCTTAAAATTCTTTTTCTTTTTGAGCACCATGCATCTTTCAGGTTGCTTCTTTGACAAGGAACAGTGGTCGAAGATGTCGACACAGCCCGACCAGCATCTCTGAAGCCCTGCTCGAGACGTCCTACAAACTGGTCAAGCCCAGCAAGCTTCGAGCACCACTGATCGATGTGCCAATTCTGTATCTACCTAAAGATACATGGTGCTCGGGGACTAGCTGTGGGGATATGGACCCCCCACACCCTCATGGCTAGTCCTTGGGCTGATCAAAGCATGCAGTCTAGCCCACAAGATCAAGCTGATCAGGCCTCTTGGACTGGTCAGAGTCGGACAGATCAAGATGGATCAGGCCTTCTGGACTGGTCGAAGCCCACCAGGGAACCCTGAAGCATCTTGCCGGCCAAGAAGCTTAGTCGGTATGCAATTACCGTGATCTGTGGGATACAATCTATTGCATCCCATGGAACGTGATATCTTGTAACCGACCTAGATTAGATCTCATGATCTGTAACCCTGCCCTCTAGGCTATATAAGGCGGGCAAGGACCCCTCTCCAAAACTTACGTCATGAGACATTCTCGTATGCCACATTAGGTTACAATCAGTCCAATACAACTAAGAGCAGGATGTAGGGTATTACGCTTCACAACGGCCTGAACCTGGGTAAACCTTGTGCCTTATTCTGGTTTACGTCTTTGCTCATACATCTTCAGGCACCTAGCTGCCTCCCAAATCACTATCGCGAGTAGCCCTGTGATAGGCTATCATCGGTAAACCGTCGACACCCTATCTCATTTCACACACCCTGCTTCAGTTCATTTCACACACTTTGCTTCACTACACGATCTAGAAAATCCACTCAAATGGGGTCTCTATGGGAGAAAGCCCTGCATATACAGATATCTTTGTCTGTCCTAGTCCACCAAAATGGTGCACAATAGAGGTGCTAGAAGAATTCAACTGAAGATACAGCAAAATGGTGACGGTGCCGAGCAGAATCTTGTGGGCTCTAGGTTGTGCTTCGCCCAGCTCGAGCTCCTCGTACCAGCTCGGTTTGCGGGCGCGGACGGCAGCCGCAAGGGATACGCGTTCGTGAACACACGACCGGCAGGCCGCCGCAAGGGATACGCGTTCGTCAATGCACGGACGGACGGCGGCCGCAAGGTGCTATGCTCTCATCAACTTGACATCGCCGAAGGCGGCCCGCCGGCTCGTCACCATTCACCATCAGGCGTTTCCGAGGTTCATGGGATTCTAGATGAACGCTACTAGGTGGTTAAATTTTAATGTGTTTGTACACTTTGATTGTAACATTGACCTATACAGAAAAAGGTCTTTGTTATCGTATGTGTAATTTTAGTTTAAGGTCTTTGTTATCTTATATGTAAATTTCTTTCGTACTCTATCTAAATAATAAAGTAATATATTTTTAGATATATTTATTTTGATATATAGACAAATTTATTATTTAGACACATATGACATAAAAATATTGTATTTATTGAGAAGTAGAACAAGAGAAATATATATGATAACAAAGACCTTAAAATAAAATTACATATACGATAACAAAGACCTTTTTCTATATAGGTCAAAGTTACCATCAAAGTGTACAAACACATTATATTTTAACCACCTCAGTAGACTTCTTCTAGCATCTACGGTGAAAGAAGCACTGAGGTGGGTTAAGATCACTGCTAGTTCGAGATAATCAAGGAGGCCGCAAAAGAAATATGCCTTAGCAAGCCTTCCCTTCTTGGTCATGGTCCTTCTCGGTGTTGGGCCAGGTGAAGGAGAAACTGCATGGTTCCCCTGCGAAGATTGCATGGACTTGCAAGCAGGACTTGCAAGCATAGTCTTCTGCCCTAGAGAAGAGCACACCTTGATTCTCACAGGCTCATAGCACCTCAAATGAACACATGCCTCTTGAAGATGATAAGTGCATTCAAGCCATGAGTTTACTGTCTTCAGAGCATATGATTCACATTGGCTCGGAGAATGTATCAGATGGCTCAACCTCAATGGGGACCCCAACAACCGGCTTAGGTGCTCTTCAGTAAATTCCTCTAGCACCCATTGTGTGCACCATTTTGGTGTACTACTATGCCTAATGATATTTGTATGTGGAGGGGTTTCTCCCACAGAGAAGCCATGTATTAACAGATCGAGAATGAGCTGGAGAAGAAAGCAGGAAAATAAGGCAAATACAGGTACATGTCTTTTGAGAGGCTCTAGGAGGGCCATTTTATAGACCCCCTGTCGTAGTAGGTGGGAGCAGTGCGCCTGCTGTGGTGGTGACAGGGAGCATGCCCAATAAATGGAGTATTACTATCACTGCTGGCTTGTATAACCAGCCGACAGTGACTACAATCTTCATTGTTGGTTCCAAACAACAACCTGCAGTGATAACGGCCTTCAATGCCGATTTGTAATACAAACCGGCAGTGATGGGCATCCAGCGGCTTTTTTTTAAAAAGACGAGCACACTGCTCTGGCAGGCATACGTCTCTTCCGGCCTGCAGCATTGGCCATTTGGCAAGGCCTTGGATTCGAACCGAGGTGGGCGAGCAGTTTATTTTTCTTTGTTATATTATACAAAAAACAACAGAAATTCAACTAAATAAATTATCTACCACCTTATTTTGATTGCATAGTTGGTTCTCAACAACGAAATTCTTATTTAGATAGAGCGGAGAGTACTAGATGAAAACAAATAAAAGCAAATTACATATATGATAACAAAGACTTTACACTAAAATTACATATACGATAACAAAGACCTATTTTCCTAAAGATCAATGTTACGATCAAAGTGTACAAACACATTATATTTTAACCACGTCAGTAGACTACTTCTGGCATCTACGGTTGAAGAAGCGCCGAGGTGGTTAGGAGCTACGCCGGTTCGAGACAATCAAGGAGGCCACAAAGAACTCATGCCTTAGCGCGCCTGCCCTTCTTGGTCTTTGTTCGAGCTCGTCGACTGGGAAAGAGAACTTCTTGGCCTCTCCAGCTCGAAGAGAAACTTCTTGGCCTCTCTGGCTCGAAGAGGCAATACCGTGCCCCGGTGGATTGCAAGCACATATGTGGCAAGCACAATCTAGAGCCTCGCCGGAGACCCAAACATTCAGCATTGCTCTATCAGTAGAATTCTTCTGGCACCTTTTGTGTGCACCACTGTGGTGGACTGCAACGCCTAACAATATCTGTATGTGCACATAGAGGCCATGTTGGAAGAAACTAGAGCAAGCTGAAGAACTAAGGTTAGTGAGAAGTGGCCATGTTGGAAGAAACTAGAGCAAGCTAAAGAACTAAGGAGAGTGGGAAGTGGCAATGTTGGAAGAAATTAGAGCAAGCTAGAGGTCATATTTATTAGAGAGTTGGTGTGGTAAGTGGCAGTGCAATGTTGTGGTGGAAACAAGTGAAGCAAAAAAAATAAAAAAGATAAAGCCCGGCACAGAATAAGGACCGACACAGATCAAGCCTATCCGTGCCGGGTCAAAATAAGGCCCGGCACCGATAAAGCCTATCAGTGCCGGGTCCAGATAAGACCCGGCACAGATTAAACCTATCAGTGTCAGGTCCAGATAAGGCCCGGCACTGATACACTGTCTTTCAAACTTCCTGAGAGTCAGTTCCCTAGGCGGCGGCATCAGTTCCTCCGCGCCATTAACTCCGGGCGAATGAGGAGGCACTTGATCGGTGTTCCCTAGCCTATTTAAACCACCGGCCAGGTTCATCCACCCATCTGCACTCCTCCCCTTCTTCCACATTTTCCTTTCTTGATCTCTTCGTCCTCATCCATGGCGGCTTCCGGCGTTGGTGGCTATGGCGGCGGCCACTCCGGTGGCGTCGGCGGCTCCAGCGGCGACGATGACGGAGCGAACAAGAGGGCCCATGAGTTCTTCAAGAGGATCTCCGCTGGATCGTCCTCCTCCAATGCCCAGCGCCGCCAGCTCGCCGCCCAAATCACCACCCTGCGCAGCCAGCTCAACGACGAGCGGCGCTGGCGCCGCCATGCTGAGAAGACTGCCGCCGAACTCCGGCAGCGGCTCAATGCCGAGTCGGTCGCCTGCCGAGGAGGAGGCGGCGCAACTTCGCCGCCAGCTCGTCGAAGCCTAGGCCCGCGTGGTGGAGTTGGAGGACGAGCTTGAGGATGAGGATCCTTTAGCTCGCGGTGGTGGACCGCGCGGGCGGTGGAGCGCACGGTGGTGGACGCCGTCAGCTTTTTTTTAGTTGTATTATATAATTAGGAAATATTATATATGAGCCCTCATGATCAGGTGCCAGATGAACTTCAAGCGGCTCTGAGCAAGAGGGGTGGTGCTATCAGGCAAGAGCTTACCAAGCTGAAGAAGGCATCCACGGCTTAGTCTCTCTTGGTGGATGGCATGTAATCTAGAATTATATTCTTAATGAATCCAGAATTAGTAATGAATATTGCTATGTTAGTTATCAGATTCCTACTTTTTTTTGAATTCATGTTTTTTGTTGACGTGATTAAACAAGTATAATATGTTGGTTATCAGATTTCTATTTTTTTCATGTTTTTAGTTGAGTTTTGGATTATCAGTGCCGGTTGGTGAAAAAACCCGGCACTAAAAACAGTGGCATGCCGGGTTTTGGCAAAACCCGGCACTCTGAAAAGAAGGTCAGTGCCGGGTTATGTTACCAACTGGCACAGATATTATCACTGCCGGTTCGTAACACCAGCCGTCACTGATATAGACATTCAGTGCCGGTTACTCAGCTGGCTCAGTCATTTGCCTGATTCTCAAGTTTAGAACCGGCACTGAAGGTTATCTCTGCTGGCTCCATAAGTTTGGGCACTGATGTTGGCGGCACAGATAGCTGAATCTGGGGTAGTGTTTGTCCGTGGCCTGTTATTAAGGAATCTATACTAAAATAATTAAGGAATAAACAAATTTATATATCACTAACCCCCCACGCATGTACAGGTTGATGGACTAGTATATATGCTAATGGAACTATTGGAAAACGAAATCCCCCGCGTACAAAACTGATAGGAAAATTATATAAAAGTCATTTCCCTGCCGATGAACGGACAGGAAATACCGATGAGCCTAAACAAGGGGAAAAAATTGCCTATCGGTACAATGACAGGAACCATTTCCTTGTTGATTGTTGTTTTGTCACGATAGGGAAATTTCCTAACCCTATCACTATCCCCACAGACATAATAGAAAAATGTGTCTCGTTCGACAAGGAAATTTCCTTGTCAAGTTCAAGCTTCAAAAAATGTTTTCTGTCATCAGTTCTGTAATCCTTTTGGGGGTTATTATACTACCCAATCGACACTCGAATACATAATTCTTCTGTCGGTGTAGACAAATTCGCGAGGGGGATTTCCATTTTTCCAGTACAAGGGTTTGAGTTTGGAGGCTAGCAGGCCGTCGGTGGTAGAACTGGAACATCAGCGGCGAAAGGATTTTGTCTAGGATTCGTGGGCACTCGATCGTCGAATAAAGGTGTTGTGGTGTGTGGCGTTTTTGAGCTGCCAGCCGGCCGGTGGAAATAAAAAGGAAAGCCGTGCTGAATCAAGGGGATCGATGGTAGTAGTAGCTGGCTCAATCAGAAGAGGACCGTGTGATCCCAAGTCTACGAAATGAGCTTGAGTGGAGCCTATCGAAGTGGCCTGAGTCACGCGCGGGAGGAGCACGTGTTTGCTTAGGGCATGCTTGATAAAGCTTCTGCTACTCTACTCTAGATTCTTCGTGAAATCTCAATCTCTGAGAGGAGTGATTATGTGACTCAAAATATCATCTATGATTCCCTATATAAATTCAATAGATACAGTGACTAGATCTGCATGTAGTTAAATTCAAGAGAAGTTATTTTTTTAAGCTCCCAGCAGCCCTCTATAGTTTATTTCAGAGAACCAATTCTGTGTATAAAAGAAAAAACAATTTGCCGTCCTAAATGCAGCCACGGAAGTTTTAGAACACTGCCAAACAAAGCCATTAAACAGGAGGGGTGGCTGTCAGCCGACGCATAGTCTAACAGGCGTCTAGCCCCACCGTACAGTAGAATATACGGGTATTATATGTGCAAGCTACAAGCCGACGCATAGTCTAACAGGCGTCTAGCCCCACCGTACAGTAGAATATACGGGTATTATATGTGCAAGCTACAGACTACTTATACGGTTGTACTGCTATTGAGTGAACAACAAACATCTCCCGGCCACCAAACACACGCTCCCGCAAAGCTAGCTAGGCTGCCACTGCGTCAACCGTCAACAATGGCAACGAGGAGAGGTAGTAGCGACCCCGGCCCAAACCTTTCGTGCCAGCATCGTTCTCTCATGAATCCCGTCCCCTAATAATTCCGTTACGTGGCTAACATCATTTACGTTCAGTGCAACCTTTTGGGTTCCTATTAACCCCTCGTTTTTTTGTTTCTTTTTGGGTTTTTATGGGGTTGTATGTAGCTTAATTATCCCTTTTGCCGTATATGTTCCGCAGGCAATAGCGTGACAGGAAAGCCTTTGCCCGTTTACGCAGCGGCATGGGACAACGACCCGGAAGGAGGTTCATCAAGAAGAAATCAAGGCAAGAAATCATCAGCTTTATATATTATTTGTTACTAAAAATGGCTACGGCAGCTGCGGCGTCGTCTTGCGGCAGCAACCTATGTCTTCAAGCAGCAGCGAGCTGGCCTGCAGAGCACGCCTGCGCATGGTGATGCTTCGCCGTGCTGCGTGAGGTATGAATTTGGGCGAAAGCCTTTCCGGTTTGTTCCGGTTCGACGATGGTGGCGCACCTGGCGTCATACCCCTTCATGGAGGCATCGTTGAAGATTCTGCTCTGCTGCCCGCTCAACGAAGCCGGCCTCCGGTAAGCATATGGAATCCAGGTGAAAGCCCTGCCTGGTTGTTACGCCAGCCAGCGATGATGGCGCCATCGGCGTCGTGTTCCTCCCTTGAGGCGCCGCTGTGGATTCCAGTTTCTGCTATCACGGAATGTTGGCGTCGTTATTGCTTCTGCTTGCCCCTTCCGTGAAGGCCATCCGAGCTTGACGCTTGCACTAGGCAGGTCTTGGGGTGAAAGCCCTTACGAGCCTGATGATTCGGTCGTCGATGATGGCGTCCGTGGACGTCATGACCCTTGTTGAAGGCATCGACACAATCACACCTATCCCCAGTTGCGTCCGACACGACCTTTGTATCCTTCTTGTTGCTCTCACCCTTTCTTGTTGATCTATCTACCCTTTTACCCTTCTATCCGTTGGCTTCTGCACACACCGCTTGTTGCCAGGTGCTCGCCGACAACGCCTTGGTCTGCTGTCCTCTAAATCTCTGGAATGTTTCACCTCATCATATGCTGGGTTGCGAGGACCTTGATCTTCTCTTTGGATCTCCTCATTCTCCCACTGACGGTCCTCCCCCTTTGGGGTTTCCTTCCCCCATTCGGCGTTGGGGGACGTTGGTTGGAGCCCAGATGCGCCTATAGGCGATGCTTTTCACGGCTGGCGTCTGTGGGCTTCGACTCAATGCCTTACAGCCTCTTGGCTGTCGTCTGTTGGATCCCACTCAAAGCCTTACAGCTGCATGTGTTTTGGAGTTCGTTGGAGCTTGGCATTGTTGGTGGCACTTGTTAGGAAGTAGTGTTTTCAGTCAGCTTTTGGTTAGTAGGCTGAATTGGTAGCTAATTCTTATTTTTGTTGTTTGTTGTTGTAATCCCTCTCTCCCTATAGTACTTCTCTAGACCTATTGTATTTGGATTGGCGCCAAGCCCTTCCACCAACTAGGGACCCCCTAGGTATCTGTGGAATGAAATGCAGGTGGGGATTGTTTTAATCCCTCCCGAAGTTAACCTCAAAAAAATTTGTTACTAAAATAATGGACACCACGCACTAGTATTCTATTTATGGCACCCAAAAAACTGCCACTAAATTGTACTATGGAGACGACTTCAGGGCACTAATATTTTTTTAATTAAGATTTGTGTCCGTCTTTTTACATTTTTATAGTAGACAGACTCACTATGTTTCTTAGACTACTATTCTCTCGCGTAATCAATGGATGTATATATCAGGGAGAATTATAATTCTATCGAAATGATGAGAACTTTAATTAACGAAAATTATTTGACAGTTGATTCTTGATCGTATGGAAATTTTATCACCATGAATGAACATACATAGCTAAAAAGAATAGATGCCTACATAAGTTTTTTTAAAAAAAATAAATCCCATTCAAATAAACTGATTTTCATAGGTGATGATTTAAAATTTCACCACACATAACTGTGGTTCCTGTGCTAACAATATAATCACTACAAAATCACTGAATAATGGAAGAAACGTCCATTCACTACAAACCCAAAAATTTCAGTTTGCCTACGTAGTTACCTCATAATAATCTTTTGACCCGTATTTAACTCACTGACCTTCAAATTATGTCTTCTGAATTCTGAACAGGAGAAAAGCCGCCGGGCTCCATCATTATTCATCAGGAAACATGTACTGCTTCCATTTCTGTTCACGCAGGAAGGGTGAGCTCGTCATATGCAATCCCTCTGTAGTCCCAAGAAGACGATGACAACAAACTAAATTAGAACAGAGAAACGAAGTAGTACTGTTTCACTGCACTGTAACAATTTATTTATCTAACGCTCCTTTATACTCCCTCCCTCCTGAAATATAGTTTATTTTCATTTATCCTAAATCAACCCATCTTAATTTTAGTCAAACATGAGGTAGATTGACTTAAGACAAATGAAAATATGCTATATATATTTCAGGATGAAAAGAGTATTGTTAATAACAAGCTGTGTTCCTTTTGAGCTTAGGACAACCCACCACGCCCATACAAGGTGAAGGTGACTAGGGACGGTACAAGCCTATTCGTGGAAATATTGACCAGTTCTTCATCATCACAGGGAAATCTAGAGGTATTTGTCTCACGGACACACAAATAATCAAATTGGTCTTTCTATGTTCAGCCAATATCCGTTCAATTCATATAGGAACTTGCAACTGGTTCCTAAGTTTATATATATATATATATATATATATATATATATATATATATATATATATATATATATATATATATATATATATATATATATATATATATATATATATATATATATATATATATATATATATATATATATATATATATATATATATATATATATATATATATATATATATATATATATATATATATATATATATATATATATATATATATATATATATATATATATATATATATATATATATATATATATATATATATATATATATATATATATATATATATATATATATATATATATATATATATATATATATATATATATATATATATATATATATATATATATATATATATATATATATATATATATATATATATATATATATATATATATATATATATATATATATATATATATATATATATATATATATATATATATATATATATATATATATATATATATATATATATATATATATATATATATATATATATATATATATATATATATATATATATTTATATTTATATATATATATATATATATATATATATATATATATATATATATATATATATATATATATATATATATATATATATATATATATATATATATATATATATATATCTCGAAAATATCTTTAATGCACCGGTGTTTTCTATCCTCCGCGGAGGGTAGCTATCCATGCAAGTGGAGACACACTCGCTGGCACACGACTGAAGGCGGCAGCACCTCCTAGGTTGAGCAATCACGGGCGCTGGTCTGTACGAGCGCTGGCCTGTACGCGCCGCCTCCTCTTTTCCTCACTGACAGGCGGGCTCCATTAGGACTGTAGCGCCCTATCTCCTTTCTTTTGCCGTATAGGTGCTGGACCACAAGTATATTCGTGGAGTTTTTTTTGGACCCTCAAATCATGAGCATGACGACGTGGTAGATGGATAGTAGTGGCCATGCGTTTGTCCCTAGTACAGAGCGGGGCCTACCAGCTCATGATTCTGAACGGTAAAGATTTGCTAGATGCTCAAGCTTCAAATCCCAATATCTAATTAACCAAACATCCGATTTGTTATTTGTTTTTACCAAAATATTTATTGTAATTTTATCTCCAAAATAAGATCTCACGTGGTTATTTTTCTAGAAAAAATAAAAAACATAAAATTTTTAACAAAAAGAATCCACACATAACCTAGCGTGATACTCAATACTTAGTACATCAAATTTTATAGATATCTGATGAATTATGTTCGGTTGCTGCAAGTCGTGTTGTTAAGTTTCAGGCCGATGCGAATAAAGGCCTATTGTTCAGTTTCACCCCCAAAATAGAAGTTTGACCACCTATAAAAGTGACAAATGCAAAATAGAAGCCCCCGCAACCGGTCCCGTACGTACCCCTTCCGCGTCGCTTCTCAGGGCGACGGGAGGGGGCGCCCGCCGCCGCCAGCCCCAAACTCCCCCGCCATACTCCATCTCCGGCCGCTGTTGCTGTCTGCTGCCTGGCTGTTGGCAAGGGGGATGACCCACAGTCACATGGATCGTGGTACAGTGCCACATTCCACATACCGGGATCATGTGTTTCCGTACCGGGAACTTGGATCAGTTTCGTATCAACAGTGGAAAATCCTTTCTCAAGGAGCGTTCCACGATCCCGTTCCTCGTACCTACCTACCGGAAACTTTTGTGATTGTGGGATGACCGTGGCTCCGTACCACGGGCACCACTGCGCTCGGTTTGCCACTGTTGTGCACCGCAGGGCAGTGGCAGACCGGTCCATGGGCCTATCGCTGCTGCTGCATGTCGTCGAGGTGGTGGCCTACCTCCGGGGGCTCCTTGCCACTGTTGGCCTCAGGTATGGCCAATGGTGCCAATATTTGTTCGCGGTGCCCAAATATCGTTACCAGTGTCCTTGCTCCTCCATCATCCATGAGCCTTGATTGCCTTGTCTCACCAAATGCCGGGTTAGCGAGACCATGCTCCCTTCTCTTGGCTCTCCTTGTTCTCCTTTTGTCGCTTCCTTCCCTCGATGGGCATTGGTGGGCTTCGATTGGATCCCATACTGCTTCAAGACAGTGCAAATCACGGCTGTCATCTGACTTCTTGGCTCAAAGCTTAACAGTTGCTTGGGGATTGGAGGTCGTCGGACTATTGTCACTTGAGAGTGTTGTTTGTCAGTGTACAATGACATGCTGTGCACATCTCAAAACCCCACCTAGGTTACCAACCCTTCTCACTTATGTTTTGCATAAGTCCTAACTGTCATATGCTTCACTTCCAACAGCCTAGTTCTGCCTTTCTCCATGGTCCTTGGTTGCCCTGTCTCGTCAAATGCCTGTAAACGAGACCATGGTCCCCTTTCTTAGATCTCCTCGTACTCCCTTTTGCTGGCCCTCCCTCCATTGAGGATTCCTCCCCTTACTGGATGTTGGCGGGCGTCAATTGGAACTAGGATGATAATGTAATTGCGACTGTCGTCTGTCCAAATCGACTCTAAGCTTAACAATCGGCGTTCGAGTGGAGATTGCAAAGTTCAGGTTCATGGTTATGGTATTCTCCGTGAACCACGACATGCAAAACTGAAGCTTACCTATGGGGTCCTCGGCTACCGCAATATGACAGGAACTTAGTTGGCTTCATTTTGGTCCTAGCTAGTGCTGTACTCTTAGCACCATAAACATCTAGGTGTATTTGTAATCATATAACTAATTAAGAGCCAATCATCGGTATATCATTCAGATGGACGATTCTCTCCCCTCCCGTCGACTTATAAAAAACCCTTCTATAAAAGTGTTATTTAGAATAATGCCAGCCAAATAAGCAAATTCAATCTTTAAAAAAATAGCAAATTTCTTATCTTGTGCAAAATTAGACATACAAGAACATAATCATCAAGCTAGCAGCTTTATTCAAATTGGGAAACAAAAGGTTACTGTAGTTGATACGGTAAACCACGTTAAGAATTTAATCATTGTATAAAATTTAAGAAAAGGCAAGGCCAAATATTACAATAACCTGTTAGCCCAAAGGAACCGTGGTATTTATGTATATAGAGGAAATTGCATTCTGGGTTAGGACATTCCTATTTGGGGACTGCCACTATCAAAATGGTGGGATTCTACTTCCAAGTTGCTTTCAAAACCCTAGAAAAAAATTAAATATAAGAACTTCAAATATTATTTATCAAATTTAAATGATTTTAAATGAAGGGTTGTCAACTAGAAAGTCATAGATCTCTTTGAGTTAAACAACTTTGATACAAAGTTTATCTTCGTTTGATGACTTTGTTTGAAAAAATTATAAATTTTACGATGCTAACCTTTTTTAGAAACAGCTCTAGGTTCATCCACCTCTAAAGAGAGGGACATTTTTAGAGGTGACCGGGATTGGTCGTAAATCCCAGCCACCTCTATAAATGGTTTTTTAGAGGCAGGCCAACTTGGGATCCAATTTAGTGGTAGGTTTTGATTGGATCGACTCTAATAAAACCATGTCTCCATTGCTAAATAGAATTAATTGTGTAGTAGTGATGGACAATGTGTTTGTCAATATACATAAATTTAAATACATTTTAAGTGCTAATTTTAATCTGATCTAAGAGTAACTTATATTGTCTCATGTGGTGCCACATAACCTTAAGGGCAACATATACAATCATCGTTGTTTATCTTGTAGTCGCTCACAATTCCTGAATAAAAAGAGAATTGAGAGTTACCTGACAACAACTCACATAATGATGCATTTCAATATCTCATATACACTCCTAGATTTTAGTTTATGAAGTGGCTCATCAAACAATGACATCTTTCACATACATCTCTCTTTCTCTACATCATAAAAAATTTGACAACTTATAAGATAGTAACATATAGCAATGTATTTGTCCTAAATAGACGTATCTGAGAATCATAGCTCCGCTATTATATCATACTGGGGAGAGTGTGTAACACACTTGTACCCGCATTGACTTCAAAACTAGACTTCAAAACTATATTTAGCGTTGTAGCAGTAAGTGGACCAACCTGTGTGCTAACTTACCTGTACTAGAAAATATGATTGTGTGTTGCAATGGAATTCAATATATATAGGAACTAGCGAGATGTTTGGTTGCACCATTTGTAATGCAAACATAAATAAAATATGGCTGCAGCCGTTATCAGTTGGAGGGAGATTTGAACTAATTCGGATTACAACTCTTTAAATTGTCATTTGGAGAGTCATTAGCATATTTTTTAATATCTTATTACTCTCCAATAACTTTTCTATATGTTGCATGCAGTCTAGAGAGTCATTCTCGCTATCTATTTTTGGTAGCGAGAAATCTAGAATAGAGGATAGCTATATTTAGATGACCACTTAAAAAAGATGTTGGAGGATGTTTTTCTAGCAAATCTCTATTTCTAACAATTACAAGGGATTTAGAGAATCTCTTGGAGTTGCTCTAGATGCCAGAAACTCCCCATTGTCTGAGTAGCTAGCGGGCTAGGACATGGACAAAAAAGAAGAAATTTTATCAGCCTCTTCAAGTAGAGTAGTAGTACATAAGCTCGCCCCTAGAAGCAAAAGTACGTAAGCTCGTCCCTAAAAGAAGCCTATTGTAACACACACAGCGGGGAGGGTGGATTGGGCTTGTGGACTGGAGGAGGAGGAAAGGAAGAAGGAGGAGGGGGCAGCGCTTGGGCGGCAGTGCCCTAGGGCAGCGCCCTAGGGAGGGGGCGCGGCGGCGGTGGCAACAGGCGGCGTGGGGGCGGTGGTGCGTGAAGCAGGGAGAGGGAGGAGGTGTGCGCGAGAGAGAGAAATAATGAGAATTAACCCAATTACTTTATTAATTGATCTGATTACAATCCTCCTATATTTATAGTCCCGATTGAACTCTAAAAGGTAAGAAACCTTAACGACCGGTCCATTCCTTTTTTACAAATTCAACTGATATATCTCGAAATATCTCTAATAAATAAACATTAATTAAGATAACTGCACGCGGACGTGGGCCCGCGGGGAGGGCGGCGCCTCCCGCAGCGCCCCCCACCCCTAGGGTTTAGGGTGGCTGCGGCCCACGTCGCCCCTTTTCTTCTTTTTTCTAGGCTTTTAGGCTCAATTATCCCTTGATTCTGCGTTATACATGGCGTACATGTGACACCTGTAAACCTGCTGTTTTTTTAGAATTACGCAGTACAACTTTCTAGACGCTCACACGTACGTACACTTATCCTTATGTTGGCCAACTCTTTGTTATTGATAAATGATAATAAAATGAGCATTTGAGCGCCAACAAAAACACGCGGCAGCCCCTAATGACCACATCTCTCCGCCTGCTAGCTAGTTAGTAAAAAGGTCGACTTTTCTGGCCGTACCGACAGTATGTTTCTGCAGCACACAAGCCATATATATGTATATATTTTATTAGTTCGATATGTTTGTAGACGAGAGGCAACCAGCCAAGCCTTTATACTCTTGTCGTTGGTATATCATGGATTTCGCTTACTCGTGTACCCCGATTATTTTTTAGCACATACGAGTTTTCTGATGAATTGTATATATCATGCCGTACTTCACAGATCCTCCAACAACGACTTAACAACAATTTCAAAGACATGATTCAGGATCAATACAAGGTCATGGACACTGAGAAGATTCTCGAGGTCGTCAAACATGTACTTGAAAAAGAGGCGCATGCGTGAAAACAACTAAAAATGAAGTTGAAACAGCTTGGGCGATGCATGTAGGTCTTCGTATCATTTCTCTCTGGTGGCGACATACATATATGTTCCTAGCAAACACTTACGTTTGAGCTTTCCTTATGTTCTGCAGGTAGCTTCTGTCAGGGCCTAGCTAGCTTATGTTTCTTGTTCAGTCTTCATTTCATCTCTTTCAGTTGTTGTCTTGTACGTGGTCGTGTCCAGGCTTAACAGTGGCCTGTGTAACTTGTTCACTCTCATGTTCATAACAATGTCGAAGAATGTTTATTTTAAAATGTTCTGTGAGTCGATGTGCCCCTGTTCCAATATAAGTTCAAATCTTTCTCCTTCATTTCTTGGACTGCATGTGGGCTTGGCCAAGAGGATAAGTGTGTAGATATTATTCCTTTCTATTTGGTTTCCAATAAACCTTGAGCCCTTTAGTGCTTTGAAATGCTTACCAATAAAAAAGCTCAACCTACACCCAAAGGGCTGTGTTCCGAAGGCCTATCTTGCATGTAAAGAATATCCGACCTCTCTGTATTCCAAGGGGAGTAAGGGTAAGCAGGCATGCGCCATGGTCCATGGATATTCCATCTCCTGTTTGCTGATTATTGTCTAATTTTCACCAATGCTTTGAAGAGAGGTGCTGATGATCGGGTTGCATCAGTTCTCGCTGATTATAACCGTGGTTCGGGATAGCTAGTTAATAAGCAGAAGTCTGCGGTTTTTTCAGTCCAAATTATCAAGAAGAATGCAAAGATGAGGTACACTAAAGCCTGCAAATCCCTAATGAGGTGCTTGGGGAGAAGTATTCTGGGATTACCTACAGCGGCAGGTGTGGTGCTCAAGATGCCTTTGATTATGTGCCGGCATGGGTACGGGGTTTCGTTGGAGGTTGGGTTGAGAAGACCCTAAGTTGTGCAGCAAGGGAAGTACTTTTCAAGCTAATGCACAATCAGTGCCCACATATCCGATGTCGTGTTTTAAGCTCTCGCCGGTAGTCTGTCGAAAACTCACATCAGCAGTCTTAAATAGCAGTTCTCTTAATAACCAGAAAATCCATTGGTTACGCTAGGAGAAGCTGACACGATCGAAGTGTCAAGGTGGCGTTGGTTTCAGAGATTTCACTCTTTTTAATAAGGCGATGTTGGGAAACCAAGGGTGGCGATTGATTATGAATCTGAGTTCGCTGTGTGCTAGGGTACTGAGGGAGAAATATTTCCCTAACGGTGACTGTTGGGGTGACTGTTGCGGACAACTTTAGCCAGGAAAACTTTCGTCCTTGAAATTTGGAGCCGAACTTTCTTAGCAAAATTGAACCTCAAAATACCTTCGCCCAAACCACCTTTTAACATAGATCATGGCAAAGTTGGTTTTAAATCTTCATCTAACAAAAATGTCATGGACCAATATTCACTTTGCAGGAAGTATAAACTTTGCAGCTCCCCAAGGAAAGTTAGAACGAAGCTGCCATTCCATCTTCGCTGGGAAAAGGAGAGAGCAAGAGTTCAGGCGAAGCCAACTTCACTTTGGTGGTCAACTTTTATGAACTTGAACTTTGGGGTGAAAAGACAACCAAGGCTCAACTAGAAGAACACAAGATCAAGATGAAGGCGAAGTTGGTGTCACAACTTCGCTAAAAGTTTTTAAGAATTTATGTTTAGAAATTTTGAGATGTAAACTTTAAGGAATCTATGTAATTCCGAAGGTAGGGGGTCTCCCATCTCTCTATACAATGACTCAAGTTTGAATGAATTCGCGATTTAGTGAATTTTGTTCTCTTCTCAGATGCTTGTGTAACTTGTTACCCAACATCTTAGCGCCGTCCGTTTGTGTGATCGAGTACACCCACGACCACGTCAATGGAAAAAAGAACAAGATGGTCTCACATCCCAATAACCTTCTCAGAAGAGGATTTCAAACTAAAAGACTACCCTCATATGGATGCCATGGTAATTGAAGCCAACATTGAAGGATGGACAGTATCAAAAATCTTAATAGATGGAGGAAGTTCAGCAGATATAATCTTCACTAAAACCCTAGATGCAATGAAGATCAACACAAGTTCATTGAAAAGAGCAGACTGCCCACTAGTAGACTTTGGAGGAAACAGAATAAATTCAGTAGGACGGATCATACTACCAATATCATTGCATTTGATGTTGTACCAATGAATAGCCACTATAATGCAGTTCTTGGAAGAGGAAGCCTAAATGCATTCGAAGCAACCATCAACTACTCTTACTTCTGCATGAAAATGCTAGCACCTAATGGAATCATAACAGTCTTTGGAGATCAAGAAGAAGCAAGAAACATCGAAAAGAATTCAAATCAATACAATCACGAGAAGAAGAAGAAGAAGAAGAAGAAGAAGAAGAAGAAGAAGAAGAAGAAGAAGAAGAAGAAGAGGACACGAGAAAATGCAAAACCTCAAGAAAAAGCAAAGTCGGTAGAAGAAACAAAGACACTACCTCTCGACCCACTCATACCAGAAAGAAAAGTATCAATTGGAGCCAACTTAATACCTCAACGGGGAAGAAAATTTGATGCAATTCCTAAGAAGCAACAAAGATGTCTTTGCTTGGTCAGCAAATGATCTAACGGGGGTAAGCCGAGACATTATAGAACACAAGTTAAACATTGACCCAAAGCAATAAAGCCAAAGAAGCAGAAGTTAAGAAAAATGTCGGAGAAGAAAAGATCGAGGCTGCAAAAGCCGAAGTCAAAAGATTGACAGAGATGCAAAAGTAATCGAGAGAAATTCAATTCACAACTTGGCTCTCCAACGTCGTCATGGTTAAGAAGAAGAATGAAAAATGGAGAATGTGCCCGATTTCACACATTTAAACAAAGCCTGCCCAAAAGAAAACTTTCCACTACCAAGAATTGACACACTAGTTGATCAAGCGAGCGGGAAGTGAAATGCTAAGCTTTCAGATTGTTTCTTGGTTACCACCAAATCTGGATGAAAAAGAAGATGAAGAATTCACAAGTTTCATCACGCCATTCGGAACTTTACTGCTTTCAAAGAATGGCCGAAAGACTAAGAAATGCTGGGAGCAACATTTGTAAAAGCAATATCCTCGGTGGTCAAAGATCAATTCGGAAGAAATCTACTTGCCTATGTAGATGACCTAGTTGTCAATAGCAAGAAGAGAGGAGACCATATCCAAGATCTTCAAGAAACATTCTCAAATCTCGGAAGAGCAAACCTAAAACTAAATCCAGAAAAGTGTACTTTCGGTGTTCAGAAAGGAAAAATCCTAGGATGCATTGTATCGGCCAAAGGCATCGACCCAAACCCGGAAAAGGTGAAGGCGGTAATCAACATGGAAGTCCCAAGAAACATCAAAGACGTCCAAAAATTAATTAACGGGATATAACAACCTGGTTTTCAAAAGAAGACCGAGAGGTCATCATATGTGTGCCCAAGAAGTCCACACATATAACAAAAAATGGAAATATCAGAATCAATGCTTAATAAAAAGCGGAAACATACATAATAACACTTACAATCATCAGCTAACGCGGAATGGTTGCGGAACTCTTCTTTAGGCTCCATCTTCACAGGGACGGTCGACTGGGGGCTCCGTACGCCAAACACCTCGACATCTCAATGTCTTTGTCCTTTTAAGCAAGCACCTTGCTAGCAAACTATAGCAAGGTGAGTCCATGTCGAACTCAACAAGTACAAAGCGAGAAAATGCAATAATATGCAAGGCTTAACAAAAGATAAATTTGAAGGGTAAAGACTGCGGTAGCTTTTAATGTAACAGGTGTATTTTAATTAGCAAGCTATTCACTATCAACTTGGTCGAGGAACCCAACCCTTAATTAAGGTTCAAGTAGAATTAAAGGTTCATTAAGATCATTCAAAAAGATAAGTTTTAATAACATAAATATATGAGATAGCCATTTCGGATAACACGGGATCGCTATCCTAGTAAAGCCTGAGGTAGCAACCTCTCAAAAACCATCTCCACGAACCAAGAAGTCCTTTTGCTAATCATGCGAGGATCTGGGCCGCTCGTAACCGTGAGCATGGACGATATATCGGTTGATCAAACTCTGCGCAGAGGTGTACACTTTACCTCCAGTTTGTGAGTCCCCTTTCACCCGAGGGGATCAGCCTCTTAGCCTGTTTCCAAGACAGGCCGGCAGGGTGTCACAACGATGCGGTTCACAGGGTCAAGGGCAGTGGCAACTCGACAGGAATGTCGCAAGCATACGGGCGACGTACTCGTAGCCTACGCCCAGGTCTACGGATCAACCAGAACACCCATACTAGAACTTGAGATCACCCTTATCACCATCGCTATGACACCCGTCGGTAAGCCGCCCAACCTGCCTATGATGATCCTGCTAATTGGCCAAGCAAGAGCCCATTAGCCTGGAGATGTACGGAAGTCCCAGGTGGCCGCTCCACGAACCGGTCCTTAGGGAGAGATGACACGGATGCCCCTGTCGCTACAGGCAAAACTCTAGCATCTACATCTCCCTTGCTTCGCCAACCAACGATGCTCACCGCATCCTTGCCACTTCTCCATGGCCGCATCCATCACCAACTTTAGCACAACTTTTATTAAAGAAGCAAGTTTTAAAAGTAATTAACTTCGGTGACAAGGTGAGTAGAGCACTAGCAGACCTACACCTATGTACTAACCTCCATGGGTGATCTATGGATATAGGTGGCTAGTATGTCCTTAGGTTTACATAGATTTAGACACATGCATGCATTAAGATATCATTTCATGGGTTCAATATGATCAAAGGGATGCCTGCACTTGCCTTAAATCCAAAGATCAACTGCTCTGCATCTTTAGCTTCTATCTTCTGGTCTCCAACCTCAGCTGCACTTGTTGGTCCTCAACTCCCGGTCTTCAGCACTTGTCGGCTGCTCTTCGTCTACTCGCAATAATCAAACAACACAAACAAACAACAAAGACAACTAAGAACAAGCATCAAACAAAAGAGACACTTAAAGAAAGAGCGGTCTAAATAGTAGAGCTCGGTGCTACGGATGCGAGAGCGCTAGAACGACCAAAAGCGGAGCTATCTCTAAAGGGACACGGCTAATATACACAAGCCATATTTTGAAAAGAACCTGGAATAGACATTTATCAAAATAGCTTAACTAATTTTATAAACATGCGACATGATAAAGGTCATTGCTAACTCTAACTTACGGTTGGCACGATCGAAAAACAACGAGAACGGAAAGATAACCCTAGGTTACTTTTATTTATAAAACTATTAAATAAATGTTAATCAAATTATATTTTAATAAATAAATTCACAATTTTGTTAAGCAATAAACGTTACTGCTATTGCGTAGGGCACGACAACACGATTCTAACGCAACTTGAATCGACCAAATCGGAGTTAAAACGAGTAAATGGCGGAGGATTAAAAATCGATGGCAATTCTGTAATTACGAGAATCTTCTACCTTGACTGTTCCTGCTCCTCACGAAGGTCACGAACGTGACCAAGGCAGCCATGGCTGATGCTACGCTCGTCCTAGGGAAGGGCAGGGCCTCGACCGGGGCTCGGCCGGAGGGGAAGGGCGGCCGGCTAGCCACTGCCGGCGGTGGCGTGGCACACCTCGCCCTTATATTAGCCGCGAGACCGGGCGGAGCAGCACGCACGCCTGCACGAGCAGGGCGGCGGCGGCCACCTGCTGCTGCTGCGCAGCGGCGCGCCAAGGCGAGACCCGAGAAGGGCCTGTGGGGATTTTTTTTTAATTTTGACCCTTTTTTAAAAGTATTTAAGAAAATGCACCCGTTTTTTTCTTTTTTTTTATAACTAACCCTTTTGGCAGCGCCTCCACGCGAGGCGCCACAATTGTACCCCCTGTGGCGCCTTGCATGGAGGCGCCACGGGGTGGGCCGCGAGGCCGCCCGGCCCGGGCAGCCGGGCGACGTGGCACACACCGTGGCGCCCCCCATGCAAGGCGCCACGGTGTGGCGCCTCTCATCTATGCGCCGCACTGTGGCGCCTCCTTTGGGGGCGCCACAGCGCCTCCACCCGGACACCGCCCGAGCCCGAGCCCGAGCCCGAGCCATTTCTTCTTTCTTCTTTCTTCCTCCGCTCGAACGCCGCCGCCGCCGCCCGATCCGGCACCGCCGCCGCCACCCGCTCCGGCCAGCCCCGCCGCCCCGGCCTCGCCGCGAGCCCGCTCCGGCCAGCCCCCCGCCGCCCCGGCCCCGCCGCCCGGCCTCGCCGCGAGCCCCGCCGCCCGATTCCCGCCGCCCCTCCACGGCCCCGCCGCCACCTATCGCCGCCGCCGGTGCGGTTCCGGCGTGTGAGGGGCGGGTGGCCGCGCCGGCCACGTGTGCCGGCCCCGCTCGAGGAGGGCGGGGAGGTGGTACGGGCGTGCCGGCCCTCACGCCGGTGCCAAGGTAATTTTTTTTTTTAATTTTTTCTACGGAGTTTAGGGAATTGAGTATAGTTGAGTTTAGTTAGTTTAGTTAATTAGTGACATTAGCATATGTTAGTTTTAGCTATTGTAGTTAGTTTGGCAAATAAGTGAAATTAGTATAGGTTAGTTTTAGGCATTATTGACATTGTAGGTAGTTAATAAGTGACATTAGCATTTTAGTTGTAATAGACGTTAATGGATTGTCGTCATATGTCTTTGTAGATGGATTGTTGTGTCCATTTGTTCTACGGAGGAATTGTTAGGAAGGAAGATGGTATGTTTCAGGGGATGGACGATGAGGTGGAGTGGTTTGATGGACTGTTGACACTAGATACGCACACGAAAGAATCAAAGAGAAATAATCCGCAAGCGCACGGATATCGGTGAGCACTTCACCCGGGAGATAAGTCCTGAGTATCGTATTTGTTTTTATCCGCTAAGAGAAAACGTGCAATAGACTAACCCGATCTTTACTACTACCCCCGGGCTGCTAGTCAAGTGAGAATTAAGCGATATAGAGAGAACTCCTTCGTCGGTCTTCTTCTAACCTATGGCAAGCTTTGAGACTATTGTTCTAAGGGGTACCGAGGAATAGACACCACGAGAGGATGCTAAACCGGGCACAAAGGACCTACCTTACCTACCAACGGGAAGTGGATTACAAAGGTAATAAAGGGATTGTCACTTCCCTCACTACTACCACGGTTCCGGCCGAATAGGGAGCATCTACAAGTGAACCTAGCCTAAGCACCACGCTTATGCTAAAGAACGATTACTCTATTCCCAACGCGAAGCGGAAATAAAGTAAACTTGTAAACCAAAGAACAATAATAACAACAAACTTACTAGTATTAGAAGTTGAATTGCCGAATGATTACGAAACCAAGCCTCGGATTAGGAGACTTGATCCCGAGATACTTTGGAGAGGAGACACCGACAGGCCGGGCTTCCTCCAAATCTACCTCCACTCTATACTCTCTCAATCTCTCTTGATACTAATACCCTATAGAGATAGATCCATTCGAGGACCCTTCTCTATCTAACTCTCTCTCTGGATTGAAGTCTTGAATGAATAGGAGAATGAATTAGGGTTTCACCCAGGGGCCAGGGGCTCTGCTTATATAGCCCCCTAGGATTAACCACAGCCCTCGGATCAAACCGACCTAAATGGACGATAATTATTGATCTTCAAAGTCGGTGGAGGCAGGATCCGCGAGACTCCACCTGATTGGTGGAGATGGGGAGTCGGCCGACTCCCCTCCCCTGGTCGGCCGACTGGCCAAGCTGCCAGGTGGGCCCCAGGTTTCAGGTGTTGCCTTCTGGAGTCTTCTAGATTATACTTTTTCACCCGTTCGGTCTTTCTCTCTATGTAAACCCGACATGTGGGCCATCTTGGGTAGTTTTCAGCTGTCACCCTGCAGAAATAGATATTCACCAAAACTCGTGGAATTCTGTCAGTGGTAACCGTATATCTATCAAGTATTTATAAATAGGTCCATTTGCATGCTGAGTTGACGGTTAATTTTATGAGTTAACGACCGTCAACATGGACCTCCTAGCTTCGAGGACCTTTGTGGCCGATTGAGTGACAAGTTTCGCGGTGATTTCACTCTCAAGGGGAGGTTTGATAGTGGCAAGACTAGGGCGCGGTATGTCATGGTGCCCTTGCGCAACCCTTTGGATTGGTCGCGGTATACTCGGGTCCTCCAAAGCTCGAATAATGCAATGCCCGAGGTGGTTGTGGAGAATGGCTATAGGTTCGAGCATGATGAGGAGGCTCCATTTAATGATGATCTTGGTTACAATGAACAAGAAGCAAACGAAGTAGGGGAAGAAACTCATGGTGCTATGGATTTGGATGGCACTTTGACGCAGGAGCAGTTTGTAGGTGCTGAAGTAGACCGTATTAGCAATGATTTTGATGTGAGGGACTTTGAAAGGGAAGAGGAGGAGCGGGAGGCGGAGGACATGATTGGTGATGATGTTAGCAGTGATTCCGATGACTCTGGTGATGACAATGCAGCCACAGATGCTAGGGCAAGTCCAGTACGTCCGATGCCACCAGCAGTTCCTATAGAGGTACTTCATGCCATGCCTAGTCATGGTCGGCTAGTCCATGATTTGCCCGAGCAAGGTGACATTTATGAACCATGGGGTAGAATTAGTGAGGCACAGCAATTTGTCCCACCGCCACCTTACACAGAGGCAGAGCTTAGACAGATGAGGCAGGCTGGCAAACCTTTCAGTGATGTTCCTAACTACAGAGATGTTAGTGAGGTACATATGGCGTATGTGACACCGGCCTCCGGTGCGCAAAGACACACTCATTGTATGACCATACAAAAGGTGGTATCCTTAGGAAGGGTATGGTATTTGATACAATGGCGGAGATGAAGCTATTTCGAAGGACTATCTTTGTGTGGCACCATAGACCATACCGCGTCACTCATTCCGACAAGTCGCTGAGGTACCAGTGCGCATGCATCGATCATACTTGCCCGTGGGTGTTCCATGCACGGAAGAAAAAGAGTGACGGTAAGTGGCGTGTAAGCAAAGTGGGTGAAGACCACAGATGCAGGGACAATTCTGCAAATAAGGATCATCCGCAACTCACTGCAAAATACCTTGCCCGCCGTATATTGGGTTGCGTTGATGCCGACAACAATGTCTCGTAGCGATGTTACAACGGAGAACATATACATATTTACCAAGTATGAGGTCGATTACGGAAAGGCTTGGCATGCAAAGCAAATTGCCCTTGCCATCCGTTGGGGTAGCGGGAGGAAGCATACAAACGGGGTTCCTCGTATATTGTGTGCAATGAAGCATTTCAACCCCGGCACGAGATGGCAAATTTACACGGGAGGTTTGTATGTGGATGCGGTTAAGCGGCATGTTTTACTTCGTGTCTTCGGTTTTTTTCTCAATGTCGGGATGCCTTCCGATCGTCGTCCAGTTATTCTTGTTGATGGGACATTCCTTCTTGGAAAGTACAAGGGCACCTTGATGATGGCTCGCCGTTGACCCGGAGAACCGAGATAGTAACCATCGCGTATGCTTTGGCGGAGTCGGAGAACAATGAATCTTGGGCATGGTTCATGAACAACCTCCGGACGAAGGTTCTTGGTGTCGATCGAACCATTTGTTTGATCTCGGACCGGCACGCGGAGGATCATTAATGCTGCGGCTAAACATATTGATGGGTACCCGCCACTTGTACACGAGATGGTGCGTGCGCCATTTCGCCGCTAACTTCCGGCGTAAGCGGAAGGAAGGCCGAGGTTTGTGACATGTTAAAGAATCTATGTTATAAAAGAGAAAAACATAAGTTCGATGAGGGGTTGAGAGAATTGAGGAAGGTGTTGGAGCCGGGCGGCCGAACAATGGTTAAACAAGCGGTTGGAACAGAAGGAAATGTGGGCATTGGCATATGATGAGGGTGGTTTCGGGTTCGGGATCATGACCACGAACGCATCGAGTCTTTCAACCGTGTGTTCGAGAGGTGTGCGGTCTTTGCCCGTATGCGGAATCGTTGAGTATTCCTTTCGTAAGTGCAATGAATACTTTGTCCTGCGGTATGGACTTGCGAAGAGGAATCTTGTGGAGCTGGGATATATGCGGCGGCCGCGCAAGATTTTGTATGAGGCAGAGGCATTGGCAAAAGACCAAACCGGCGAGGCATATGGTCCTTCGATGGATGTGTACGGTATACGAGGTAAGGGTGGCACGAGGTTGGGAGGGGAACAATATGGTGGGCGGAACTACCGAGTTGATCTTGCCAAGATTGAGTGCGGTTGTAATGTCCCGCAGATCATGCATGCCCCTTGCGGCCACATGATCACGGCTGCGTAGCGTGGATTTGACCATACGGTCGCTCCATTCATGTCACCCTATTATCTTCGTTCTAACACTCTAAAGGTGTGGGAGCAATCCTTCGAGCCGTTCCTAGACCCGTCACAATGGCCCCCTTATTATGGTGAGGACTTCGCACCGTGGCCAGAGCCGAAGAAGGAAGGGAAGGGGAGGAGGCAAAAAAAGCGCTTCAAGTGTGACATGGACGATATGAGAAAAAGAGGCTTTGACAAGTACGAAGTTGGATTATTCAATGAGAACCGTAGCCAGAATTTGTGCTCTATTTGCAAAGAACCGGGTCATAATGCTCTATTGGCGACTCCCAAATTTTTAGTGCCCCTATTCCTACACAGGGTGACGGAGACGGTCAGGTATGAAGGGTCTTCAATTTCTTGCTACATAAGAAGAAAATTAATCCATTGACTAACTATCAACTAACACATAACTTGTGTTAAATACAGGGGTCGAGCCAAACGCAGCAAGAAGACCATGCTCGCCGCAAGAAGTACCGTGACCGCACTGACGTTGGGACACCCAACGTGCTTCCTACAGAACCAAAGAGGCAAAGGAAGCCGAAGTATCCGTACACCCCGGCGCCTTAGTGTCTAGGTCACTAGAGTGTGTATGGACTTGTGTGTGTATGACTTATGTCTAGGTGAACGGAGTTAAGATGGATGTGGAACTTGTGTCAAACTTATGTAATGTGTCGAACTAATATCCAGCTAATGTCGAACTTATGGTACAAATCCTGTGTCAAACTTATGTCAAACTTATGTAATGTCGAACTTGTGTCAAACTTATGTAATGTCGAACTAACACGCCTTGGCTGAGGCATAGAAATCCTGTGTTTCTCGGACTGAGGCATTGTGGCGCCTTGGCTGGGTGCGCCACAGGCTGTGGCGCCTTGGCTGGGTGCGCCACAGGCTGCGGCGCGTCGGCTGGGTGCGCCACAGGCTGTGGCGCCCCCAGCAGAGGCGCCACAAGGCCTGACTCCCCAAACCAGAATTACTTCTATGCAGACTTGCGCGGTTTATTTGAGTCCATAAAACCACAAATGTTGGAGTTCGAATTTGGTATTAAATCGTAAACTGCTGAGTGCATTCATTTCAGACGTAACACAGAACGAATTTAATTGCGTACCAGCTACGACAACAGTGCAATCTAGCCTTTTCAGTAATCGTACAAATAGCCTTTTCAGTCTGTGCTGCAACATGTAGCCTTTTCAGTCCCTACAGCAACATGTAGCCTTTTCAGTGGAATCTAGCGTTTGCCATAGCCTTTTCAGTATCATTCATGGCGAATAACAACGGCTACCTATCCTTTCCGCTTATATATATGCACACCTTCAACCCTCGTTACACAAACCCAACCCGGGGTAAAAAAACAATGTCGGAGGCTCGGGTAGTGGGAGAGGGAAGGGGAAGGAAAGGGAGAACCAAGTCCATGGGAGGTAGATCCAAATGCTTGGGAGGGGGGTCTTGGTCCAAAAGAATTTGGTGAAGCTGAAGAACGCTTCCCTGTTGAGTCTAAGTATGCTTTTAGCAATGAGAATCCTGTCCAGAACTACAAGAAACGGAAGGATCCTTGGCCACAGTGTATGCATGGTGAGGATTGCCTTTTGCAGATGTACACTGAGGGATTCGAAGGAGGTCATCATTTCTGGAGATGCCCGCGGGCTTGGGTAATTTCTATTACTTATTTTGTTGGTAAGTATGTACCTAGCTTGAGGTCTGTCTAACAAAAGAATACTTTTCATAGAGTTCTAAGTCAAAGGAAAACTGTGGGTTCACTAAGTGGGCCGATCCTCGTCCACTTTATCCGCATCAGGAGTACATCACCTACCTCTAGGATTGTATCTTCGAGCTGGAAGGGCGAGCACGACCTGGTTCGGCCGGACTACCAAGAGGACTATGAAGAAGACGAAGACAACCGGGATGCCGACTCACAAGAGGTACCATGCAACATTCCATACCTTGTTGCTGCCTATGCCACCAAAGCAAGGGACCAAGGTCACCACCGCCACCACCGCCACCACCGAATCTAGGTGGATATTATGGAGAAGGCGCAACGCAGCTCAATATGTGGGACCACTACTAGGTCACTGTCGACGAAATATCGGCGATAGTCCGACCAGGGGTATGCCCTGACCGGTAATGGATTGGCGGAAGGCGCACCGAGATTGCGAGCAAGATGTAAACAGGGAGCAATCACACAAGGTTTACCCAGGTTCGGGCCGCTAGGAAGCGTAATACCCTACGTCCTGCTCTCTGTTTCGATTATGATGTGGATGTATGAGTACGTGCGTTATGCCCGATTCCGTCCTACGGCATGGGGGTCCTTGCTCTCCTTATATATTACGGGGAGCAAGGTTACAAATCGGAACTAGCCTATCTCGGTACTAAGTTTACATACTTTACAAGTCTAAACTTTCCTATCTCGGCTAGGTCTTGTCCTCCTTGTCGGTCTTCGATATAATTGCCCGTTTTAAGGTCCGTCAGGCCGGCTGAGCCGATCGGTCTTGGAGCTTGATGGGCCGGCTCGGTGATAGCATGTCGGCCCAAACTAGGCCGTGAGGGTATATGGAGTTTATACCTCCACAGCTAGTCCCCGAGCATCATGGATCTTGAGGGAAAAAACACCGTCTTGCTTGGTTGAGTGAGAAAGGGTGGTCGGACACACGTTCGACATATGATCCGAGCAGGGCTGGAGGACCGTCTAGTGCTTCCGACCACACTTTGCTTGCACTTGGTTGACGTTGTCGGTTTTGACCGAAAGATTTATGATGCTCCTGAAAAGAAAAAAGAATTTTGAAAGGGTCCCAAATCTTGGAGACGTGGGCCCTCGTTAGTGTGTGATGCCTGCCATCACATGGTATCTGTCGTGATTAGTCATTGCCTTAGCTTAGTTTTGAAACTAAACTCTTTTGTAAAGAAAAGGATCAGGCCGAATCATGCAAATGACGTGGGCCCACGTAGTCCCCGAGGTTGCTGTAAGATAGTATATGTTGCAGCAAGCTCTAAAAGAAGGATCTAGCCCATGTCATTTCTCAGATGACGTGGGCCCACGTAGTCCCCGAGCCTGAGATGAGGTGGAACACGTTATATCAGGGTCTAAAAAAGATAAACTGATCATTGTGTCGTGCTCTGTGTTTCCGACCACTCTTTGAGTGAGACCGAGCAGGCCAAATTTCATTTGGGCTGGTCGGTTTGAACCATGCCATGACTTTGTCATGATTAAGCTAAGATAGCTTTGCTACTTAACTCAGTCCCCAGCGTGGCTGTGAGACCATGGTTTTGAATCTAAACCCATAAAAATAGCTTAGCTATTTGTGCGCCAGAATAACCGGTATCATTGGCCAAAAAATCCCTGCTCAGCTGTCGGATTGTGTGGGTTGAAATTTTGATGATATACTGCTGCTATACTGTAACTTGTGGATCAGTTCTTCGAGTTGTTGCTGCAAAGAGAAAATTTTGTATGAGCGAATGTTTTGATGAGGTATTCTGAATCGTATTGATTTGATATAATCTATGACATAGAGTTGTATCAAAATGTGGTGTTTGAGAATGGTTTTTAGTAATCGCCTCTCCTTAGAGTTAATCAGTCCGCAGGTGTGTAGGTGACCTATAGTGAATAGCGCGTTTGGCCGAATCACTTAGGGCCCTATTTCCATTGGAGGCGACCGACGACACCCTCTCGTTGTATAGCGTTGGAGCCTGTGAACACGTAGCGAGGTTGATCGGAGACGGTGCACGCCGATTGTTTTTGTTGGAGGGGTGACGTACTTGGCCATTTGATACAAAGAAAAAGGTGTTTTTATCTTTGTAAAGAGTTTTTCGAACGTACTTTGAAGTAGTTCGTATGAAGGAATCTTTTGTGAAAAAAGATCGAGAAGGCATGTATGTTAAGTTAGGAGAGCACTTATACGTATTTTTGTAGGCCACTTTGCCTTCCCAATGTGGACTTTGATCATGCCTCTTAACGTCCGAAAGAATGGTCATAAGGTATATAAAATTCTGTTATGTAGAAGGGTAGGTTATGCTTATTACAAATTTGGAAGAAAAAGTTGCCGGCGAAGCACTTTTCTCGTTCTCATTCAAGAGCCGACCAGTCCTTAGGGATTAGATGATCCTAAACAAACAAAGCACGGTGCCGGAATGTTTGGAGCCCTTTTCCTTTGGGAGCGACATTTGGCGCACTCTGTGTTGTATAGCGTTGGAGCTGTGAACACGTAGCGAGTGAGACCAGAGACAGTGCATTCCTGGTTTGCTTCGTGTTTGAGGAAAGAAATTTGTGCAAACTGGTTTTTTCAAAAATGTGGTCTTTTGAAATGGGTGAACCAAATAAAAAATTTGTTAGAGATGTTGGGTACTTATCTTTTGTCCGTCGTGGCACGTCATGATTGCGTGCGGGGCAAAAATATTTGGTTACGATGCAACCGTACATCGGCGCCGGGTTGTCACGTCAAACCGGCGTACGGTTTTCGTCTTTTGGTCAAGTCAATTCTTGCGATGTGGTGGGGTCATTGTGTCGGTGTCTCAATCGCTCCACCTTCCTAACGTCGTGCGTCAGCGAGCGCTCGGGGGGTTCCCGATGCGAGGGGAAGGTATAAATGCACGTCGCCTGAGTGGAGCGGTTTTCGTCGCTTCGTGTTCTTGGGGAACGAGAGGGCCGCGCGGTTTTGATTACCCACGATTTCGTCGGTTGCCTTCTCGAGTCCTCCGGGCACTTCTATAAATCGTGGCGTGCGCTGAGAGTTCTGTACACGCCGCGCATTTTTCGTTCTGCTCTTCTCTTCCTTGCTCTCAAAAACCTAGGGTTTTAGATCGCATTTGCTCGCCGCCACCGCTGCGATGGATCGCCGTCACGGTAAGCGCCGGCGGGGAAAAAGAGTCGGTGAACTCCCCGGGAGGTGAGGCCGCGGAGGAGGTGAGCTTCGAAAGGGGATTTTCCTTTGATTGATTTTTTGGATTTTTCTTCTTTTGATGTAACCGCAATTCGTCGTTCACAATGTAGGTACACCCTGCTGACCATTGGAGGTGCGGCGGGCACCTCCGCTGCAGGCGCCGCCGAGGCGGTGAGGAGGGCGGCGGAGGAGCCGCGGGTGGTGCCGGGGGCTGTGGCCCCAGAGCAGGTGGCTCCGGTCGTGGAGGCCGGGGCCATTGTTGCTGCGGCGGAGCGGTGGCTCTGTCGTGGCGAGGCGGCGGGCGGCGGGAGGAGGCGGCGGCGGCTAGTGTCTCCACGCCGCGTTCACTGAGCAGTGCCTCAGTGAACTCCCTGGCGTCTGTGCTCGACCACTGTCGGGCGGAGCTGGAGCGCGTCAGGGACCTCTACTCGGAGGCCACCAAGCAGCTGGGACAGGCGGAGGCGAACGCCGACCTGTTCCTGAACGCACTCTCCTCCGCCCAGGAGGAGCTGGAGGCGGAGAAGCAGCGGGCCGTGGACTTCGACGCCGAGGCCAACGCCGCCGTTAATGAGGCGGCAGACGAGAGGCTGGCCCGCAAGGTCCAGGTGGACACGCTGCTTTGGCAGCGCAAGGCTGCCGACATCAGGGTCGGCGGTGAGTGTCGATCTCCGCTGTTCATACGCCCTGGATTGTGCTTGTTGTTCTAAAATGTACTCTGTTTTTTGCAGAGCTGACGGAGCAGCTGGAGTAGCTGCAGGAGGCCGCGCATGCCGCGGCGGACGCGGTGAACGCGCAGGGTGGCGACGTCATCGCGCGGTTGGCGGCGATCCCCGGCCAAGTGGCCGCGGTGGCAGTTCATGGCGTTCGCCATGGTGCTTCTGCCGCTTATGCCACCGTCGACGCCATCTCAGGCGTTGATGTCCGTGGCATGGAGCTGTCGGTGGCGGCGCATGACGCCATGGAGGGCGGCGCCGTCGAGTTCACCGGGGCGGCGGAGGCCGTCGTCGCCGCGACTCCTGTCGACCTTGTGGTCGGCAAGCTATTCGGGGATGACTAGATTGCTTAGATGCAATCAGTCCCCTGTTTGTAAAAAATCTTTATAATTTTAATGAAAGAAGTGGATCTTATGAGATGTGTCTGTCGGAATCCTTCGAGATTCCTTTTATTTATCTCGTTGTTTTGATCCGTTTTATGACTTTGTCACGTTTATGCCGTAGGATTTTATTTGAGGATTTGGAATCCTCTGTTTGGAGAATGTCATAATGCGTCAGCTCTGAGGAATGATTTTCCTTTGAATGGCAAGAAAAATTCATGTGCTCAAGTGTTTTGACACGAAAACTTGAATTCTTATTTATAAAATAGTACACATTAGATTGCTTTTGTCATTTGGAATGACTTACAACGATGTGTACGGCGACGCTAACTTAAACCTTGAAAGGAAATCACCTAAAAAAACTTGTTCGATTAGTTTTCCGGCTCGCTTCTCCTTTTTCTAAGTCGTGAATCATGACCGGATCTTCTTCGGTGCGGAGCGGTAGGCCGTCATCGTCCGGGATTTGATCATCGCGGCGTCGGGTGTGGTCGGATATAGTTATCCCGTTCCGAGTAGTATTGAGATTGTCCTTTTTTGGAAAAGGTACATCCGTAAAAGAATCTAGGGAGGTTAAATTCTTCTCAAACTGGCTTCCTTGTTCTACTACTTCATACCACTCGCCGTTTATGAACATGCCTTCGGATGTTTTGCGTCCTGGTGACCTAACTGTTCTGATGCGCCGAAGGTTGGCTGGGTTCATTGGATTAGGGAATATGTGCTTGGTGTGCGGCGGTATCCCGTCTTCAGGAGGAGTTGGACTAGGGAGTCTCAAGTTTGGTTCTACGGTCCGCAAATTGTCCAAGAAGGGAGTGATGAATCCATTACGGTTTGTTTGAACAGACGGAACCATTCGTCTAGGAGGAGGGCTCCGAGCACGTTTGTATGCGTAGTCGTCGAGTTGGCCGCCGGGTGCAACCATGAGGCTCGTCAATGTCAGGCGAGTCCCTTGTATCTTCCCTTAATGGGCTCTTGCCGGTTCTGCGGCGATTCTCTCTGACTGCTGCCATGTGTTTCTGATGTGCTTCCCTTCATTTTCTTTCTACATCTTGGTGTCGGTCAGCAAGTGCCCTGGCCCTGCGTGCCGATGCTATTGTCACTGAAGGGGATTGAGTTGAACGTGCTCGTGGTCGTTCAGCTCTTTGCTCTGTTGCGTTTGCCATGGCAGTCAATGCCTCTTGTCGTCGCCTTTCCCTTCGCTGTTCATCACGACGAAAAGCAGCAGCTAGCTCGGTGCGTTGTGCGAACAACCGAGCGTTAGATGTGTTGTTTTGGGGGGATCGTTCTTGCTGCGTTGCCGTAGTAGGTGCAGCTGGCGGGTTCCGACCAGTTCGTCGGATTTCTCGCTGACGTCGCCGTCGTTCGTTGCGACGGCCGTTTACGCTGGCTATCTTGTTGACACATAACTCCGATTGGGTACATCGTGTCGGGTAGTTTGTGTTTGTCGATCCGGACTGCTGTTGTCCCATGAGGCTTCCGTGAAGTCCTCTCTCGGATCTTGTATATCGGCCGGGATTTCTCGCCGTATGTTGCTCGGCTGGCCTCTCCGACCACCTCGTATGATGATCGACCGTGGTCGGAGCTGCTGTGAGTTTCTGCCGCCATCTGGCCGTGTATGGTTGCCACGAGGATTTGTTGGAACTCGTCGTTGTAGATTCACCGTCTGCAAACATGGCCGCTCAGGGCGTCCGAAAGTGACTCTACGATGGTTATTCTGCCTTTGTGTCAATGGATTAGGGATTTGTTGTCGCGCGTGTTGTAGATCGCGCCTAACGCGTCGTCGGAGCGACTCAAAGTTGGCATGGGTTTCAATCAACCTCATGTCTTGTTGATGGATCAAACGGAGTAGATCCGTGTTGCTGACATGTCTCCTTTGGTTGGGACCGGCCGGAGGTGTTGACACCGTGCCGTCAATTATCGCGGTGGATTGGTTGGGACTGCAATGGCGGTCACCGGGATGAATTGGATCTGATTTGGCGCAGCCACCATTGTTGGTGCCATTGTTGGCGTGATAGCCGGAGGCGTAAGAGTCGTAGTAGCGGTTGCTGAGTTGGAAGTCCAGGTGAACGTTCCAAAGTTGAACGTGAGGCCAGCTTCAAAAGTCATGGAAGCCGGGAAGGAAACCATCTTGATCGACGTAAAATCTTGGTGCGCACCCCCTACCTGGCGCGCCACTGTCGACGAAATATCGGCGATAGTCCGACCGGGGTATGCCACGACCGGTAATGGATTGGCGGAAGGCGCACCGAGATTGCGAGCAAGATGTAAACGAGGAGCAATCACACAAGGTTTACCCAGTTCGGGCCGCTAGGAAGCGTAATACCCTACGTCCCGCTCTCTGTTTCGATTATGATGTGGATGTATGAGTACGTGCGTTATGCCCGATTCCGTCCTCCGGCATGGGGGTCCTTGCTCTCCTTATATATTACGGGGAGCAAGGTTACAAATCGGAACTAGCCTATACGGTACTAAGTTTACATACTTTACAAGTCTAAACTTTCCTATCTCAGCTAGGTCTTGTCCTCCTTGTCGGTCTTCGATATAATTGCCCGTTTTAGGCTGTTCGACCAGCCTGAGCCGATCGGTCTTGGAGCTTGATGGGCCGGCCTGGTGATAGCATGTCGGCCCAAACTAGGCCGTGAGGGTATATGGAGTTTATACCTCCACAGTCACACTATGTCATTATTGTCTGTTTTCATTACCTAAGGCATGTTAGGTTAGCGCAAGGACATGTGTACCCTTGTTTGGTACATGTTCTCACATGCCAGTTCGTGTGTTTGTTGCTTGTTTCTAATTACCTAAGGCATGTTAGGTTTAGTGCAGGACCCCTGTACCCTTGTTCGGTACATGTTCTCACATGCCAGCTCGTGTGTTGTGCTTGTGTAATGATGTAATGCACTGGTATTTCAAAGATTAGTTGCAAGACATTGACTTCTAATAATTAACCACTTCGAAAACATAACAACAAAATAAAAAGGTGAATTGGTACAACATAGTTCACATCACAACAATGTCATAAGTACTTCATGACAAACGACATAATGAAATTAGTAGCATCACAAAGGAAACGTGCAAAGTGCATGATAATTAAAATAACGGGTCCAAGACTAGGCGCCATTGCTCATGAAGAAACCATACGGCTCGAGTACAGCGAGGCCACTTTCCCTTCCTCTGCGCATTGGGATTATCCTCCCAGCGCTGCCTTAGCACGACGCACACGCTCAAGCTTCTCCTCCCTTTCGCCTTGTCCTCGGCCCGCACGCCTCCTTTCCTCCTCTTCCTTGTGCTCCCTCCGCATAGCCTCCTCTCTACGTCTCGACTCACGTCTCCTTTCAACCTCGCATTAAACTCCTTCTCGCTTTGCGGGAGCCTCTTGTTTAGCTCACGATCTCGGTGTCGATCCACTGCTCAAAATCACAAAGCGGTGGAGGTGTCTGCAACATTGACAAGTATTAGAAAAATTAAAACATTGTCAATGTACTACACAAGACTAGATAAACAACATCACTATAAATCAATACTCACACATAATGTACTGCGGCGCTGATGCTCAGTAGGTGTCCATGCAAAGTTCTTACACATCCAATACCTCTGGCGATAGGTCTCCTCATCTTCAGAAATGTCGACCTTGCAAGGATCCCCACAGAAACACATGGGAATTGGAATGCCTTCAGGGAGAGGCAGTAGGGTGTATGGGCTCCCGGGTAAACGACCATAGCTACAATTCAAGATATCTAGTTGCTAAGTGTGTGGTTCTCCATTTGTAGGTGCAAATGAATTACAAGTGGATATTACCTAGGCACACGACCTTTTCCACGCCTTGGCATCCTTCCACCACGCCTTGGCATCCTAAAATTATTTAAAACCATTGCTCCAATCAATATTGTCTCTAGGGTTACAAAATAAACCTAATTCAAACCAAATTAAGGCACAAAAATTGATGAGGGGAGTCACATTACCTTGCTTGAGGAGATGAACGGATTAAATTTCAATTTTCACGGTTCAAATCGTCGATTCAATGGATGGGGTGAGTGAGGGAGAGGAAGAACTCGGGAGAAGAAATGAGCAAATGAGAGGAGGTGGGTGCTCGGGCTCACCGGCGATGACTTAGCGCCGTGGCGCCCAAAGGAGGCGCCACGGTGCGGCGCACGAATGCAAGGCGCCACACCGTGGCGCTTGCATGGGGCGCCACGGCCGGCGCCACGTCGCCCGGGGCTGGGCCGGCGCCCTCGCGGGCCCACCCTGTGGCGCCTCCATGCAAGGCGCCACAGAGTAGAATTGTGGTGCCTCGCGTGGAGGCGCTGCCAAAAGGGTTAGTTATAAAAAAAAAGAAAAAAACAGGTGCATTTTCTTAAATACTTTTAAAAAGGGTTAAAATTAAAAAAAATTCCCTCTGGGATGGCGGCGCGGCCCAAGAAGATGTCTGCAGCGGTCGGGGCGCGGGAGGACGACGGGGTAGTGCCGGAGAAGATGAACAGCAAGCTGTCCATGGACACCCTCGCCGGAAAAGAGAGATAGAGGTTGGGGAATCGGTGAATCAGGCATGGATTCGAAAAACCAAAGACGTGCCGGTGTTGAGGGAGTCGATATGAACCTCATAGCAGTGAAGTTTTCCGTGGAGGACGGAGGAGATGGCCGAAAACGCTCGCCGAACGTTCGCCGGAACCCTAGGAGATGCAAACTTCGGCGTCCAATCTGCGCCGATTGGATTGGCGGCTCGCGAAACGGGCCGTACTTCGAAAATCAGCGCGTCGAGGGCTACGCCGGCATATATATAGTGTTAGGGTTTGTGGTCGGGGAAAAATCAGGTATTTTATTAATTTCAGGAATTATAAAGAAAACCATTTTCAGCTCTAAAATAATTCTAGGAAACACTGAAATCATTTTAAGGCCCTGAAAAATGTTTCCAAGACTCCAAAAATTATGGAGAAATACCCCAAGATAGATTGAGCTATGATAAACCCAAATAAAATATTTGGAGCTCATGATAATGACATTTTAGAGCATCCCAAAATTTGGAGGAGCTCTAGGATAAAAAAGGGAGGAGGCCGAATCGGGCTCCAGAGCAGGCCGACTAGTTGGCATGGCCCACGATGCTTGGCTCACCATGTGGGCCAGTTGTTGCTGGCTGGGCCGCGGCGCAGGCCAGCTACGGCCACTGCTGGCTAGTCGGGCTTGGCCACAGCTGGCCAAGGAAGGCTATGGCCGTCTGGTGCTGGCCAGAGCTGGTCAAGGAAGGCTAGAGATTATCGGAGAGGCTACGGCCGAGCCAGGACAAGCAGTGGACTGGCTGGAGCTGCCTAAGTCTAGCCAAAGGTGGCCAGGGCTAGCTACAGCTGTTTAGGGCTGACCAGATGAAAGCCATGGTTGGCTAGAGAAGTTAAGGTTAGGCCAAAAAAGGCTAAGAGTGGCCAAAGTAAGCTAGACTGTGCCGGGGTGGGCTATGGTTGGCCAGAAGGGGCTAGGGTTAGTCAGATGAGGCTATGGCTAGCCGGAGGCAAGCCTTGAAGGGCTAGGGCAAGCTAGAGCGAGCTAGAGGCTAGTGGTAAGGAAGCTCAAGTCAAAACTCATACCGGGAGCAAGATAAAAAGAAAAAGATTTTAGTAAACCATTTTCGCACTGAAACACCACTCAACAAAGCAAAGCACAAACTCAACCACACCTTTATTAACTTTATAAAAGTTTTTGAAACCACACTTTTATCATTTTATAGTGACAACAAATGAATAAAATCTAGGTTTATTTTAGGAAAATGAATAAATCCTTTGTTTTATTTAGTGTTTTTAATTCACATCTCAAAATAGAAATTTTGGTGTGTGACACGGGAAGACTGGCATCACTCAACCGATTTATTTCAGAATCAGTAGAGAAAAGCTTGCCAATCTTTCAATGCCTCAAGAAGCAATGGGATAGTTTTCAATGGGGACAAGCTCAGCAAAAAGCATTTGAAGAAATAAAAAACTACCTCTCAAACCCAGCAACACTAACAACACCAAAGTCAGGCTCAGATCTACTACTTTACATCTCTGCAAATGAAAACACAGTCAGTGCTGTCCTCATCCAGGAAGAAGAGAATGATCACTTAAAGAAACAAATACCAGTTTACTACACTTCAGAAGCCCTGTCAGGATCAAAACTATATTACTCGAAATGGAGAAAATTTCATATGCGTATTAATGGCATCCATAAAGTTAAAGCACTACTTCCAAGCTCACAAAATAAGAATACCAACAAGTTATCCCTTGAAGGAAGTCTTACAAGGATGCAAATCATCGGGAAGACCGGGAAAGTGGGCAGTAGAATTATCACAATATTTCATTCAATTTGAAAAAGAACAACAATCAAATCACAAGCGTTAGCGATTTCATAGTAGACTCGGACTCCAACCACAACCAAATCAAAAGAAGTCCAACACCCGAATGGATAATACATTGCGATGGGGCTTGGGGCTTCGCAGGAGCAGGGGCTGCAGCCATAATAACTTCACCATCAGGAATCAAATTGAAATACGTAGCACGACTTGATTTCCAATGCACAAACAACATCGCAAAATATGAAGCAATACTCCTGGGGCTTCTCAAAGCAAAAGCATTGGGAATTCAAAAGGCTAATAATCAAGACAGACTCACAAGTTGCCACTGGACATATAGAAAACAATACAAAGCAAGAGACCTAGAATTAGCAAAATACCTACAATTTTTGAGGGATCAAGAAAAACGCTTCGATGGATTTACAGTGAAAAGCATTTCAAGAAATGATAACTTAGATGCAGATGAGATTGCAAAAGCAGCCGCACAAAAGACAGAACTACCACCAGAAGTCTTCTTTCAAACTCTAACAGAAGCTTCAATCAAGACAAAACAAGAAAGTCCAAAAGAAGTGCACATCATAGAAAGTGAAGATTGGAGAGCACCAATCATAGCATTTATCAAAGGGTTTTATGAGCCAAAAAATGAAACGAGATGAAATAAGAATGAAGCAAAAAACAACAAACTACAAGATCATCAACAACCAACTTTACAAGCAAGGATTATGTCAGCCACTACTCAAGTGCATCTCCAAAGAACAAGGAAAAGACTTACTCAAAGGTATACATGATGGAATATGTGGAAGTCATGCAAGGGCTAGAGCAATAGTAGGGAAAGCATTCAGACAAGGATTCTATTGGCCAACAGCACAGAATGATAGCAAGGAAATCATCAAAACATGCCACAATTGTCAACTCGTAGCAAACAAAGAAAAATCACCAGGAACTACACTTCAGTCAATCCAACCAACATGGCCATTAGCAAGATGGGGGATAGACATTATTGGAAAATTACCCCAGCGTAAGGCAACTATCGCACGCAAAGTAGTTGCAGTGGAGTATTTCACAAAATGGATCGAGGCAAAACCTGTCACAAACATGTCCTCTCAAACAATGAAAAAATTTCTCTAGCAAAATATCATCTGCCGATTTGGAGTCCCAAGGCACATTAGTGTTGACAATGGAACACAATTCGATAGCGAAGACTTCGAGAGAATACTACAATTCAATGGGAATCAAACTATGCTTTGCATCCGTAAGACATCCTCAATCCAACGGAGCTGTTGAAAGAGCAAATGGAATAATCTGCACTGGAATTTCAAAAGGCCTAACTGGCCTCAAAAAAGGAAAATGGGTTGATGAGTTAACAAAAGTAGTCTGGTCACACAATACATCCAAACCAAGACCAACCAATGTTGGCGTTTCTTAGCATCACCACCAGGTATGGAGGTTTTAAGTCCATCCCTGGTGATGACACCAGAAAGCCAATTGGTATAAGTTACGCAAACAGTGAAATCCGCAAGCGAACGAATACCGTTGTAGCTTTCACCCAAGAGTATTCCAGGGTATCGTATTTATCCTCAGGGAAGCAATGCGTAAAAAGGTTGATAAATATCATCATATATACGCTAGCTAGTGTAACCGACTAGACTAATGTGGGGGTGAACGGTTAAGATTGGTATTTTTATAATTGACATACACAGGAGAACCCTATATAAGACAGTAGAGCAGATAGTCTAAGATGGAAGGTCAACGGGAGAGGTCAAGGTTCCTATTTTCTCCTCTATTACCGTGGTTCTACTCTAGTTCAGACCAAAGGGTTAACTAAGCGAAGAACAGACATAGTGGCTACAGCAAGGCACTTCGGAGCACGGTACCTTTCCGGTTCTTGACAAGACTGGGAAGGGGTAACCGGGAGAAGGCCGCTAAAAGCTCTACGAAAACACCAACCTGAACATGGTGGAATACAAAGGCTTGGTCGGAGCTGTCACCCCCGGGGCTACCACAGCTATCCGTGGGGTTGGGCGCAAACTCAGGTAACTCGCTAGCCCAGACACCACGTCTACGCTAACGGCTACTACTCTAGCCACAATTTATAACTAGAGCATTCAGTCGAATGGAGTTCCCATGCAAAGGTGTAAACCACTATACCAACTAGGCTTAGCTAAAGAACTAAGGCATGAATAGATAACCATATGGGCAATTCAGTAATAAGAGAAGATAAACATATCAGCAGTACTTGAGTCTTACAAAGGGCTAAGGCAAGGGTTGCTGGGCCTCCGAGGGCGCTTCTGGAACCTGCACTACTCTCCCTCTCTCCCAAATAGGCTAATACTACTACTACATCTTGGAAATGTGGAGTGGAGCTCTTCCTTGGTGGTGTGTGTTTCTAGGAGGGGGAATGGCCCTCCTTTTATAGGTGAGGTGGAGGGGGCTCTTTGGAAAAGAGCCATCCCTACATGGAAGGGACCAAACCGACCTCAAAGAGGCGGTTTCACACCTTCCATGTAGGAATCACCACCAGAATTGGCTTTGGATCATCATCATGGGCCATCTGGAGAAAACTGGGCCTGGTTGGCGCTAGGACAGGCGCGCTCACGCCTTGAGCACGCCCGCGCCCAGGGTGGGCCCCCTTGGCCCCAACTTTTTTCAGATTCTTGTGGACTTTTTCCTTAGCTTCGAAACGGTGGGTATTTCGTCCAAATCGGAGTCCGGATGCATCCGGGGCGTCCATTTTAGTAAGACCCGCTCCTGGAGCCCGAGTTGGAGTTGGACTAGGTTTTGGGCCGCCATGTCTTGGGTTCATGTTGGATATTTGTGTCCATGTTCACAGCCCAAATACTCTGGTAAGTGGGCTTACTCCATTGGGCTCTTGTCAGCAATTTTAATATGGTATTTCTTATATAATCTTGGGCTCTTTTTCTATATAATACCGACATGTCCTCCTGCACATGAACGATCACCAAAACTTGTGAAATTCGTTAGAATAAAAACCCTATTGCTAAGTTTGGTGCCCATTTCAATATAAAGTTGGTGGCTAAAAGTATGCAATAAGGAGCGCCAACAAGGTCCCCCACACTTGCTCTTTGCTCGTCCTCGAGCAAAGCTAAAAGAAACTATGGAACATGACTTTCAAAGATATGATGCTAGCATAAAAGATATTCCATGTCATTCCTCATACCTGTGGATTTCAATGTGTCTACCATGTTGCCTTGAGTGGTTGAAAAGTGGAATGGCTTTGACACCGAGCCATCACTTTCTCTCTATGGAGCATACTTGGAGGTTTTTATAAATTTTTGCAAATGAAAACATATAGCTCAAACTTTTCCTCTAATGGTACTCTCAAATCGCTCAATGTGTATGATTCCTCACCAAAGGCAATTGAGATATGTGCCTTTTTTTCAAAACCTACCACTAAAGCTGTGAGTGGAGTTTTGGGTAGGTATGAAAGTGGGCATACTTGAATTATATATATTGCCAAGTCAAAAACCGGACAGACGGAGATACAAGACATACACCTTGATCAAGATGTGCAAGTGTGTGGGATGAAGAAATGGTTCCTATATTTGTGGTATTTTTGGAACTCCATGCATTATGACAATCTCTCTTTATTGGTGGACGATGAGTTGAAGGAGTATGGGCTATAAAAAGGAAGTATATAAATTTATTTTTCTTTCTCTCTTTTTTTTTTCTTTTCTCTTTTTCCTTCTTTTTTTTCTTTCTTTTCTTTCTTGAACGGGGATCTAGGATTTCCCGTCTGTCTAAATGATGGGACCCTTGTCCTCTTATGCCCCTTGGAAAAAATCATTTCTTTTTTTTTCTACTAGGAACATAGCCCAACTTTATGTCTGGTAAATGATAAAATGGAGAGATGTCATGATGGAATGCGTGGAGTACTTTTGGCAACAAAGGGATGCGCAACCCTCAGGGTAAGGGTTGGCATTTTTATTTGGTGGAATGGTGCGTAATTCTCAGTGTGAGAATTGGCATTTTGGTGGAAGGGGTGCATGTTGTGCGCAACTCTTAGTGTAAGAGTCGGCAATTATTTGGTGGGTGCAAGTGAATCTTGATCGTGGGTGCATGACCATAATCTCACATCGGTCACAACAATCTGACCTGACTCAATGATCAAACAAGTAGCATATGACTGGGGTTTTGTATGTAAAGCATGTCATATGGCCTTGGTAGGAATTTTAACCATTGAGGAGAATTGAGGCTATTGATTTTATGTTTTATCAAAATAGAAATCTCCAAGAGAATGCATAGAAAGGAAAGGATTACTTTAGTCATACCATATCTCACCTCACAACAATCTAGTTGACAAGTTTTCCTAATAAAGAAGTATCCACAAGTAGCAAGTGTATGAACTAGGAATAACGTTTATACCGGCCAATCTTTAAAAAGTCAAGCTCATAGTTTAGCAAGATTTCAAATCACATTTTATGTTTGATTAACATATGAGACATTTTTAAATAAGATCAAACTTATAGGAGCAAAACATGGATGAGGAAAAGGAGTGCAAACCGGCGTGCCCGAGTGTTAGCGTGGACGAGTCGGGTTCCCCCACACTTGAATTTTTATGTCATTTGACAATAAAAATCAAGTGTGATTGTTGATGCATCTCCTTGTAATGTGTTGCGTACCCATATTTCTAGACATCGTTCATCCTCTGTTTCTGAAATTGTTAGTGGAAAAGAATACTCGAAGGGGACTTTGTCTAGCACCAAGATTTTTTTATTGCTATGGGAGGTAGGGAGAGGTTATTATTTTAAAAAAATGATAAGCAAAGAATTATTTTATTATCAAAAGGGTTTTTTTAATTTTGAAAATAAATTGAAAACAATTTTATTATGCACTTTGAAGGTAAGATTGTTTTTAGTTTTTATGCAAAGAATATTTTGGTTGAAAGGTAAACATGCGAGTTCAAAATCAAAACTTGTTTGGAAATCAAATATGAGATAACTACCGATTTACCTTCGGCAAGGGCTCACCATTTTAAGTCCGTTGAGCAAGGACTTCTCCATTGACATTTGTTCTTGAATTTGCATCATCTCATTGTGGAGATCGATGAGGATGCTTGACTTCTTGTTTTCGCCATGCCATCGGGATCTTCATGTGGTTTTGGCTTGGTGGTTTTAAGATTCATTTTTTCTTTTGACCAAGGTTATGCTGAAAAGAAGGAACTTGTTTGATGAGGATGACGAAACATACTTGTGTCCTTTGTACAGCGAGAGGAGTTTGAGGACCTAGAACACTTATTTTTTGAATGTGCCTTCTCCAAAAGATGTTGGGAGAAAATAGGAATCCAATGGAACAATAATCTCAAAGCATCCACTCGAGGATAGCTCAAGCGAAAGCGCGGCAAAACGTCCCTTTCTTCATGGAAGCAATTGTCATAGCAGCATGGGAAATTTGGAAACTTCGGAACGATCGTGTCTTCAACAATGGGCCCGTCCACATCGACATCTGGTTTAGGAACTTTAAAAATCAATGTCTTCTCCAATCCCTCCGTTTCAAGGATGAGCTTAAATCAGCCTTTTGTTTTTGGTTAGATGCTTTGAGTTAATAATGTTGTAAGTCACCTTGTACCTCTTTTATTAAATTATAAAAAAAATGAAAATGAAGTGCTTTGTGGGGACTTCCCCCACGCTTTTGCCTTCGGGAAAAAAAAGGTTTCATTCAAAGTTCACCAATTAAAATTTTGATTACCTCCATTTTGAATTTATCTCAAAGACTTACCCTTGTGGATTTGAAAAATTGCTTTGCAGGGGTTAGTCCGGACATACAACCAAATTCTATACTAGTAATTTTTGGTTCAAAAATCAAACTAGACACATGTCCAATTTGATTTAGGTAGGCTAATCAACCCAAGCACCATGCTTAATTCAATTAGCCTATGAAAATGTGATCATTGCATCCAAACTTCAAACTAAGCACCATGCTTAATTTAAAAGATGTACGACCAACATCCAAACCAAAGCATACTAGCATAGAGAAAGGTTGCATGAAAATGAGGAACATGAGATTGGTTCAAATGGATGTACGAACCATGAATGATGAATTAGAGAGCCAATTTTTTTTATATGCAGGGTAATGCAAGCGAGGTGAATGAATGTGATCAAAACAAACATGCCATGGTTTTTGAATGAAATTTAAATGAGTAAAATGCATGCAAATCTAGGCTTTAGCTTTTTCCCGTAGCGCGGACCATCTAACGATATCATCATACCAATTGGCGAGCCAAGACATGAAGTCGAGATGGTCCCGTTTAACATCCGTCTACTACGAGGCTAGACTAGGAGCATCGAATAGGAGGATAACAATAGAATTTGTCATCAACCTAGACTAGGCATGGTGCCCGAATACGGCCCAAAGACTAGGAGCCACCCAAAGAAAGCACTAGATATATGATGAAATAAGCAAACATGCGGTGGTGAAAATAAATTTGCAAGGTATAAAATGTTTTTGGTTGGTTCTCTCAAACCTTGATCGATTCATCACTCACAATTTGTGATTGAATTGTGAGTGATACAATGTAGTCGTTGTCACTGTGATGGGATTGTGATCTCTGGACGACGACTTTCTCTCCATCTGCATAGAGTTATTGTGTACACAATATATGCCTATCTGTGAGATGGTAGGGTGGAAGTATGATTTTTCATGAAAGAGCAGGCACCCTGGGCTCGTGATTTTTTATTAAAAAAGATATACCCACAAAAGCTAGTGGCAACTAGGTTAGCAGATATCAAGATAAAGATCAAAACCTTTACGCCTATTGCTTCCCCGGCAACGGCGCCAGAAAGCTTGTTGGCATTTCTTAGCGTCGCCACTAGGTATGGAGGTTTTAAGTCCATCCCTGGTGATGACACCAGAAAGCCAATTGGCATAAGTTACGCAAACAGTGAAATCCGCAAGCGAACGGATACCGTTGTAGCTTTCACCCAAGAGTATTCCAGGGTATCGTATTTATCCTCAGGGAAGCAATGCGTAAAGAGGTTGATAAATATCATCATATATACGCTAGCTAGTGTAACTGACTAGACTAATGTTGGGGTGAACGGTTAAGATTGGTATTTTTATAATTGACACACACAGGAGAACCCTATATAAGACAGTAGAGCAGATAGTCTAAGATGGAAGGTCAACGGGAAAGGTCAAGGTTCCTATTTTCTCCTCTATTACCGTGGTTCTACTCTAGTTTAGACCAAAGGGTTAACTAAGCGAAGAACAGACATAATGGCTACACCAAGGCACTTCGGAGCACGGTACCTTTCCGGTTCTCGACAAGACTGGGAAGGGGTAATCGGGAGAAGGCTGCTAAAAGCTCTACGAAAACACCAACCCGAACGTGGTGGAATACAAAGGCCTGGTCGGAGCTGTCACCCACGGGGCTACCACAGCTATCCGTGGGGTTGGGCGCAAACTCAGGTAACTCGCTAGCCCAGACACCACGTCTACGCTAACGGCTACTACTCTAGCCACAATTTATAACTAGAGCATTCGGTCAAATGGAGTTCCCATGCAAAGGTGTAAACCACTATACCAACTAGGCTTAGCTAAAGAACTAAGGCATGAATAGATAACCATATGGGCAATTCAGTAATAAGAGAAGATAAATATATCGGCCGTACTCGAGTCTTACAAAGGGCTAAGGCAAGGGTTGCCGGGCCTTCGACAAGGCGAGTGGTTTTTTAACGAGGCGGACTCTACATTGTAATCTCATGATCTATAAATGAGAAAGTAGTTCCCCAAAAATCTTTCTTCGGCACCTAATTATTTTAACGCAAACAAAGTCCTAAGCCAAAAAAGTATATCATAGATATACTACAATTCGGCAATAATCAATCAAGCAAGTTAACATCCACTCTTTCAAATTGTTAACCTGAGCAATTCACCAAGGTGAAAAGTTTTTTGCGAGCGAAGCTTTCGCGCCTACTTCGCCTAAAAGAAGATGGGACGGCGTTTTCAATTCACTAAGGTGAATTTTTTCATGAAATTTCTCCAAGGAGAAAAATTTTCACTAAGGTGAAAAGTTTTTTGCGAGCGAAGCTTTCACGCCCACTTCGCCTAAAAGAAGATGGGATGGCATTTTCAATTCACCAAGGTGAATTTTTTCATGAAATTTCTCCAAGGAGAAAAATTTTCACTAAGGTGAAAAGTTTTTTGCGAGCGAAGCTTTCGCGCCCACTTCGCCTAAAAGAAGATGGGACGGCGTTTTCAATTCACCAAGGTGAATTTTTTCATGAAATTTCTCCAAGGAGAAAAATTTTCACTAAGGTGAAAAGTTTTTTACGAGCGAAGCTTTCGTGCCCACTTCGCCTAAAAGAAGATGGGATGGCGTTTTCAATTCACCAAGGTGAATTTTTTCATGAAATTTCTCCAAGGAGAAAAATTTTCACTAAGGTGAAAAGTTTTTTGCGAGCGAAGCTTTCGCGTCCACTTCGCCTAAAAGAAGGCGGGACGGCGTTTTCAATTCACCAAAGTGAATTTTTCATGAAATTTCTCCAAGGAGAAAAATTTTCACTAAGGTGAAAAGTTTTTTACGAGCGAAGCTTTTGCTCCCACTTCGCCTAAAAGAAGTTGGGACGGCGTTTTCAATTCACCAAGGTGAATTTTTCATGAAATTTCTCCAAGGAGAAAAACTATCACTAAGGTGAAAAGTTTTACGAGCGAAACTTTCGCGTACACTTCACCTAAAAGAAGATGGGACAACAAGCAAATCTTTCCATTTCTTAAAAAGATTAAAAATTTTAACATACAACATCGTTTACATTTATACATATGTACTTTACAAACTGCATCAAAAATTATACAAACAACACTCAAAAATCAATCAACAAAATCATAACACATAGCTAACAATCTTGAGAATTAATAGAATCAAAAGTATCGCAAAAAATGCTATCAACAACATCGTCTATAATTTTATCAACCTCTTAACGCATAGTATTCTCATCAAAAACCGGCAAGGTACTCGATGAAGTTGACTAGACAAAAAACAAGTTATAATTAGCACTCAATCAGTAAACCAATCACAAGTCCACAAAGTTAACGTAACTAGATTCTAGAAGTCAAATCCATACAAAATACCTCATCACCATCCTGCGCAGGTCCAACACGAGGAACCTGCATAGGATGATCAAGTGTTAACTTAGACCAAGTACAAGGCTGTCACAAGCCTAATTCTAACTTTCTCTCAAAATAAAACTAATTTCTACAAGACCAGTCATCTACTAACATCGCCAGCTGGAGGGACACCAAAACCACCACCTCCATCGACACTCTTCCCAGCAATTTGCTGAAAAATAAACAAAACAAAGGCAAGTTAAGAGAAGAATATTTTAGTCTACAAACACAAGAAACCAATCTCAAAAAACTTACTTTCTTCAATATATCTCTAGCCTTATCAAAACAATGTTGCCTTCCACCACCCGACCTCCAATACTCCGAAAGAAACTTGTTCGCCAAATTTTGAGTACTTCTAGCAATCATAGACAATTCTCCAACAGCGGGGAATTTGAAACCCGGATCATTAAGCCGATGAAATAATGGATCCCCACCCTCCTTCAAAATATGGAGGAGAGCACGAGCAGAGAAGAAAACCCCCAGATCAAAGGTAGTCTCAATCATCGAAGGTAAACATTCATATTGGCGGCATAACCAACCAAAGAAACTTCCAGCATCACCTAAAGTCCAACATTTATCTCCAGGCCTCGCCCCAAACTTATCATAACAATCAAAGCAGAGCTGCCAAATCTTGTCACGGTTCTCAAGCAAATTTCTATCCCTCTCACTCAACTTGTCCTCGATAATTTAAGCTTCTCGAGACAAAACCACCTTTTCATCAACTAAAGATTTGATTTCATCATCCTTTTTACTCAATGCATCATTAAATTGACTTTCCCTCTCGCAATTAGATCAAAGCATTCGATTTTTCAGCCTCTTTAAATTGATTCTTCAAATTCAAAATCTCCTCAAGAAACTTCTTCTCTCTCAAGGCTTGATTTCTAGCATTTTCTTCAAGAAGAGCACACCCTTCACTACGAACAAGGGAGGATCGCAAACCTCTCATAACAACAGACTCCCTACAAAGTGAGAGAAAGATTAGCAACAAACAAGAAAAAAAACACACACAACATAAACAAAACATACCTTCATCATCATACTAAAACCAGCATCCGCAAGATACAACAGCTCTTTCTTTTCCAACTGAGACTCGGCATCTGGAACAAGTAAAGCATTCATCTATGCACCAAGCAAACTCAAGTTCTGCCTTTTTGGAAACATACGAAGCTTATTACCATCCATTCCAACAAATTTAAAGCTATCCAAGCCAACTCCCTTCTCTTGACAAAAGTCAAGAGAACGTTTCACACCGGCAACATCGGAAGGACTTGGACCAACTCCTTCAACATCTTTGGGAGTTGGCGGATCTAAAAACACACCTTTCAACTTCCCAATGTCAACTTCCTTTTGGGGAATTTCAGCAGTATCAGGAAAGTATGCCTCTAAACAAAAGAAAGAAAAAGATTTCAATAAAAGCAAACCAAAGTTACATCACAATGAAAGAACTTCACCAAAACAAGCTTACTAGAGACTTCCGATCTTCAAATTCATGATGCACCTTTTGCAAAGTATCCACAACCACAGTGGATTCATCTAACCTTTTCACATAGGCTGCATTGGCTACATTGTCAAAAACATCATCATCAACAAAATCAAAGTTAGAGTCCAAAAGTGTTGTACCGCTAATGAGACTTCACAACATTTTTAGCTCCTTCATCACGAACAACTTCGCCCTCTACAAAAAGAGACAAGGAATTTAGCGAAGCTAACAACCAAAAAAGCAAAAAACAACAGAAACAAAGTCGACAAGACAACAAAGTTAATTAACTAGAAAAATTACCAGACTGTGAAGCACCACCAACACCAGCACCAATAATAGGGAAAGTCATATTCCCTTGACCATCAATTTCAAGACCCACGTTCTCATCAATCGAAAAAGATCTCTTGGAAGATTCCCAACTCTCTTAGTCAAACTAACTTTAGGAGCCATTTCATCAAGTTTCTTTTTCTTTTTCTTGTCACCCCTATTTGGAACTTGTTTCTCTCCTTTTCTCTTCTTCTCTGTTTCTTTAGCTTTACCCTTGCCATCCCTCATATAAGCGGGAGGAGGCCTTTCACCATAAGAAATCTTGGTAAGATCAAAAACTCTATTTAGGCGAGCATAATTCTCCCCAAGAATCTTAACCTCCAAATCCTTCTCACTTTTCAAATATTTTCCAAGCAACTGTTCACCCTTTTCCATAATAGCAGCAACAAAATCTTCATCGCTAACAGAACTAGGCTTCGCATAATCACAAATTGGATACTTGTAATTAACATCTCTAACCTTATTCTCAAAACCAGAAAAACTCCAACCTTTTCTCAAAGGCCAAAACCACAGCGACAAGATATTCCTCAACAAGGTCTCTGGTACTCTGAACCTTTAAGGCCAACTTAAAAGCCTTCTCAGGAACTTTCGAGATCAAAGAACTCGAAGAGTTAGGATTGCAAATAAAATCTTCAATCTTCATTGAAGAACCCAGAAGAAATTTCTTCTCAACTATACCATTTTCGGGATTCATTTCCTCAATGGCCGGGCGCATGGTAAAACCAATAGCAATGCCAATCTTTATCCCACTTGTTCCTCATGGCTGTAATGACAGAGTCAACACTTCGAGCAATCCAAAAATTACAACAAGCAGAATCTTTGCTTGAAAGTCTTCCCCTCAACTTTGAAAAATTTGAATTATTTGTACATCTCAAAAAGATCATAGAAAGCATCAATGTCCAACTTAGCATCCAAACTTCGAACGACCTAGATAAACAAAGAAAGACGAACAATCCCATTGGGAGTTAAATGATGCATCTCAATGTTGAATCTCCGAAAAACATCCACCATGAAATCATCACAAGGAAACCTTAGCCCCGCTGTAAAAAGATCCCTAAAAACAACGCATCCATCTAGATTTGGTTTTGGAACAACTTCCTCATCCTTAGGAATCCTCACATTCTTTTCAAGAAGAACCTTACTCTCAACTAATTCAGCAAGAATAGATTTACTCATAAGAGTTTGTCCAAAGAAATTTGTCCGCCCTTTATCATCCTTAACCAAATCATCAAGTGAAGCATCAACATCACTCAAGGATTCTTCATCACAAACTTCGATAGATTGAGATCTTTGAGAAGCGATTGAGACAAAGGCCGAGAAGCGGTGAGAAGCAACTTGAGATTCCTCCGAGAATCCATCCAAGGAACAAAATATGGAAAAAATATAAAACAACTTCGATAGAACAAGACAGAAACAAAAAGAAAGGCGAAGATTGTTACATAAAACGGTGAAAAGTTTCTTACACCAAAGTTTTCTCAAAGAAGGGAAAGTTCGCAAAAGCAAAGTTCAACTTTGCATCCGAGAAAAATTTTGGCAGAATTTCCCCACTTGTGCACGGTAGGAAAATTTGAGGGGGTGGGCTCCGCTATTTATAGGCACCTCCGGTCAAACGATAGTTATTCGGTCAAAACAACTAAAAATTTCATCAAAATTACAAAAACTTTTCCTTTCAAGGCCAACTCCAAAGTTCGGGCGGCGTTTTTCCGGGTCAAAGTTTATAAACTTTTCACGGGATTTAGACCTTTGGAGTAGGCCTTCACCCGTGAGGGCCGCTTTGTTAGGGACAACTTTAGCCGGGAAAACTTTCGTCCTTGAAATTTGGAGCCAAACTTTCTTAGCAAAATTGAACCTCAAAATACCTTCGCCCAAACCACCTTTTAACATAGATCATGGCGAAGTTGGTTTTAAACCTTCATCTAACAAAATTGTCACGGACCAATATTCACTTTGCAGGAAGTATAAACTTTCTTGCTCCACAAGGAAAGTTAGAACGAAGCTGCCATTCCGTCTTCACTTTGGAAAAGGAGAGAGCAAGAGTTCGAGGCGAAGCCAACTTCACTTTGGTGGTCAACTTTTATGAACTTGAACTTTGGGGTGAAAAGACAACCAAGGCTCAACTAGAAGAACACAAGATCAAGATGAAGGCGAAGTTGGTGTCACAACTTCGCTAAAAGTTTTTAAGAATTTATATTTAGAAATTTTGAGATGTAAACTTTAAGGAATCTATGTAATTCCGAAGGTAGGGGTCTCCCATCTCTCTGTACAATGACTCAAGTTTGAATGAATTCGCAATTTAGTGAATTTTGTTCTCTTCTCAGATGCTTGTGTAACTTGTTACCCAACATCTTAGCACCGTCCATTTGTGTGATCGAGTACACCCACGACCACGTCAATGGAAAAAAGAACAAGATGGTCTCACATCCCAATAACCTTCTCAGAAGAGGATTTGAAACTAAAAGACTACCCTCATATGGATGCCATGGTAATTGAAGCAAACATTGAAGGATGGACAGTATCAAAAATCTTAATAGATGGAGGAAGTTCAGCAGATATAATCTTCACCAAAACCCTAGATGCAATGAAGATCAACACAAGTTCATTGAAAAGAGCAGACTGCCCACTAGTAGACTTTGGAGGAAATAGAATAAATTCAGCAGGATGGATCATACTACCAATATCATTTGGAATAGTAAACAATGCGATAATAGAACAAGTTGCATTTGATGTTGTACCAATGAATAGCCACTATAATGCAGTTCTTGGAAGAGGAAGCCTAAATGCATTCGAAGCAACCATCAACTACTCTTACTTCTGCATGAAAATGCTAGCACCCAATGGAATCATAACAGTCTTTGGAGATCAAGAAGAAGCAAGAAACATCGAAAAGAATTCAATCCCAATACAAAAGAACATCAATACAATCACAGAAGAAGAAGAAGAAGAGGAAACAGAAAATGCAAAACCTCAAGAAAAAGCAAAGTCAGTAGAAGAAACAAAGACACTACCTCTCGACCCACTCATACCAGAAAGAAAAGTAACAATTGGAGCCAACTTAATACCTCAACGGGAAGAAAATTTGTGCAGCAAGGGAAGTGCTTTTCAAGCTAATGCACAATTAGTTCCCACATATCCGATGTCGTGTTTTAAGCTCTCGCCGGTAGTACGTCGAAAACTCACATCGGTAGTCTTAAATTATTGGTTCGGCGGTTCTCTTGATAACCACAAAATCCATTGGTTATTTGGTAGAAGGCGACATGATCAAAGTGTCAAGGTGGCGTTGGTTTCGGAGATTTCACTCTTTTTAATAAGGTGATGTTGGGAAACCAAGGGTGGTGATTGATTATGAATGCGAGTTTGTGTGCTAGGGTGCGAGGAGAAATATTTCCCTAACGGTGACTTCCTCTCGGCTACTAAGAAGAAGCGTAGCTTGGAGACTTGGAAATCAATTCGTATGGACGAGATGTGCTAAACCGGGGTTTGATCAAGCGAATCGGACCGGGGAGGCTAATATATGGCGAGATAATTGGATACCGGGGCTGACTTCTTTGCAGCCCTTGGTACATATGCCAAATGCGACAAAGAGAAATTGTGAGCGATCTCTGTGTCCATGGCATGAGAGAGTGGGATGAAGAGATTGTAAGGAAAACCTTTTATGGCGTTTGAAGTAGAGGAGGTTTTGAAGATTAAACTAAGCGATAATCTGCTCCACGATGTTTTGGTTTGGGCCTTTGAGAAAAATTGTGTTTATTCGGTGTGGTCGGCCTATAGGCTGCTCAAAGAGAGGCAAATAGCGGAGGCAATGGCAGCGACAAGTGAAACAAGAGCATCCGGGGATGATAGGGCATGGAACCTAGTTTGGAAGTTGACTATTACCCCCAAAGGTACGCGTGTTTGAGTGGCGTCAAAATCTAAACTGAAATAGAGACCTATTGAAAAGGAGAGTTATTGTGAGATGTGCATGATGCAGAGGAGTCCGTGTATCATGTGGTGTTCCATTGTCCAGTGTAAAAGCTCTAGTTTGGTTTGATAATTAATGAAACCTTTGGACTAACTCTTTGTGGCTTAGTGCATGAAGGTTAGTCCATACCAAGTGAAGGAGAAATGGAGAATATCATGGTGATGGTGATAAACTCCAAAAGGATGATGACCAAGTGCTCCACTGTCGGGGGCCAAACAACCGGCCTATTGGACCCCCGGCTAAATAAAACTAAGCAAACTGCCATTAAGAGCTTACATCCGGCCCAACGAGGGCAGGACCTTGTGGGCTGGCATTCCGACGAGCCGCGGAAGGATCAGCAGGACCGCGATAAAAGCCCACAGATGAGCCACGCCGTGCCGCTCCTGGAACGAGGGCACAACCCCCAGGGCACGTGGCTCGCACGACCCCTGCAGGACGAGAGGACTCCCGGGGTCGTGATCCAGGAGGCCGCGGCTCGCACGACCCTCCACGGGCGCCTTCGCTCAGAAGCGACCGAGGCTTGCGCCCCACGCGTGAGCCACGACCTCATAGCTTGCACGACCAGTCAGACCGCGTCCTCTTCGTCTGCGTCCCGTGCAAGACATGGGCAAGGAGCATCTTAACTGCTGTTGACACCTCTTAATGTTATCTCTAGCAACGGCACTGAAAATGCTAGTAAGCAGAGCATCGCTACTAGAATGCCAAGTTGTCATCCCCAGCATAACACCAAGGGGTGTGGTATTAAATCATGCCACCATTTAGAATATAGAAATAGTATCCGCAGGCGCACAGATCAAATACCATTGTAGCATTTTACCCGGAGTCCACTATGAATGTAGGGGTAAGTCACAAGATAAATGATAAAGATAAGTATATAATCATCAGCATAAACAGATAGAGACTCCTAGCTATATCATTAGGGTTACTAGCAGAACATCAAGAGATATTCCTATATTATTCCTAGCTACATATCAATGCATATTATGGTTAGTGTAGTACACTTAGTAGTCATAGCTGAGGTTAGCATTACATCTATTCATAATGGACATACTAGGGAAGTTTGAGAACATAGCACACCCTTCCTTCGTACAAAAGCCCTACTGTGCTGATAAACACGGTTTGGACTATACAGAACTCAACAGGATTGTCACACCCGCGATCTACCAAGCCCGGCCTATAGGGTGCATTCGCAGATAAACAACTATAAGCACTATGCTTACACAATGTTTACCACTCACCCAACAATCAATTAGATGAGTGCTATACGAACCTATGAATAAGTACAATATCAATCTAGCTATACTAAGCATATAACCACAATAAACAAAGAAAAATATAACTATGAATATAAGCATATAAGTATTCATCAATTCAATTGTAGTAATCATATAACTATACAATGATAGAGAACGAAGGCGAGAAGAGGTAAGAACTATACCAAATCCAAGCTCTTGACGGCTCCGGAATCCAAGCCTTTGCTTGCCTCCCTCTAGTTCTAACTAGCTATCTAGGCCCTAGCTAAGGATCTCTGATTAGGGTTTCTGGCTGATGATCGGACTTCGAATGAGGAATGAATGAATGTGCCTCCTCCCCAGGGAGGCCCTGCCTTCCTTTTATAGCCTTGGGCGATGATCGTGAGCCATCAGATTAAACTGACATTGGCGGACGGCTGAGATCGATCCTCGAAGGCGGTAGAGCAAACTGGGCGAAGCGGGCCACCAGCGGGGCCAGGCCCAGACCGGCTCGTCCAGGCCTAGACCGATCGATCTGGCCTAGTGGCCCCCGGGCATCCGCTTCGGCATGGTGTCTTCTGGTCCCTTCTAGATTGTTCCTGCGCTGCCGTGGCGACCGATTTCCTGTTCTATGTTCCGATAAGCTCCTGGGTTTGCGTCTTTTCTAGTTTACACCTGCAGAAATAGTGAAACACCAAAACTCATGGAATTCTATCAGTGCAAACCCTATATCTACTTGGTGATTGCAATTGAATCCTTTTCCATGGCTAGTTGACGGTTAAATTTGTACGATAACGACCGTCAACAACTCCCCCAAGCTTAACCTTTGCTAGTCCCTTAGCAAAGAAAACTCAGAAAAAATTATTGTAAGATGTATATGTTTAAGCATTGTGGCCATCTCGGAGTAACTCCCTAGAAGTATACCTGCAGTCAGACAGAAATTCTCCTCCAATTTATGCAATAACTGGTTGACTTTCAAACTTACCCATATTACCTTTGACTGTGGGGCTTATTAGCTCTTCCTTGGGTCTTGAGTACTTGATAGACAGAAAGATCCGAGATGCACTATGTCTCAAGCTCTTTGATGAACTATCATTCTGGAGTTTTAGAGGTTTTCAAATAAAACTCAGAGCTTCCCATGTATGACACTCTCAGGTCTCTCAACATATGTGGTATTTGTGGATTCTCACTAAGGCAATGATGATGGTTGTCTTTCTTTTCATCCTATAACTAAAGCTTATGTGGAGCTCATAGGTAAGAAGAAAACTGAAAGAGCAAACTTGCAATGCATCTGTTGTAAAGTCAAACAATGGATCCATGGAGAAACAAGTCATGCAGTCGAATCAAGATGTATAGGTGGATGAATATGGTGGGTATAAGGTGGAAGCTAATTCTACTCAGCTCCTTGAATGCCTATCTCTCCTTTGGACTTTGAAAACTAGCCAGAGGTTATGATCTATCTTTTTCTTTTCTCAGGGAGTCGGGCATCTAAGTACCCATTGTTTTCAGCACTGGGACACTTAGTCCATTTTTCTTTTTCTCCCTTCTTTCTTTTTATCTTCTCTTTTTTTCAAATATCTTTTTGCATAGCTCAACGGTAGAGGTCGACCTAAACTGACTTGGGACGAGTCGGTTAAGAGAAACTTTAAGGAGTGGAATATCTTCAAGGATTTACTATGGATAGGAGCACTTGGAGACTAGCTATCAATGTGCCTGAACTATGACCTTTTATTTTTGGTTGCTTTGTGACTGTCTCTCCGTGGTTTCATCTCTAGCCTACACCAACTTGCTTGGGACAAAAAGGCTATGTTGTTGTTGTGTTGTTGTTGTTGTTGTTATTGTTGTATCTTTTTGCATAGCTCATAGCACTCCTTTTGGCATTGATAGGATTTGAGTGATAGCAATAGGAACTTGGAGCATTTAAGGGGTGGCTATCCTAATGGAATATTTTTTTTGGTGTTCCCTCCCGGTGTAGGAGAAAAACATTTTTGGAATGGATGTAGGTTAAATGGCATGTTGTTGCGCCTACTCCAGTGTAGAGTAGTGCATATGGAGGTGGATCTTGATTCAAGAGCATGACAAATTTCTCACCAGGGTCACAAAGGTTGATAAAACTCAATGCAAGACAAGCAGCATATATGTCCAGTTTATCTAGCCTATCTCATCAGGTTTGGCTCTAGTAGGAATATAAGCTTTGTCATACAGGAACTCATCATGTTTTTGTATTTTTCAAAAGATAAATTTCAAGAACTCTAGTGCCACTTAGGACAAGATAGATAGCAGCTCTTGTCAATCTTATCAATTAGGTACCTAGACTTAGTTCAAGCATATGCAACTCACAAGTTTGAGGCTCAGAGCAAATCTTCATGTCAAAATAGTTGGAGCTAAAACTTGGGAAAACCTTTATCTAGACGCTAGGCATTTCAGAGGTGTTGTAACAAAGCAACTTATCATCATTTCAAATTATCTCAAGAGTTTCCTTTTTATTGACCCTAGACAGATAAATATTTTTATTTCATTTTTCATTTTTTCAAGACTCATATTATATAAGACTCTAAAAAACTCTAAAAAGCATGGACCTTCATGTGCCCATATATTTTTGGTATTTTTAAGTTTTCTTATGATACTATGGTGAACCTTCATGTGCTCACATATTTTTAGTATTTTTCATTTCTATGACTGACTCGATAATCATGTAGGTACACTTACCTAGGTACCTAGAGGATGCCTTCCCCTAAGCTAGTTGTTGTCATGGTTGAGCATTGAAGCTGAGCAGTCCTCTTAGTGGAGCTCATGCTTGTAAGAGCTGGTGTAGCCAGGAACCTTTATCTCATCCAACAGGAAGTTGCTTCCTTTACACAGTGGTTAGCTGTGTGTGGGGAACGTGTATTTCGAGTGATGACGATGATGATTCTTGGGTGGACTAGCTCTTAGAGTCATCCTGCAGCAAACATCTCACAAAACACCAAAACTTGTGGAACAAATTAGGATAAACAATTAGTGGTTAGCCGTTTCACGGACTGGTTGTTGTGAGAGGTTTTCAAAGGTTGTTACAGTGCATACAGTGCAGCAAGATGCTCAATGATTATTTTTGGATTTTTTATTGAACAGAAAGAAAAATGTGCATGTAATTTTTATTTTATTTTTAGGCCACCATAGTGAACACTCCTTTAGCTTGCACTATAGGTATGTCACATGGGGCTTTGAGCTTTTCCATATGTTTTTATGATTTTCTATATGGCTAATAAAAAACTGACTATGAATTAAAAGTGTAAGAAAGTAAATAGATAACTACCATTGTTACCTTATGGCAAGGGTTCGAAGTTTAGAGTCCTCCGGACAAGACTTCTTGTCGTCGTCACTCCTGGGGTGCTTCATCGGATCCTGAGGATGGGGACCCCGACGTTGGACGTTCTGGTGATAATGACTCAGTTGAGGAGGTTACCTTTTCTTTCCATAGCTTTGTGGGTTGTTGATGTTCTTTAGGTAATGTAGATTCTTCTTTGATTTCCTCCTCAACATTGCTCTTTTGAGAGCGATTCCTCCGGCACTGACGTCTCCTCTTGGACAGGGTGAAAGCTGCTAATCTAGGAGAGTTATCATCTTTAAATTGACAGTGTACCTTCTCTCCTGGGAACTGGAAGTGGACTTGGCCTGATCCATTGTAGATGATGGCGTTGGTAGTGCTGAGGAACGACCTCCCAAGAATGATGGGTGTCTCACCTTCTTCTTCCATGCCTAGTATCATGAAGTCGGTCGGGACGTAGTGAGTATGGATTTTGACCATGATGTCCCTAGCTACTCCCTCTAGAAATCTCATTGTGTTGTCCACCAGCTGCAGCTGCATATAGGTAGGGTATAGAGGTGTATCGAATAATAAGCATATACCTTTTTAGACATGATGTTGACAGCTGATCCGGTGTTGTAGAAAGCATTGTAGAAGGAGCACTGTCCAATAGTGCAGTCGATGGTTGGCATGCCAGGATCCTCCCTCTTGATTAGGAATGGTGAAGCTAAGAGGTGGTCATGCTTGTACTCGACAGCCTTGACTACTTGGACTTGCTTTCTCACTTGCCTTCTACTCTTGTTCTTTCTCTTCCCATTTGAATTCTTCTTCTTGGCTTCTTTAGCTGTTGGCTTGACTGGGAAGTAAGCACCTCTTGGATCTACAGGAGCTTCAAGGGTCTTGTTCTTGAAACTGAACTTCTCTTTATTGCCCTTGATGGTGAAACAAATCTTGGCACTGTCCGTGTAGATGACAGCCTTTGCAGTACTCGGGAATGGTCGGCCAAGAATAATTGGACTCTTAGGATCTCTGCTGGTATCCAAGACTACAAAGTCTGCAGGGACATATGATCTCCCGATTCATATGCACACGTCATCTAAGATTCCTTCTGGGTGCTTAACCGTCTGGTCAGTGAGCTGCAAACACATATTCATGTACAACAAAGATGCCCATGGAAAGACTTGGTCAAGGATTACCTTCGGCATGATGTTGGCACTGGCGCCTAGATCGCAGACAACTTCAGGGAAGTCATGCTGCCCAATAGAGATGGAGATCACATGTCTCCCTGGATCTCCTCTCTTGGGTGGCATTGACTCATCCTTCCATCCTGATGATGCTTCAATATAGTAATCTGCATACACATCAACAAGGTTCGTGGTCTTGGGCTCTAGAGGTTGCCCTAGAATCTTACCTTCATTGATCGGTGGAACGACGATCGCCGGTGGGCTAATTGTTGTTCTATCATTTTATTGAAGCTAAGCTGGTTCTTAATAGCAGAGGTAAAGCTATCTATTTTAGTGTTTATGTTTTCTAGCATTTTATCGTTGGATGCTACCTTTCTAGATAAAGCCTCCACGATCAGTTCTCTCGAAGGCAATTGAGCATAGCTATTGTAATTAGTACCTTGAAAGTTACCTAGGAAATTACCTTGGTAGTTGGGCCTTTGCTGATTCCATCCTTGATTTTGAGTACGATAGTTGTTGTTGTTGATGAAGTTCACACATCCTCACAGGTCTCGGCGGTTGTTCGAGTGTCCCATATTGCCACACACTTCACAAGTCATGCATGAATCATTAATATGCATGACGTCTTGTTTTAGGCTGGCCTTGTCTTCCAGCTTCTTCATGAGTAAATCTATCTTGGCAAACAACATGTCTACCTCCTTGAGTTGGTGCGTTCCTCCACTCCTCTTGCTTGTTGTTTGGCACTCTTCACTCCAATCTTGATTGGAGGCCATCTTCTCCATAAGAGCAGTAGCTTGTGGTATGGTCAATGACATAAATGCACCTCCAGCAGCAGCATCAACATTGTAACAGGTGCTATTGGTAAGCCCATGATAGAAAGTCTGCATGAGGAGCCATCCATCCCATGATAAGGACATTCTGATATATAGTCTTCAAAGCGTTCCCATGCCTCTAGGACTGACTCGTCATGTTGTTACTGGAAACTTGAGATTTCCCTCCTTAGGGCACTTGTCTTCCCCATAGGAAAGAACCTCGATAGAAAAGCCATGGAGCACTTGTCCCAAGTTGTATGATTGTCTTTGTTGGCTTAGAACCACTACTTTACCTTTCCTAACAGTGAGAATGGGAACAGACACAGCAGGATGGCGTCTCTTGGTACATCCTTCACCTTAAAAGTGCTATAGATCTCTAGGAAGTGTTGAAGATGAGCACTTGCATCTTCATGTGCTTTTCCACAGAACAAGTTGGCTTGCACCATGGTGATAAGAGCCGGCTTGAGCTCGAATCCATTCTCCCCAACTTCGACATTAGGTCCAGTGTGGATGTTGTTGGTGGTTGGAGTGGAGAACTCGTGCAGTGACTTATCAGCCATTTCCTCGAAAGCTGGTGCTAAGTTGCCTTCTTGTTGCTCTTCTTCTTCACTTACAGGAGCTTGCTCCACCAAAGAACGAACCTCAGTAGTGGGTGTCTTTGATGGAGATTCAAAGATAACCCTCACTTGCTGGAATTTCCTTCTTCGAAAGAGTTTCTCTAGATTTTCAACGTAGTTATCTGGCAGATCAAAACCACTCATTCATTACCCTGCATAAGATATCACAAAGATAGAAGGCACAAGGGTAAGCCTACATTGAGTAGGGGTCTATGGTTTCCTCTATCTCATTAGTTTGTTAGGTCTATCATTATTCCTTTATTCGCCAATTGCCTTCCCAAGCAACGGCACCAAAAATGCTTGTTGACACCTATTAATGGTATCCTCGGCAACGACGCCAAAAATGCTTGTTGACACCTCTTAATCTTATCTCTAGCAATGGCGCTAAAAATGCTAGTAAGTAGAGCATCGCTATTAGAATGCCAAGTTGTCATCCCCAGCATAACACCAAGGGCTGTGGTATTAAATCATGCCACCATTTAGAATATAGAAATAGTATCGCAAGTGCACAGATCAAATACCATTGTAGCATTTTACCCAAAGTATTACCAGGTTGTCATTTATATTTTTCCAAAGGAAGGTCTACGTGGCTCTCGTGTAAGGGCAGCGTAATAACCTAGAGTGTGATGGATAGGCATAACCATGTCCTCACTACTCAATGCAGGGGTAAGTCACAAGATAAATGATAAAGATAAGTATGTAATCATTAGCATAAACAGATAGGGACTCCCAGCTATATCATTGGGGTTACTAGCAGAACATCAAGAGATGTTCCTATCTTATTCCTAGCTACATGTCAATGCATATTATGGTTAGTGTAGTACACTTAGTAGTCTAAGGTTAGCATTACATCTATTCACAGTGGACATACAAGGGAAGTTTGAGAATATAGCACACCCTTCCTTCGTACCAAAGCCCTACTATGCCTATAAACGAGGTTTGGATTTGGACTACATAGGACTCAACAGGATTGTCACACCCGTGATCTACCAAGACTGGCCTATAGGGTGCATTCATAGATAAATAATGTATAAGCACCATGCTTACATATTATTTACCACTCACCCAGTGATCAATTAGATGAGCGCTATACGAACCTATGAATAAGTATAATGTCAATCTAGCTATACTAACTATATAACCACAATAGACAAAGAACAATATAACTATGAATATAAGCATATAAGTACTCATCAATTCAATTGTAGCAATCATATAACTATACAATGATAGAGAACAAAGGCGAGAGGAGGTAAGAACTATACCAAATCCAAGCTCTTGATGGCTCCAGAATCCAAGCCTTCGCTTGCCTCCCTCTAGTTCTAACTAGCTATCTAGGCCCTAGCTAAGGAGTTCTGATTAGGGTTTCTGGCTGATGATCGGACTTCGAATGAGGAATGAATGAATGTGCCTCCTCCCTAGGGGGTCCTGTCCTCCTTTGATAGCCCTAGGCGATGATCGTGAGCCATTGGATCAAACCAACATTGGCGGACAACTGAGATCGATCCTCAAAGGCAGTGGAGCAAACTGGGCAAAGCGGGTCGCCAGTGGGGCCAGGCCCAGACCGGCCAGTCCAGGCCAGAAAGGCCCCCGGGCCTCCACTTCAGTTTGGTGTCTTTTGGTCCCTTGGCGCCCGATTTCCTATTCTATGTTCCGATAAGCTCCTAGGTTTGCGTCTTTTCTAGTTTACACCTGCAGAAATAGTGAAACACCAAAACCCATGGAATTCTATCAGTGCAAACCCTATATCTACTTGGTGATCGCAATTGAATCCTTTCCATGGCTAGTTGATGGTTAAATTTCTACGATAACGACCGTCAACAACCGCACTGTGCGTCAGTGCATGGCATGGGCACAAGCACCAGTGGCACTGTTAGCTAGAGCAGGGCGTGGCCTGGCTCTTGACCGTACTGTTAGCCAAGAGCAGGGTGTGGCTCGATGTCTAATCGCCCTGCCAGCTGACGGTAAGGATGACTCACCCATCACGACCCACTCCCATGTCGTACAATGTCATTAACTCCAGGACAATACAATAAGCTCTCTAATCAACTGTTCAACCTCTCCGTCCACTGTGATGGCATGGGCAGACACTCCGGCGACGCGACCACACCGGCGACTACTTCTGATCAATACGTGTGACGCAAGGAGGAAGGACGCCCTCACCCTAGGGAGGCAGATGAGCCACTCCACCATTGTCCTTTTTCTTTGTTTCTACTCCACCATTGTCCTTTTTCTTTGTTTCTCTACACAACATGCCCATATAAGACATGTAAGGCCGTTCCCTTCCTTCATCTATAAAAGGGAGGGTGAGCCACAACTAAAAACCCTTCACACACATCACTACTCACGCCACGATATTGGCACCACGCTCAATTAGAGACTTGGGAGCTCCTCCCTCTCTCAAACCATTTGTAACCCCTACTATGAACCGCAGCTAAGTAACACGACTCCTTTGAATTGGAAGTAGGGCCTCTCGCCCAAACCAGTATACTTCCCCGTGTCCTCTTAGCGAACCATCCAGGCATAAACATGCATCTATAAATTTACTAGTTGGTGTTTTTACGAAACACCGATAGTTGGCACGCCACGTAGGGGCCTTGCGCATTTCGTCTCCAAACCTAGACTTCGGATGGGAAGCCACGCTGAGCCCTGGGCCCCCAGAGCGATGTCAAGTTGATGAGAGCATAGCACCTTGCGGCCGCCGTCCGTCCGCGCGTTGACGAACGCGTATCCCTTGCGGCGGCCTACCGGCCGTGCGTTCACGAACGCGTATCCCTTGCGGCGGCCGTCCGCGCCCATAGACTGAGCTGGTACGGGAAGCTCAAGCTGGGCAAAGCACAACCTAGAGCCCACAGGATTCTGCTCGGCGCCATCACCATTTTGCTGTATCTTCAGTAGAATTCTTCTAGCACCTCTATTGTGCACCATTTTGGTGGACTAGGACAGACAAAGATATCTGTATATGCAGGGCTTTCTCCCATAGAGACCCCATTTGAGTGGATTTTCTAGATCGTGTAGTGAAGCAGAGTGTGTGAAATGAACTGAAATAGGGTGTGTGAAACGAGATAGGGATAGGGGCCTATTTATAGGAGCTGGCAGCAGTAGTGATGCGCTTGCCTAGGCAGACTATGCATGCAATAAAGCATGCAGCATGCATGCATGCAAGTCTATCAAGGCAGGTTCATCACTGCTAGTTCATGGAGGGTTCCAACATGGATGATTACTATCACTGCCGGACCTTGCCAATAGCTGGCAGTGATGATGACTATCACTGCCGGTTCCTTCCAAGAACTGGCAGTGATGAACCTGCCTAGACAGACTTTGCATGCGTCTGTCCGTGTAGGCAGGTGCATCACTACCGGTTAATGGATGGCGCTGGCAGTGATGTTATTAATCCTCTATAAGTAATGGGGCCAGCAGCATACATATATTCTACCCACACACACTGAGTTCTATTTCTCGTATTTGCTCTCGCTTGTCGCCAAATCAACTTCCTCTCTACGTGATTTCTGGCAATGGCTCCTAGATTATTATTTGGTATGTATATTTAGGTTATATATACTTGTGAAGTAATTTTTTGTTGTGCCCATATTTATATGTTAAATTTTATCGATCAGGTTTCATGCACAACGTACCACCTCCGCTACCTCCACCACAGCCACCGATTTTCCACGAAGGCGATGTGCCATTTGCCTTCTTAACCACTACACTAGTTAGAGGATATCGTACAAGGGCAGTATAAATAATAATTAACCTTTAATAGGAGCACCTGGCCCAACCGCGTCTCCCAATATCAGTGCCGAGGGTGGTTTACGACCCAGCACTGATGCCCCCTGTCGGTGTAAAATTCTACCACCGATGGGTCACTCTCGCAAGCCAGATAGGTCAGAGCACGTACGTCTCCAACCCCCGCGGCTATCTCCAGCAGCTGATCCGGTCGAGCTAAGGCATGCCAGTCAATTTGACCTAAAAATTGACAAGGTAAAGAACACGGTCAAATTATGGAACCTGCCGGTGTGATTCCAGACAGTTCCGTTGTGTGCGGCCAGATAGCGGATCCGATCGAGGACAATGACTGGAGAGTCAAGATCATCATGCATGCATATATAGATAATGAACGATAAATAAACATGCATTAAATAGAGCAAATAATCATGTCATAAGCAAGTAAATAATAGAAGAAGCTTCGGGCATGATATATGCCGTAAATAGTAAAGCACTAGCTAAATCGGCTGCTCTGATAAGCGTGACATGTACAAAGCCATTAGCCGATCTAGTCTACTCGATACTTGTGGATAATAGATGTGAAGTTTAGGCTCTTGGTGAAACAGTTGAATTAGCCGATACTGACGTAAGAACGAACTAGGTGCATAAACAAATCTATGACAAAGCCTCCTAACCTAATCTACCTCGGTGAGATCGATGACTTAACCCGCTGTAGCCACCTAAGCATACTAGACTAGCAAACTCTACCACAAAACCATCTACACCCTAGGACGCGCACACATCACGAACAAGATTGATATGACCTAGCTAATATAAGCATAAGATCGATCATCAGGACCATAGATCCATATGGTGAAAGCATTGATGACAATCGAATCTATAAAAGATCTAAGCCTAATCCATCAATCTTGGTCCGGCAAAAGATGTTGTTACAACAAAGTAAACAAATAAAACAAACAACATCGGTAACTTAATGAATCTACCAGATTTTGCCACATCTAGCAGAACTGATGACTAGCCTATGCTAACTCATACGACAGGAGGTCGAGCCGGCCCTGTTAAGTGCTAACATGAACTGTTGATACGTGCAACCCTAGATAAGAGGTCGAGCCGGCCAAATCTAGCGAAAACACGCACCCCTCAACCGTTGCCATTACATCGATGGGAGGTCGAGTCGGCCCCATTGAGCACAAACAATGGTCACCTTTGCAGATGCATCAAAAGGAGCCGGCCCGGTCTAGCATAAGCAAAAGCTCCATAACGATACCTACAGTCAAGCGAGAGGTCGAGCCAGCCAAGCCAGATTGCAAATACACCGACGATCCTAAGAAACTACAGGTTTTGGGGTGGCACGAGGCCGAAAGTTGTATTGAATGTCGAGAGAGTTTACAAAGCCGGGGCTTGTATATTTATACCCTAGTCTTGATATAATCCTAGCCTAATATGACTCAAAAATAAGGAAAGTAAACTAAACAATTGCCTATTCGATAACTTGGGCCCTCTTGTTCCATCTGTAGAGTCTACGCTATCGTTGCATAGTTCTGTGTAACCAAATTGGAGTCGAATGCGGTCGGTGCCCCCTTCCAAAAACAATCGATCCCATTTTCCCGATTTGTTCCGAATTTAGCCAATTCTACAAAATGCATTTGTTTTCGAGTCAAAGCAATTTTTGGCAGCCTTTTCTACGATAGAATTGGCTCACGCTCCGAGTCCAAATTTTGGTGCAAACACATGCCCCCTATTTTGGAAAAAAACTAGTTTTGTTCCAAAATTCTTGACTCCACCCTTCAACTGCCTTCAAAGTTTTCAACGAACTTTAGTAGCTCAAACCCTAGTAGTCAAAAGAGCCCTCTCCAATGGTGTCTTCAATTCCTGAGATCTGGGTGGCAACCCCAAGCTTGATTCCATCGGTAATGCCGATTCTCTGCCCTTGTAACCTTCAGATTGTGCTTCAGGCTCTTTGACTTTGGTCTCTGCAGGAATCTCACGGCGAATTGCTCATTCCAAGCTCACGCAGTACCTTCTATCCGGGACCTATGGGCGTGTGAATCCCATTGATTTCATTACCAAGGAAACTCGACAGCTTCCCTTCAAAGATTCAATCATAAGCACCGAGTCATGGAGCAACACCTTTAGGAATTGGCCTGACCTCCCAGCCGGGTGGCGAGATTGGCTTTAGAGAGTTGGGGAAAAGAAAGGTAAATCCGAAGCAAAAATTCACCAGTGCATTACCCTCTATCTTTCAGAAATGGAGAAGAATGAGTCAATGTTGATGGTTGCATCGTATTTCTGGTCCAATTCCGCAAATGCCTTCATATTTGGTCATGGACCCATGATAGTTACCCTTGCTGATGTAGTCATGCTCACTTTGGTTTGGAAATTACTATTTCCACTAATCCTCATACTTTCCTTGGCCAAGGACAAAAATCACGGGGCAAGATTTCTGATTTGAAAACTTGGCCTCGCTTATATCGAGCATTTTGCAAAGACCACTAAGCATGTCGAAAGGAAAGAGCACGTCGCCTTCCTTAATATGTGGCTTGAAAAATTCTTCTTCTGTGGGACTGCCTTGGCACCAACTCTCAACAATACGGCTCTAGAGAGAAATTGGTGATGGAGATAAAATTCAAATGGGAAACTGCTCTTGGGTGCTTTTTACGGTCGATGAACAAAGTGCCAATGAAACTCTTATCAAGCACTTCTTCTGCCAATCTTAAGATCGGTCTCACTCCTGGACCTTGGTGGCTTCTTCAACTCTGTCTGAATTTATATATGTATAAGTTTGTGAGACCAGACTTTAGGAGTCTTTTTTTCCTGTACCGATTATGTGGAGAGCTCTGATGATTCTGACAAAAGAAAAAGGGGGTTGTACCAATTACGGGGAGGCAGCCTCTGCTTATTTTGTCAACTTCTCCAAAGGAGAATTCTTCAAGTTCTTTTACAGAGGCTTCCTTGAAGAATCATTGGAGTGGTTACCATATGTCGAGGATCAGGACAACAATCTACACCTGCCAGTGGAGTTCAAATTTGAGTCTAAGGAACTGGATGACATAGCTGCAGGTATTTTCAACTATTTTATCAGAACTTGTGCCCTTCCTGTGAACTTCAGACATGGCCAAAGCAAGATCCCAAATGATCCTAAGGCATCCCCGTCTTATGAATTTTACAATCCAAGTTTTGTTGTTCGTCGGTTCGGCCTTGGACAGATTCCTCCTTTCCTCTTCTTCGCGAGACAAGGTTAGGTGAGGGAAATAATCGCGGTATTTGTAGAAGCCTTGAAGGTTTCTAGCCATGGGTCATCTTTTTCATCAAAATGAGCATCAAGGAGGAGATGAACATCAACGATAGAGATAACACGAAGAAAATATCAAGGTATATAGAACAAGATTGTTCTAACAATTCCAAAACCTTGAGACGGCCAATTTCTAACTAGGCTTGCGTCCTACGGTCAAGCATTGAGTGATACCATTTGTAACACCCGGTTTAAGGACAAAACCGAGATATACACCATATATGAGCCTTAAGGGTCAAATCTCACATATAGCTACAAATAAAAGGTAGTATCAGTAAACAATGCTTAAAATTTATAAAGTACTTAATATACAACAGATAACCTTAAATAGCAAACAACGGAAAGACGACTCTGATCTCCGGGTGCAGACTCCACTGGATCCTACTGACTGGTTGATCACAAGCCTAACTCTTCTCCTGAGGTGTGGGGGAAAAACAAGGGTGAGTTCATGCGAACTCAACAAGTATAGCAAGTAGTTTGGATCCCATAAACTCATGATCAATGTAACATAAATAATGTATTAAGCATGAAACGGTAAACAATGAGCATGTTAACAAATAAGTCATTATCTTAATGTAAGGATTCAAGGCTGCTCGTGTCCTTGAGCAAGGCTAGTATACCAGTTTAATAAACTCTGCGCAGAGGTGTACACTTTCACTGTGAGTCGTGATTTACCCTTTCGCCCGAGGTGATCAGCCTCTTAGCTCTCTACCTAGGAAAGCCGACAGGGATCACTATGAAGCCTTTCAAAGGTTCGTCTAACAAGTTAGGGCCGCTAAGGTTTCCCCAATAAACGTATGAACCCTCCCCCAAGAGGTGACTAACAAAAGACAATTAAACCAAGGTGCACCCTCTTGGTGGGCCACGGGATCATACAAGGCGAGCCCCTCTTGCGCCCTTTCGGGTAACCACTAACAAGCTAGAAAAGGTCCTCATGCGAGCTAAAGCCGAGCCATATAGCCCTCAGTGGCACGTTAAATCCATGATAAATCACTTACCGACAAATCCTCAAGTTGCTAAAATGTCATTTTTATCGTTTGTTGCTTAAACATTAATCAAGTCACAAGATCATGGTTACGAAAAGAAAACCCAAGCTATACTTGCCTTAAACTTAGATCCTTCTTGTAGTCCAAACCTTCAAATAATTGCTTCTCTATATCCACTTCTTCTTGATCACCAACGGAAACCTCACCGACTAGACGTGATCATAGGACACCACACAAACATCCGAACAAACATGCATAACAATATAGTAGATTAGAATCATACACCAACCATTGAAAAGATTTGAAATCTAACCTACGCATTGCTACGGGCACACATATGCGAAGGGCATGCTAATCAAAGCTACGGTGCGAAAATGACTACCGAAGAATTTATTTTGGAAAAAGAACTCTATTAGCTTCATTTATTTTAGTTTTATAAAAGCATGAATAAATTAATTCAGAAAATATCTAAATTTAATTCAAGTCATATTTGTATTTGAATAAGGAAAACTAAATAGAATTAATCATATTTTAATTATAAACACGAACATAGAATTTGATCAAACTATTAAACTTTAACTTTGCAAAAGACAAGTTAAATATAAAGGATCGACATTGCCTAATATTACTTTTATTTATAAAATTGTTTGCAAAATCATTAATCCATTTAGTATTTAAATATATACAAAAGCATGGCTGGTAGGCATGCTCGTATTTCCTTTGTATTTCTAGATTTATTTTTATAAAGGAAAACAGCCAAAAAGTATATGCGACATCATGGTGCTGTCATGATGTGGTCAACAAGCTAAGTATACGAAAACTAACAAGAGGAGGAGGAGGCTCGACGTGTGCATGGCTTCACGGCCAGGAAATCATATCAACGGCATCATCTGATGACATCTAGCTAGCAACGCACGTCGATCACGGTAGAGTACTCCATGGCTGGCAGTTTAAAACTCACCGGGACAGAAAGCTCGACGGCTTCACGAGTGGGGCGAACGCCCGCTCCCCTGCGACGTTCAGCAGCGACAGTTCCGTTCCTTTCTAGACAGATCAAAACCAAGGCGGCGACATCAGGAAAACGGACAGCAAGAATTGAACGAGAGAGAGGAAGATACAGGGAGATCATGTATATACTACGCGGAGACGCTCGGCGACCTGCTCGAGTGGTCGGTGAAGCCACTGGCGCCCTCGACGGCGTCGGCAGACGGGCGCTTTTCTCGACGAGATCGAGACAGCGGCGCGTATAGAGAAGTATCTATCTAGGGCTTGGCGGCAGCAGGTGCAAGATCGCGATCGACGGAAGGCGGGGCTAAGGGCAGTTCCTGGCTGCAGGGCTAGAAAGGTCAAAGTATGGCGGCGTAGATAGAAACAAAGTGAGAGGAACTCGACTTCGTATAGGCCGTGCGGTTGTGGTTCGTCGGACGGAGTCCGTCTCCTGCACGATGCAAGGAGCGTGAAGACCGGCTACCAAGAATGCACGGTGGATGTCCGCCTGGGCCGATTCAACCTCCGGGTCTCACAGGGATGGGATGATCTGAGACTCGGCTAGGCTCACCGTGAAAGCAAAGGAGACAGTGCCTGCATGCTTCGCCAGCAAATAGCAGTTTGGTGGCGTGTGCTATCGACCTCTCATTCATCTATCCGTTGGCTGGAGGGCTGTTGGCCGCTACATGCCTTGTGCTCTTTGGCGGCTGGAGTTTTGATCGGAGAAAACAAGTGGATTTGGGAGACCACCCGGTTTGTGCATGTGCTCGATCCTGTATGGTTGCATGAGTGTCCTCGCCTGCTAGCAAGCACACATCAAGCTGACGCTATATATAGGTTAGGCCTAAGGCCTGTGCTCGGCGTAGTAAGTCCATGCATGCTGCCTGACGTGTCGATCGATCATGTGCCGGTGAAGGAAAACCTTGCACGTCAAAATGGAATAGGGAGGAAAAGAAAAGGGTAGGGAATTGACGTCATATTGGCCCAAAGCCAAAAATAAAGATTTGTTATTTTCTTACTTATTTTTAGAACTGAGTTTTAAAGTACATTTTGAAAACTTCGCTAGCTCTCATCACAGAATCAAACAACAAGCATACATCACAATAAAACATATGCACCAGCATGTATGCTCAGACATGTTTCTACTTTACGATTAATTTTAGTTTAACAAAAAAAAATTATTTCTCTATATTGGAATGCACACGTAATTGCATATAAAATTCAAATTTTGATTATTTTAAAAGAACGAAATTTTTCGGGTGTTACAATTCTACCCCCCTTAAGATGAATCTCGTCCTCGAGATTCGGAAGATGGTGATAAAGGAGATAAGAAAACTAGACCTTATTCGATCCTCATTTTCCAAGTTACATCTTTCTCTACTTCCTTTAGTCATTATATACTTTATTTATGTACTTTTTCATTAAAAGTCATCGAGAGGCTTCGGCTAGCTAGTCTGCAAAAACGTGATCGTCTCCTGTATTAAGCTTCTCCAAACCTGTTTGATTCTCTTCACCCAAATCAGAAAATTCAATATCCATTTTACTATCCTTGGTTTTCACACCTTCGAATAGGTCATCATCCTCGGGTGCAGGTTGAATACCAACATACTCAATTCTTTCTCCAGATGGTGTTCTTAAAAGCACCGAACGTTGGGCATAATTGATCACTCCTTTACAAGCGGTTAACCACCCATTTCCAAGGATAACATCTATTTCCATTGACTCCAAAACAACAAGGTTTACTACGAACTTCACACCCTTTATGTCAAGACTAACTTTTGGACATATGCGGTTTGCCTTCTTTTCTCCTTCTGGAAAGTTAACTAATATGGGTTTCCTTATCGGAAGCATAGTTATCTTATGATCTTCTACATATTTTCTGGATATGAACGAATGTGAAGCCTTGCGGTCAAACAAAAAAATAGCGGTGTCTGAACTTACACCAATGAATCCATAAACGACCTCCTTAGCTCCATGAATGGTAATCATATCCACATTGTTCAACCTTCCAGGAATGTATTTTCGCTTTAACTTATTTTCCTGCTCCTGCTTATTATGGACATTCTGTTGTAGCTCATGTTGCTGTTGATTCTGGCTGTGGTTACTCTCAATAAGCTTCCCAACACAATCATTCTCATAGTGTTCAATTCCACCACAATCATAAGCTTCCTCACTAGTAGAAGTACTCTCCATCAAGGTGATGGTAGGAGGTGGCAGCCATGGCTCTTGAGAGGTAAAATGTTGCACTTCATCATTAGGTTGTTGAAACTGGTACCGATCCTGATCTGTACTACCAGGTAAATTCATAGAGTGTGACTGATATTCTGGTTGTGCAGCAAAAACAAGACAAGTGTTGCTACCTATAGATTGATGTTTCATCTTTCTTCTCTTCTTATCATGCACCTTGCGCATATTGTCAAGCACAATAGCACGATTTGCCAATGCTTGGAAATTAGGGTATGTGTTTCCAAGCAACTATAGCCTGAGATCATAATAAATACCCTTGAGAAAAAGACGTTGCTTATCAGCATCCTCCCTCACTTCGTTGGGAGCATACCGAGACAACTGGACAAACTTGTCATGATATTCGCTAGCAGTCATGGAGCCCATCTTGAGAGACCTAAACTCCTCCTGCTTGACTTCTAATAAGCCATCTAGAATGTGATGTGCTTTGAAGTCCTTCACAAATTCTTGCCAGGTGATCGCAGGAGCATTATCGGGGCGTGCAGCTTGATAAGACTCCCACCATGTTTGAGCTGCTCCTTGCAACTGACCAGATGCATATAACACTTTCTGTTGATCATCACACTGAGCGATGTTAAGTTGCTTCTCCACGGCGCGTAGCCAGTCATCTGCTTCTAGTGGTACACTTGCATGAGAGAATGTCGGTGGGTTTCCCATCATAAATTCACCACGCTTGTTAATAGGTGGTGCTTGTTGCTGGTTGTTCACCACATGATGAACGAGAGTTTGCAGCAGTTGAGTCTGTGTCATCAAAGCTTGCTCGATAGTTGAAGGATTTGTTGTTGGCGGAGGATTAGAATTGGTTGCATTCCTTTGGTCATCACACGAAGCACCTTTCCTGGTAGCAACCATCTGTTTCCAACATGAATTCATTAGGATTTCCTCTTTCTTAGCATTCTTAAATGCAACTTTGTCGAATGACAACATAAGATTTGATAGCATGAGAGACGAGAAAATCTAACCCTAGAGACAATCAAATTCTTTATCATGGCTACCCCCCTTAAGAAAAGATAAACTAAGGGGCACCAAAGGGTATGAATCTTCTTTTAAGTGAGTTAACTTATTGTGAAGTCCTTCAATATCCAAAAGAAACTTGTGTGGATAGGCAAGGAATAAGTAATGGAAAATCCTCTTGAGCAGAAAATCAGCAGCAGCAGCAGCACAGTAAAATAGTTGTAGCTCTAATTCCATTAATCCAATGAAGTTGTAGCTTATACCGTTGGAAAGCTTAGAAAATCCTATACAACTTTCTTAGAGAAAACTTTCCCATATTCTGCAGTTAATTGGGTTGAAAACAGTCCACAACAGAACCCACTCCAGATTTCGACAACACGAGATACATCATCTTGTGAATTTCATAACTCCCAAACCAGAATAGCTTTAATATTGATTCTTGCACCGAGAGAAAGTTGATGAAGTCTTGTATTGTACAGAATTTTTCTCATAATGTTTGGTTGCACTAGGACGGAGATAGAAGCCAAAGAAGACAGCTTGCTCCGAGAAGATAGGATATAGAAAACAGGAGAAAACCAAACCCCGACTATCTATTTCACTAATCCTTAAGCCTTAGGCCTATAAACTAAATGAAATTGTGGGCAAACCCACAAGATCTTTGCAATAATTACAAAGAACCAAAACAATCATAGGCATAATGATAACACAACAAGGCATTAAAGGGACACAAGACAAACATTGACTCAACTTGCGATACTATCGTTATCTTCATGTAAAGGGCAAATATCCTAAAGCTTATCTTAAGACTACTCAAGAATGTGGTAAGAGATGGTTTTAAAAGCATATCGAGATCAAGAAGTAGATGAGAACAAGAAATTTAAAATGAGCATCAAGGAGGAGATGAACATCAACGATAGAGATAACACAGAAGAAAATATCAAGGTATATAGAACAAGATTGTTCTAGCAATTCCAAAACCTTGAGACGGCCAATTTCTAACTAGGCTTGCGTCCTACAGTCAGCATTGAGCTGATACCATTTGTAACACCCGGTTTTAAGGACAAAACCAGATATACACCATATATGAGCCTTAAGGGTCAAATCTCACATATAGCTACAAATAAAAGGTAGTATCAGTAAACAATGCTTAAAATTTATAAAGTACTTAATATACAACAGATAACCTTAAATAGCAAACAACGGAAAGACGACTCTGATCTCCGGGTGCACTCCCTTTGGATCCTCCGTTTGGTTGATCACAAGCCTAACTCTTCTCCTGAGGTGTGGGGGAAAAACAAGGGTGAGTTCATGCGAACTCAACAAGTATAGCAAGTAGTTTGGATCCCATAAACTCATGATCAATGTAACATAAATAATGTATTAAGCATGAAACGGTAAACAATGAGCATGTTAACAAATAAGTCATTATCTTAATGTAAGGATTCAAGGCTGCTCGTGTCCTTGAGCAAGGCTAGTATACCAGTTTAATAAACTCGCGCGAGAGGTGTACACTTTCACCGTGAGTCGTGATTTACCCTTTCCGAGGTGATCGGCCTCTTAGCTCTCTACCTAGGAAAGCCGACAGGGATCACTATGAAGCCTTTCAAAGGTTCGTCTAACAAGTTAGGGCCGCTAAGGTTTCCCCAATAAACGTATGAACCCTCCCCCAAGAGGTGACTAACAAAAGACAATTAAACCAAGGTGCACCCTCTTGGTGGGCCACGGGATCATACAAGGCGGAGCCCCTCTTGCGCCCTTTCGGGTAACCACTAACAAGCTAGAAAAGGTCCTCATATGCGAGCTAAAGCCAGAGCCATATAGCCCTCACAGCGGCACGTTAAATCCATGATAAATCACTTACCGACAAATCCTCAAGTTGCTAAAATGTCATTTTTATCGTTTGTTGCTTAAACATTAATCAAGTCACAAGATCATGGTTACGAAAAGAAAACCCAAGCTATACTTGCCTTAAACTTAGATCCTTCTTGTAGTCCAAACCTTCAAATAATTGCTTCTCTATATCCACTTCTTCTTGATCACCAACGGAAACCTCACCGACTAGACGTGATCATAGGACACCACACAAACATCCGAACAAACATGCATAACAATATAGTAGATTAGAATCATACACCAACCATTGAAAAGATTTGAAATCTAACCTACGCATTGCTACGGGCACACATATGCGAAGGGCATGCTAATCAAAGCTACGGTGCGAAAATGACTACCGAAGAATTTATTTTGGAAAAAGAACTCTATTAGCTTCATTTATTTTAGTTTTATAAAAGCATGAATAAATTAATTCAGAAAATATCTAAATTTAATTCAAGTCATATTTGTATTTGAATAAGGAAAACTAAATAGAATTAATCATATTTTAATTATAAACACGAACATAGAATTTGATCAAACTATTAAACTTTAACTTTGCAAAAGACAAGTTAAATATAAAGGATCGACATTGCCTAATATTACTTTTATTTATAAAATTGTTTGCAAAATCATTAATCCATTTAGTATTTAAATATATACAAAAGCATGGCTGGTAGGCATGCTCGTATTTCCTTTGTATTTCTAGATTTATTTTTATAAAGGAAAACAGCCAAAAAGTATATGCGACATCATGGTGCTGTCATGATGTGGTCAACAAGCTAATTATACGAAAACTAACAAGAGGAGGAGGAGGCTCGACGTATGCATGGCTTCACGGCCAGGAAATCATATCAACGGCATCATCTGATGACATCTAGCTAGCAACGCACGTCGATCGGTAGAGTACTCCATGGCTGGCAGTTTAAAACTCACCGGGACAGAAAGCTCGACGGCTTCACGAGTGGGGCGAACGCCCGCTCCCCTGCGACGTTCAGCAGCGACAGTTCCGTTCCTTTCTAGACAGATCAAAACCAAGGCGGCGACATCAGGAAAACGGACAGCAAGAATTGAACGAGAGAGAGGAAGATACAGGGAGATCATGTATATACTACGCGGAGACGCTCGGCGACCTGCTCGAGTGGTCGGTGAAGCTACTGGCGCCCTCGACGGCGTCGGCAGACGGGCGCTTTTCTCGACGAGATCGAGACAGCGGCGCGTATAGAGAAGTATCTATCTAGGGCTTGGCGGCAGCAGGTGCAAGATCGCGATCGACGGAAGGCGGGGCTAAGGGCAGTTCCTGGCTGCAGGGCTAGAAAGGGCAAAGTATGGCGGCGTAGATAGAAACAAAGTGAGAGGAACTCGACTTCGTATAGGCCGTGCGGTTGTGGTTCGTCGGACGGAGTCCGTCTCCTGCACGATGCAAGGAGCGTGAAGACCGGCTACCAAGAATGCACGGTGGATGTCCGCCTGGGCCGATTCAACCTCCGGGTCTCACAGGGATGGGATGATCTGAGACTCGGCTAGGCTCACCGTGAAAGCAAAGGAGACAGTGCCTGCATGCTTCGCCAGAAAATAGCAGTTTGGTGGCGTGTGCTATCGACCTCTCATTCATCTATCCGTTGGCTGGAGGGCTGTTGGCCGCTACATGCCTTGTGCTCTTTGGCGGCTGGAGTTTTGATCGGAGAAAACAAGTGGATTTGGGAGACCACCCGGTTTGTGCATGTGCTCGATCCTGTATGGTTGCATGAGTGTCCTCGCCTGCTAGCAAGCACACATCAAGCTGACGCTATATATAGGTTAGGCCTAAGGCCTGTGCTCGGCGTAGTAAGTCCATGCATGCTGCCTGACGTGTCGATCGATCATGTGCCGGTGAAGGAAAACCTTGCACGTCAAAATGGAATAGGGAGGAAAAGAAAAGGGTAGGGAATTGACGTCATATTGGCCCAAAGCCAAAAATAAAGATTTGTTATTTTCTTACTTATTTTTAGAACCGAGTTTTAAAGTACATTTTGAAAACTTCGCTAGCTCTCATCACAGAATCAAACAACAAGCATACATCACAATAAAACATATGCACCAGCATGTATGCTCAGACATGTTTCTACTTTACGATTAATTTTAGTTTAACAAAAAAAAAATTATTTCTCTATATTGGAATGCACACGTAATTGCATATAAAATTCAAATTTTGATTATTTTAAAAGAACGAAATTTTTTGGGTGTTACATGCCCTTTTTCCAAAATTCGGCCGACTTTCTTCAGAATTTTCACATCATTAGTCAGGCCATCAATGAGGTTGAAGATATGCTCCCTCTGGATCTTATCGGACCAATCTCTAAAATCTCTGCTACTTCGGTCGAAGCCTTGAAGCAAGCTCAAGAAGTCATCCAAAAGCACGCTGTCTTATCAAGGGAGAAAGCTTCCAATATGGCCAATGTCAAAACTCTGAGCACCTCTTTGGAGAATCCTCAGAAATCAGCAAAGAGTATAGAGCAAGACCTTGCTACTCTCCGATCTAGGAAGGATGCATTAGAACAAGAGCTTCAAGAAGTAAATGCTATTATTGATGAGAAAGAATCAGCTTTGGCTCCAATCACATCTGATTTGAGTTCGAAGAAAAAGGAGTTAGCCGATTCTTTTTAGTCAGGCAGGCAAATTATGTGAAACTTGAAGACTCTATCTACATCTCTGGACAGCAGCAAAATTCTGCTTTCTCAAATCTATTCTGCTCGGCAGGCCGCCCTTGATGCACTGAAAAACTTTGATTTGTAATTTGTCATAAAACACTATACTTCTGTATGCTGTGACCTGTTCATTCTGTTTTCTGACAATAAACACTTCGTTCTTCAGTATAGCTGATCTGTGAATACTAACAAAATGGCTTTTACCATCTAGTCCTTCCTTTAACCGACGGATTGTTTTGATCTTTTTTACCGATCAGCTAGAATAATAAAATAATGAAAGGCCTTTTGAGAATGCGTCTGGACTGGTTTGTCCGGCCACTCGATTGCCTGTGCACTGTAGTAATTAATGAGAGGCCACCGATCTTATTTTAAACACATATGACCCCGGGCTAAGCACTGTAGCTCATACGCCTCTTCTGCCTCCTCTGTCGAAACCAAAAATAACCCCTCTTCTTCCAAGAAAAAAACCCCGCCCCTTGCAATAGCATTCATGGCGGGCGACAACGGCAAGTGATCGATGGAAGAAGAGGAAGTGAGCTCACGTTGGGCTGTCCGTCCCTGCACCAGGTAATCTGCTTCTTTAGTTGATTCTTTCATCTTCAAATCCTGATCTCTGGTTCTTCAGGATGGATGGAGAAGGCCCGTCCAATGCTACTGCTGCTCCTACCTCGGTGGAGTCTGACGAATCTTCTTCTAGGTCAGAATCCTCCACAGGGTCAGCCAAGGTCTCCGCCAGACTGTACGACCGCATCTACAGGGAGCGGAAGGAGATCGAAGCCCTCTACGACGAATCTATCAAGGAGCTGGCTCGCATGGAAAAAATTTTTGCCGACTTCCAATCTGCCCTTTTGGCTGCTCAGCAGGCGGCAGAGACGGCCATCGATCGACAAGCTACTGCCGATGCACACGTCGCAGGTAAGCATCACATTTATGCTCTTCTTCATGAAATTTGGCAATTCACTCCTTATGTGATTTTTTTCAGATCTCATGCGACGCTTTGAGGAGCTTCAGGTCACCGAGAACACCGCTGCAGCTGCCGTGAACGCCCCCGAAGAGACCATTGCCCAGCGGTTGGACACCATCCCTGCTAGAGTGCATGAGGTGGCCAACCAAGGTGCCATCATTGGCGCCTCCTTCACCCTGACAGCCGTCTTCGAGCTCACGGGTCTAAACCTACAGAACTTGGAGGTGACGCCACGGGTTGCGGACGCCATCGAGGCCAACTCCGAGCAGTTTGAAGCAGCAGCAGAAGCTCTTGCTCAGCTGGCCTCCACCTACTTCATCATCAACAGGCTCCCATAAGGGAATGCAGTTGGATGTAGTAGGCTTTTCTTTTGTAAAAACTCTTGTCTGAATGAACAAATAACTCCTGTAATATCCTCTTCAGACTTTGAATAAAAATTGCCTTTCCCAGAATGCATATGTTTGTTTTTTTGTTTTTTGCTCTAAAGGTGATGCATCTCGCATCGGCTATTACCAACACTTTGTTGGTTATTTACACTGAAGGCGATACTGATGTATCGGCTGTTTGTTTTTACATGCTGCAAAATATTCTAACTTAAATTCCTAAAATAAGCCGATTGCCTTTAGGCACATAGACTCAAAATTTTCCTTTGCATCGGTTATCACAAGTTTCATCTTGTCTTAGAAGATACTTTCAGAGCCAACGGTCCGAGTCGGCTATTGATCATCATCATTGATTGTGATGAAGTCTCCGTGGAATTCTTTCCTAGAAAACATTCAAAACTTTCTAAGTCCCAATAAACGTGATCGACAGATGATACATTAATGGAATCATCAGCAGGCACAATTTCAATATCATTATCAATCCATTGAATCACATGCTGATGCATAGTTGAAGGTATGCAGCAATTGGCATGAATCCAGTCCCTTCCGAGTAATACACTGTAAAATCCCTTTCCATCAATGACAAAGAAAGTAGTAATCAATGGCTTGCTGCCAATTGTCAACTCAACGCTTATTGCCCCCGGGTATCAGACACATTTCCTCCAAAATCTCTCAGTTGCATATCTGTTTTAATTAAATCTTTAGGAGTTTTACCCAGTTTTCTGAATGTTGAGTATGGCATAACATTGACTGCAGCACCTCCATCTATGAGCATCTTATTCATAGGCTTTCCATTAATTAATCCTTTAACATATAAAGCCTTCAAGTGCCTGTACCGCATAGGCTTGTCAAATATTGCTTGGGAGGATGTAGCTAAATATGCAGCAAGCTCTTCATATTCTGACTCATCAAAATCAGAATAAACTTCTTGGTCTTTCGATGCTCTGAATTTAGCAGGCAAAATGCATTGCATCCCAACATTAGCCGATTTACTTGAACCGGCTGCTTGCTTGACCTTCCAAACTTGTGCTCTCTTGGCCCATAAAGCTTTGTCTAGCTTGATCTCAGTTTCCCTCAACCTCTAAACTTTCCTTTTTTGGCTTTTAGAAAGGCCACCAGGACACCATTGGTTCTTCTGCCAAACATACTACACTCCTTCTACTTCCTTGTCATAGGCATCACAGTGATCGTGGAGTTTGCATTTATTTATGCGCTGATCTTCCATAGGTTGTCCAAGTCTTTCATGGACAGAACGATGGTTGGTCTGAGACTGTCGGTACCTTCTGTATTGATCACTGCATTTAGGGCAATCCCTCTTGGTCGGCAGTCTCAAACCTTCATTCCAGCAATATCTGAAGAAAGGACAGTTCCAATGCGATTCAACAAGTTCCTTCTCATGTTGCTCTTCTTCAAGCTTCATCAAGCATTCATGCTCTTCGAACTGTCTTCTCTGATCTTTCTCTTTCTGCCTCTGCCACTTGTTGAGAAGTATATGAGATGTTACACGAGGCCTTCTTTCAGCTGATGCAGATGACTCAGGATGGTCAAATCGGCTATTTTGCTGCTCACGCCTCCTCTTGATATCTCTGTACTCTTCATCAGTGAGTTGCACTCTGTTGTCTACCGACCCTGATTCTTTAGCTCTAGCAGAGGTCAGCACTTTGGTTTTATCTTTGGGGAGCACTGCACCAGCCATTGCAGTAGCGAAGGGATTCTGATCAACCTTCATCTTACCAGTGTCAAAGATCAGCTTCTTAGCTTCGATGACTTTCTGCACTTGCCTTCTGAACACATTGCACTCATTGGTGGAGTGGGTAGTGGAATTATGTGCCTTGCAGTACTTCTTCCCTTTCCTCTCCTCATCACTGAGTGGCTCATGTAAGACTTCGATCAGGCCTTTGCTCATCAAGTAATCAAAGATTCTGTTAGTCTTCGATGTGTCAAAGTCAAACTTTTCCTATGTTCTGCCCTAAGGATGCTCAATGATGCACTCCTTCTTGAGATTCCATTCAATGGCGTCAGCTTCTTCGATCTCCTGATCTGAATCATATATCAAATCCCTGTAATATTCAAACACGTTGGCCACCTTTTGGAATCGACTCTGTTGGCACGGTGGTTGCACATATTCAGAGATCATAGCCACTCTTTATGCAAGTTCTCAAAGATTATCAAAGTTATCGCCAAGTACTTTTCTTTCAAGTATGGTTGCATCCCTTTAATAGCCAATTTCACCAACTGGCGGTCAGACAGGTTAAGTGTGAAGCACAAATTCTTCATCTGCTGAATCTCCGAAGATACTCGAGGCCCGACTCATTGATCTTCATCTTTACATTGGTCAGATCATCAATATCTCTCTCTGTCGTCCCATTGTAGAAGTAGGCGTGGAACTTGCTTTCCAAGTCATCCCAAGTTTTGATTGAATCTTTGGGCAAGAATGAGTACTAGGTAAAAGCAGGTCCTGACAGCGATAGAGCAAAGAACCTGACTCTATGAATTTCTTCAGTTGAAGCATCGCCTAACTGAGCCAGATATCTGCTGATATTTTCCATCGTGCTGGTGCTGTCTTCTCCAGTGAACTTGGAGAATTCTAGAACCTTGTAGTTGCAAGGAAGCTCTAAACGGTTGTACCACTCGGGATATGGCATACCTTGTATGATCTAGAGTGGCTTCTCTTCATGCCGAAGTCTTTCTCCATCACTTTGGTAAGCTTCCTGATGAGTTGATCATTGGGATCGGTTGATGCTCTTATGTTCGGGCAAGGAATCATTCCCCAGTGATTGTAATTTGAAACATTGGTGAAGCCTGCTGGTGCCTCACCATCATCTTCTAGAATGGTCCTCCCCATAGCTTGATCAACGTGATAGTCAATGCTTGTCCTGATCCTGTCAACTGAAGGAGCTATTTTTCTAGCCGAAGGTGGTACATTTGAAGTTGTACCAAAATTGGGTATAGGACCACCCTTCGGCTGTTGTACACGAGCTGCACTGCCACTTGAACCCCCAACATTGTCTGATCCTATGTTTGCCTTGATGGTGTCTTCATCATCACCACCTTTTGTATCTGTCTTCAGGTTGAAATACACGGGACCAAACTGATTACCAGGGAATCCGATGAGAGCGTCCTTCATGATGCTTCTGAATGTATTCAGGAAGTACGCTTGATGATTGGTGATGGCTTCATGTATAATCTTGTTCAGTTCTTCAACTAGAAACTTCTTATCTACATCATCCCTTGTAGTGGTCTCTCCTGCCAGCAAGATTCTTGGCATTGATTTATTCAGGACAACCTTACCATCACAAACTCTTCCAAAGCAAGCAAGACACTTCTACACTAACTGTTGAGTAGCTGTGTCAATCACATTCTTCTATTCTTCACTGAGTTCCTCGATGGTGATGTCGAGGATGTTGCTAATGTTGAGATCGGACAAATTAGAAGGCATTGTTGACGATTGTGGTCCCACTGGGCCTGCCAAAAAGAGTGTCGGTGTAAAATTTTGCCACCGATGGGTCACTCTTGCAAGCCAGACAGGTTAGAGCGCTTACGTCTCCAACCCCCACGGCTATCTCCAACAGCTGATCCGGTCGAGCTAAGGCGTGCCAGTCAATTTGACCTGAAAATTGACAAGGTAAAGAACATGGTCAAATTATGGAACCTGTCAGTGTGATTCCAGACAGTTTCATTGTGTGTGGCCAGATAGCCGATCCGATCGAGGACAATGACAAGAGAGTCAAGATCCATCATGCATGCATATATATATAATGAACGATAAATAAACATGCATTAAATAGAGCAAATAATCATGTCATAAACGAGTAAATAATAGAAGGAGCTTCAGACATGATATATGCCATAAATAGTAAAGGACTAGCTAAATCGGCTACTCTGATAAGCGTGACATGTACAAAGCCATTAGCCGATCTAGTCTACTCGATACTTGTGGATAATAGATGTGAAGTGTAGGCTCTTGGTGAATTGGTTGAATTAGCCGATACCAACGTGAGAACGAACTAGGTGCATAAACAAATCTATGACAAAGCCTCCTAGCCTAATCTACCTCGGTGAGATCGATGACTTAACCCGCTGTAGCCACCTAAGCATACTAGACTAGCAAACTCTACCACAAAACCATCTACACCCTAGAATGCGCACACGTCACGAACAAGATTGATATGACCTAGCTAATATAAGCACAAGATCGATCATCAGGACCATAGATCCATATGGTGAAAGCATTGATGACAATCAAATCTATAAAAGATCTAAGCCAAATCTACCAATCTTGGTCAGGCAAAAGATGTTGTTACAATAAAGTAAACAAATAAAACACCTAACAACATCGGTAACTTAATGAATGTACCATATTTTGCCACATCTAGCAGAGCCAATAACTAGCCTATGCTAACTCATACGATAGGAGGTCGAGCCGGCCCTATTAAGCGCTAACATAAACTGTTGATACGTGCAACACTAGATAAGAGGTCGAGCCGGCCAAATCTAGCGAAAACACGCACCCCTCAACCATTGCCATTACATCGATGGGAGCTCGAGCCGGCCCCATCGAGCACAAACAATGGTCACCTTTGCAGATGCATCAAAAGGAGGTCGAGCCGGCCCAATCAAGCATAAGCAAAAGCTCCATAATGATACTTACAGTCAAGCGAGAGGTCGAGCTAGCCAAGCCAGATTGCAAATACGCCGAGGATCCTAAGAAACTATGGGTTTTGGGGTGGCGCTGAGGCCAAACGTTGTATTGAATGTCGAGAGAGTTTACAATATGCCGGGGCTTGTATATTTATACCCTGGTCTTTATATAATCCTAGCCTAATACGACTTGAAAATAAGGAAAATAAACTAAACAACCTCCCATTCAGATAACTTGGGCCCTACTGTTCCGCCCCGTAGAGTCTCTGCTATTGTCGCGTAGTTCCTGTGTAACCGAATTGGAGTCGAATGCAGTCGGTGCCCCTTTCCAAAAAACAGTCGATCCCATTTTCCCGATTTGTTCCGAATATAGCCGATTCCCCAAAATCTGGCCGTTTCCACGTCAAAGCATTTTTTGGCAGCCTTTCTCTGATAGAATTGGCTCATGCTCTGCCAGTCCAAATTTTGGTGCAAACACCCCCATCAGTGCCGGGTTGCTTATACCACCTGGCACTGATGAGGTGTATCTGTGTCGGGTTATAAATCGACCCGGCACCGATATATGGTGTGTATAAGCAAATTGGCGCGTGGAGGGGAAATTTCACCAATCTTTCAATTCGCGCTCACTCTGTTCGAACACTCCACTCACGACGCCGGTGTCCGCTGCCACCACCTCCGCCACTGTCCGTCGCTTCTGCGCTGTCCTCTTGGTCCGCAGCGACGCTCGGGCCTCGTCGTGCACCCCACCGCAGAAAGGCACCCGCCCGACGCTGTCCTTGGCACAACTCTGCTCCATGCTGGGGTCCTCCATGCCACGCCACTACCTCTGGACGCCGGCCCGCCAACTCTGGTGCTCCGCGTCTTCGGCCCTCCAACTCTGGTGCTCCGCCACTCCAGCCATCTCAGGTCAGGCCTCAAATGAGCTCTACAGGCCACTCGAGGGAACGCACGCAATCGAACTTAGGAGCACGGGCCAGGGGATGCCACTGTTCACAGTGGCCGCCACCCCTGGAACGCCCCTAAGGTGCTCGGCGTTTTGCAGATGTGGAGCGCACACTGACCTATCTGTGGTTTTGTGTGTAGCGTGGCCTCTCCTTCGCCGGCGGCTGCTTGTACCTGGAGTCGACGCCGGTGTTGATACTAGATACGCACACGAAAGATAACAATCCGCAAGCGCACGGATATCGGTGAGCACTTCACACGGGAGATATTCCTGAGTATCATTATTTATTTATCCGCTAGGAGAAAGCGTGCGTCTGACTAACCCAAGCCTAAACTTAACCCCTGAGCTACAGACAAGATGGTGACATATGAGCGATATAGAGAGGACTCCCCCGTCAATCGTCTTCCAACCTTGTAATAAGATGTGTGGTTATTGTTCTAAGGGCTGTACCTAAGGAAAAGACACAACAAAATATGCTTAACCCCGGCACACGACAGCTATCAAACCTTCTAACGGGACGTGGATTACAGAGACGCCAAGGAGACTGTCATCTCCCCCCAATGCTACCACGGGTCCGCCCAGACAGGGAGTATCTATGAGTGTTCCTAACCCAAGCACCACGCTTACGAAATGAACGATTACTCTATCCTCTAGCGCTAGCGAATAAAGTAAACTCGTAGACCAAAGAACAATAAGAACAATAAACTTACTAGTATCAGAAGATGAATTGCCGAATGATCCCAGAACCAAGCCTCGGGTTGGGAGACTTGATCCCGCAGGTACAACCGGGGAGGAGACACCGACAGGTCGTGCTTCCTCCAATTCTACCTCCACCGTATACTCTCTCAAATCTCTCTTGAATGCTAGGCTCTAGGGAGGAGATCCATTCAAGGGACCTCTCTCACCTGATCCTCTCTGGAAATAATGAATTAGGGTTTCTAGGGATTCCTCCTCCAGGGGCCAGGGGCCCTGCTTATATAGCCCCCTCAAATGCACGATAGCCCTCGGATCAAACCGACCTAAATATGTTGTCAAGATTACTTCTCAAAGGCGGTGGATTAGGGATCCATGAGCCTGGACCTGATTGGTCCAGGTGGTGGGGCGGCCGCCCCTAGGGTAGGGGCGCCCGCCTGGCTACTGGCGCAGATTTGCCTCAGATTTTGTCTAGAGTCTTCTCGAACCTTCCTGATTACAGAAAAATTACTATCCCACGATTATCTCTATGTAAACCTACCATGTGGGCCTTCTTTGGTTCTTTTCAGCTGACACCCTGCAGAAACAGACATTCACCAAAACTCATGGAATTCTGTTAGTATAATCCCTATATCAAGATGGTATTTATATATAGATCCTTTTTCATGTTTAGTTGACGGTTAAAATTGATACTTATCTACCGTCAACAGCCGATTACCTCGTCATCATCGTCGACGCCAACCATGGTGTGTAGTGACGCCCGCCTTGAACCACGAGCTGCTTGTACCTAGGGTCGACAACAGCTAGCTACATACCAAGGCAGAGGTGAGTGTACACTTCCCCTTCGGTTTTCGTTCGTTGAACTGCCCATATGAACACAAGTGAATTAATTCCCTTGCAAGAGATACGTTAATTAATTAAATTGAAATGCCCATATTAATGTATACTTTGGCATGCTACATGATTTAGTTCCCTTGCAAGAGATATATTTGATGTACAAAACATGTTATTTCTTATATAAAAACCTTTGGCACACTAGTTAACTTTGCTTATTTGCGTAGTCATAATCATGTTAATTTGAATGCCATATCTAGTAGGCAACCATGGCATGGTATGTAGTGTGGATTGGCCGGCAACCTAGGATCTACCGTAGGTGGGCAGATGCCAATCGTCGAGTCCATCGCTACCCAGGGAACTCTCACAAGAAATTCAACATAGAGGCTGAAGCTTTGTTCGCCTTTTGTGGTCCAAACCAAGGCCCTCTAGAGAATCCACCTGCTCTAGAGATTGAAGAGAATCCTCCTGCACTGGCGATTATTCCACCGGTACTGGAGATTGAAGAGAATCCACCTGCACTGGAGATTGAGGGTCCATAGGCACCGACTGGAGATATGAAGATTAGGACTCCGCCGCCAACTCTTTGGTGTCGGACACATGCCATCATTTTATGTCAGGCTATGCTCATTGCATTTCTTATCTGGAAGTTGATGTAAACTTGGTCTTGTACATCTATCTTTACCTCGAACTCGCTTTGTGCTATGGACTAAATAACTACATATTTTGTATTTTAGTTATTTTCTCGATCCACTTGTTGGGTAAATATGATTGAATAGTAGTATTTGCATCACTTACCAAGTAGCCAATCCTCTATGTCCACAGCCATAAGTTCACATCACCAGTTGGCCCGTCGTCCACTTGGCAGGAGGCCAGAAACACAGCCTGGGAACGCTGGGACGGGAACCCCGCAAACTCCGGCAAACCAAGCACAACAAACACCTCAGGGGAACGATGGGACGGGAACCCCGTAGACTCCCGCAGTTGCAGGAGAGAAATTAGACCCCTGCGTAGTTATCTGACTTTTCCGGATACTCCTCAGATTGAAGGAGAGGTATAATTAACTTAGTTCTTAATAAATAAGAAAGTCTAACAGGCTAAGTAACATAGTGCCTCATTGGCTTGTTTTGTGTCTTCGCCAGGGTCTGAGCAACAATGGGCAGGGCACCAGTGCGGGTACCAGCAGGCCTAGGACAAAACGAGGCACCTCCATTCTCCCTCCGGGTAGAAATGCACACTATGCCATAACCGAGATTGACCAAACAGGGGAGGTGGTGCGCCCACGGTACTCAGTGACAAAATGGAAGACTATCTTGGGGATTCTTGTTAGGGACTTCATCCCGATTAGGTACAGACATTGGGCTGGGAAAGATTCAGATGAATGGAAGGTCCCAGAAGATGAGAAGGCGATGTTTGGAATCTGTTGATAGCCTATTTTACTTTCCCATCTAACGCTGATATGGAGCTACTTAGGAAAAAAGCCATAGAAAACATGGGGATAACATTCGGGAGTTTTAAGCGGTTTTTGTTCAAAAAGTACATCAGGGAAGAAAAAGAGCCAAATTGGAAAGACGGTGACTATGACAAGCAGAGGCAGTTTTGGGACGAGTTCAAGGCATATAGGCTATGTGAGGAGGCACGAGCATTGAGCACGAAGAATAAGCAGAACTCTCTTAAGTCGACAAATCCTCATCGTCTTGGCTCGCGTGGCTACCCCGGTAAGCTGAGTGAGTTTGATGAGGACTTTTCTAAAATCCAAGAGCAAGGGGTTGAGCCAGAGACTGTTGATTGGGAGCCTAGATCCGTGTATTATGCCATGGCTAGGGGGCACGCCACGGCCTAGATGGGACCTTGTCGACCCGAAACAATCCATCAGTAACTGCTAACAGTGCTAGTTCGGCATTGACCGATGAGATCATCCATAAGATGCAAGTAGCACACCAGGAGCGAAGATCAGGGGTCCGCAAGTCGGACCAGGAAAATGATGTGCTCACCGAGGTACTAGGAAACAAGGAGCACCCAGGGCGCATGACAGGAGTCAGTAATTATCCTTGGTCTGCAGCATTCAAGGCTGACGCCAACAGCTATCATAAACGTGCAAGGAGAAAAGCACGAAGACAAGAAGAGGAAGAGAGACGGTACAAGGAGATGCATGACAATATTGCGTCCACGGTCGCCATAGAAGTTGAACAGCGACTTGCGACCGAAAGGCCTCCTACAGTGCACGAAGATAATGCTATTGCGATGAACTGCAGCCCACTGATTAGGAGTAGCTGCAGGTCTGCCCCTATGGGCGATTTGGAGGCGAATGCGCCTCATCCGGTCAACGACATCACCGGACTGGTTAATGTCAGGCTCCACTTCCACCAGATGTGGACAGAAAAAGTGGCTACAGGGCAGGCGTTGCCGTTTGAAGACGGGAACATTAATGGTCGACCGATTCCACCAGGCTATGCCCACGTCAGCATTGACACTATACTTGAGAGAAAGTTTAACAAGATAAAGATTGAGCAGCCCCATATCGATAGATAGGCCCTATCTTGGTCAGCACACGGGAGCTCATGTGGCCTGGCGCAAGCGCTTCATTAAGCTTGATCACCAGGTCTCCTCGGATGAAGAGAATGATGCTGAGTGGTCACCGGTGGCGGGCAGAGATGACTCTCATACTTCTTTACCTCATCGTGCAGCCCGCTCTCCCTCACCCGGGATAGAGAGCTCTCCTCATGTTGCACACTCACTGCCACCGCTATTGTCACCTCCTCGTGTTGTAGCTTCGCCACCACCGCAGTCGCCACCTCCGCCTCCACCGCCAGAGTTGCCTCCTCATGATAGTGCGGTGCCTCCCCCGGCAGAACAACATCAAACTTGGAGCACCTCGAATTCACAACCTCCTTCCCAAAAGGCTCCTGCAAGACAAAGTCGGGGTAGATCACGTGTGATATCTGGGCGTCAATCGGAGCCTCGACCAAACAGAGGTGCTAAGAAGGCCCCCTAGCAGCCAACTGGGAACGTCGTCTGCCTCAGTAGGTAAAAAACAGAAGAGGCAAAATGATGCGAAGCAAACAGAAGGCTCTGGTCATGGTCCTCACTGCGCGAAGCCGTGCGCTTTTTGGTTCCACAGGATTGCCAGTTTACCCAGGTGATTGAAAGTCAAGGACATCGAGCGGCAGGACAGTCACCCTCTCAACACGCAACGGTTCCACGAGCAGTTACAGCAAAGGAAGTTCGAAATAAATAAGTTGATGGAACTTAATGAAAACTTCGATATTCACATGGCTGAGCTGCAGTATAGTGAAATGAAATTTGAGACGGCATCAGTCATGTACCATTTTAATCTTGGGTCGCCTATGATGGAAATAGAAAATGAAATCAGAGATCTGTCTACAAACATGCGACAACTCCATCAATATTACATGTTTGACACAGCAGGCAAGAATTACTCTAGCTTCAGCGTCCGTATATTCCCCAATGTGCCATGGTTTTGCAACTCAGATGAATTATGTTATCCGGTCATGTATGAGGACTTATTCTAGCTCTACCAAAGGCGCGACCTCGACATGCAAATTATGTTGTCGTGGACACTGTACGTGCCCTATACCCAGTTCATTATTGTCTTAACTGAATAAAAACTATCAATCTCATGTTCACATGCTTTTGGCAGGTGGATGGCGTGTTTGTGCGACTGACAAAAATTATTTCATATTGGATTCCTAGATCCAATGCAGGTTGAAAGTTAGAACCGGCAGTGCTGGTAACAGTCGACACTGCTGGTTCTCATTTTCAACCAGCAGTGTTGTCTAACATAACACTGCCGGAGGGTGGCCTGACCCGGCAGTGTTACTGTCGGGAACACTGCCGGTTCATGTGTTGACCCAGCAGTGTTGGCTCTGCTGGACACGGCCGGTTTCGGATGCGAACCGGCAGTGTTTTTTGCCATCAGTGTCGGTTTAAAAGGCCCGGCACTGATGATGCCTCCCACATCACTGCCGACATCTTATTGCTGGTTCAGAATTTGGCAGTACTGGGGGGTCTGGTTCAGCAAGCTAAAGAACTAAGGAGAGTGGGAAGTGGCAATGTTGGAAGAAACTAGAGCAAGCTGGAGGTCATATTTATTGGCGAGCTGGTGTGGTAAGTGGCAGTGCAATGTTGTGGTGGAAACAAGTGAAGCAAAAAAATAAAAAAGATAAAGCACGGCACAGAATAAGGCCCGGCACAGATCAAGCCTATCCGTGCCGGGTCAAAATAAGGCCCGGCACGAGATAAAACCTATCGGTGCCGGGTCCGGATAAGACCCGGCACAGATTAAGCCTATCGGTGCCGGGTCCAGATAAGGCCCGGCACCGATACACTGTCTTTCAAACTTCCGGGAGTCGGTTCCCTAGGCGGCAAGCATCGGTTCCTCCGCGCCATTAACTCGGGCGAATGAGGAGGCGCCCGTCGGTGTTCCCCGGGCCTATTTAAACCACCGGCCAGGTTCATTCACCCATCTGCACTCCTCCCCTTCTTCCACATTTTTCTTTCTCGATCTCTTTGTCCTCGTCCATGGCGGCTTCCGGCGTTGGTGGCTCTGGCGGCGGCCACTTCGGCGGCGTCGGCGGCTCCGGCGGCGATGACGACGGAGCGAACAAGAGGGCCCGTGAGTTCTTCAAGAGGATCTCCGCCGGATCGTCCTCCTCCAATGCCCAGCGCCGCCAGCTCGCCGCCCAAATCACCACCCTATGCGGCTAGCTCAACGACGAGTGACACTGGCGCCGCCATGCCGAGGAGACCGCCGCCGAACTCCGGCAGTGGCTCAATGCCGAGTCGGTCGCCCGGGCGGCTGCCGAGAAGGAGGCGGCGCAACTTCGCCGCCAGTTCGTCAAAGCCTAGGCCCGTGTGGCGGGGTTGGAAGACGAGCTTGAGGATGAGGATCCTTGAGCTCGCGGTGGTGGAGCGCGCGGGCGGTGGAGCACGCGGTGGTGGACGCCTTTCCAGCTTTTTTTTTTTAGTTGTATTATATAATTAGGAAATATTATATATGAGCCCCTCATGATCGGGTGCCAGATGAACTTCAAGCGGCTCTGATCAAGAGGGGTGGTGCTATCAGGCAAGAGCTTGCCAAGCTGAAGAAGGCGTCCACGGCTTAGTCTCTTTTGGTGGATGGCATGTAATCCAGAATTATATTCTTAATGAATCCAGAATTACTAATGAATATTGCTATGTTAGTTATCAGATTCCTACTTTTTTGAATTCATGTTTTTTGTTGACGTGATTAAACAAGTATAATATGTTGGTTATCAGATTTCTATTTTTCTCATGTTTTTAGTTGAGTTTAGGATTATCGGTGCCGGTTGGTGAAAAAACCCGGCACTGAAAACAGTGGCATGCCGGGTTTTGGCAAAACCCGGCACTCGGAAAAGAAGATCAATGCTGGGCTGTGTTACCAACCGGCACAGATATTATCACTGCCGGTTCGTAACACCAGCCGACACTGATATAGACATTCAGTGCCAGTTACTCAGCTGGCTCAGTCATTTGTCTGATTCTCAAGTTTAGAACTGGCACTGAAGGTTATCGCTGCCGGCTCCATAAGTTTGGGCACTTATGTTGGCGGCACAGATAGCTGAATCTGGGGTAGTGTTCGTCCGTGGCCTGTTATTAAGGAATCTATACTAAAATAATTAAGGGATAAACAAATTTATATATCACTAACCCGTACGCATGTACAAGTTGATGGACGTATATATGCTAATGGAACTATTGGAAAACGAAATCCCCCGTGTACAAAACTGATAGGAAAATTATATAAAAGTCATTTCCCTGCCGATGAACGGACAGGAAATACCGATGAGCCTAAACAAGGGGAAAAAATTGCCTATCGGTACAATGGCAGAAACCATTTCCTTGTTGATTGTTGTTTTGTCACGATAGGGAAATTTCCTAACCCTATCACTATCCCCACAGAGATAATAAAAAAATGTGTCTCGGTCGACAAGGAAATTTCCTTGTCAAGTTCAAGCTTCAGAAAATGTTTTCTGTCATCAGTTCTATAATCCTTTTGGGGGTTATTATACTACCCAATCGACACTCGAATACTTCTTCTGTCGGTGTAGACAAATTCGCGAGGGGGATTTCCGTTTTTCCAGTACAAGGGTTTGAGTTTGGAGGCTAGCAGGCCGTCGGTGGTAGAACTGGAACATCAGCGGCGAAAGGATTTTGTCTAGGATTCATGGGCACTCGATCGTCGAATAAAGTTGTTGTGGTGTGTGGCGTTTTTGAGCTGCCAGCCGGCCGGTGGAAATTAAAAACAAAGCCGTGCTGAATCAAGGGGATCGATGGTAGTAGTAGCTGGCTCAATCAGAAGAGGACCGTGTGATCCCAAGTCTACGAAATGAGCTTGAGCGGAGCCTATTGGCCTGAGTCACGCGCGGGAGGAGCACGTGGATGCTTAGGGCATGCTTGATAAAGCTTCTGCTACTCTACTCTAGATTCTTCGTGAAATCTCATTCTCTGGGAGGAGTGATTATGTGACTCAAAATATCATCTATGATTCCCTATATAAATTCAATACATACAGTGACTAGATCTGCATGTAGTTAAATTCAAGAGAAGTTATTTTTTTAAGCTCCCAGCAGCCCTCTATAGTTTATTTCAGAGAACCAATTCTGTGTATAAAAGAAAAAACAATTTGCCGTCCTAAATGCAGCCACGGAAGTTTGTCTTAGAACACTGCCAAACAAAGCCATTAAATAGATCAGAAATTGACAGGAGGGGTGGCTGTCAGCCGACGCATAGTCTAGCAGGCGTCTAGCCCCCACCGTACCGTAGAATATACGGGTATTATATGTGCAAGCTACGGACTACTAGTACACTTCCATATATACGTTATACGGTTGTACTGCAATTGGGTGAACAACAAACATCTCCCGGCCACCAAACACACGCTCCCGCAAAGCTCAGGCTGCCACTGCGTCAACCGTCAACAATGGCAACGAGGAGAGGTAGTAGCCAACAAAGCAAAGGTGAAGTGAGACCCCGGCCCAAACCTTTCGTGCCAGCATCGTTCTCTCATGAATCCCGCCCCCTAATAATTCCGTTACGTGGCTAACATCATTTACGTTCAGTGCAACCTTTTGGGTTCCTATTAACCCCTCGTTTTTTTTTCTTTTTGGGTTTTTATGGGGTTGTATGTAGCTTAATTATCCCTTTTGCCGTATACGTTCCGCAGGCAATAGCATGACAGGAAAGCCTTCGCTCGTTTACGCAGCGGCATGGGACAACGACCCGGAAGGAGGTTCATCAAGAAGAAATCAAGGCAAGAAATCATCAGCTATATATATTATTTGTTACTAAAATAATGGACACCACGCACTAGTGTTCTATTTATGGCACCCAAAAAACTGCCACTAAATTGTACTATGGAGACGACTTCAGGGCACTAATATTTTTTTAATTAAGATTTGTGTCCGTCTTTTTACATTTTTATAGTAGACAGACTCACTATGTTTCTTAGACTACTATTCTCTCGCGTGATCAATGGATGTATATATCAGGGAGAATTATAATTCTATCGAAATGATGAGAACTTTAATTAACAAAAATTATTTGACAGTTGATTCTTGATCGTATGGAAATTTTATCACCATGAATGAACAGATGCCTACATAAGTTTTTTTTTTAAAAAAAAATAGATCCCATTCAAATAAACTGATTTTCATAGGTGATGATTTAAAATTTCACCACACATAACTGTGGTTCCTGTGCTAACAATATAATCACTACAAAATCACTGAATAATGGAAGAAACGTCCATTCACTAAAATCCCAAAAATTTCAGTTTGCCTATGTAGTTACCTCATAATAATCTTTTGACCCGTATTTAACTCACTGACCTTCAAATTATGTCTTCTGAATTCTGAACAGGAGAAAAGCCGCCACGCTTCATCATTATTCATCAGGAAACATGTACTGCTTCCATTTTTGTTCACGCAGGAAGGGTGAGCTCGTCATATGCTATCCCTCTGTAGTCCTAAGACGATGACAACAAACTAAATTAGAACAGAGAAACGAAGTAGTACTGTTTCACTGCACTGTAACAATTTATTTATCTAACGCTCCTTTATACTCCCTCCCTCCTGAAATATAGTTTATTTTCATTTATCCTAAATCAACCCATCTTAATTTTAGTCAAACATGAGGTAGATTGACTTAAGACAAATGAAAATACGCTATATATATTTCAGGATGAAAAGAGTATTGTTAACAAGCTGTGTTCCTTTTGAGCTTAGGACAACCCACCACGCCCATACAAGGTGAAGGTGACTAGGGACGGTACAAGCCTATTCGTGGAAATATCGACCAGTTCTTCATCATCACAGTGAAATCTAGAGGTATTTGTCTCACGGACACACAAATAATCAAATTGGTCTTTCTATGTTCAGCCAATATCCGTTCAATTCATATAGGAACTTGCAACTGGTTCCTAAGGTTTTTTTTTTTTTTTTTTTTTTTTTTTTTTTTTTTTTTTTTTTTTTATATAAAAGCATTACATCGAGGTGATACGGAAGTCTTAAAAATATTCTTTCGACCTCTGTCTAACAAAAAGAAGCACAAGACTTTTAACAAAAAGAATCCACACATAACCTAGCGTGATACTCAATACTTAGGCCCCGTTTGGCACGGCTTCTCCAGCAGCTTCAGGAGCTGTTTGGAGCTGTTTTCTGCCAAACGGGGGTAAAATGAAAGGGCTCCACCAACGAAGCCCCTAAAAACGTGCTCTCACAGAGCTTTGAGGTGAGAAAGAGCCAAAAATAGTAGCTTCTCCCGGCTTCACCTCATCCTACTTGGTGTTCTGTGAGAGTATATTTTATAGAACTGTATATGTGGAACTGTTTTGCCAAACGATTTACCAAAACGGCTCCAGCTCCACCGATAGAGCTGCTCATGGAGCCGAAGCATCAAAAAACGGATTCACTGGTTGTTGACACTTCTAACACCACTCACGCTAAGTTGTCATCCCTAACATGGCACCAGAAGTGTTGGTATAGAAACTGCTCCTCTAGTTAAGAAAAATATGGGATCCGCAAGCGAACAGATAATACACCATCGTAGCATTTTACCAGGAAGTATTCCAGGTATCGTTATTTATATTTAGCTCAAAGGAAAGAACTACGGACTTAAACAATGAGATAAACTTGCTAAACATGACTACTTATGAGTGATTGATTACACAGTCACATACTTTGGCAGAGGGGTAAACCATGATAAATAAGGGAATATAAAGTAATAAGCTCAGGGTATAAATCACACAGAGATTAGATATAGACTACTCACAAAAGGTAGGTTGACATCTGATTAGTGCAAGAAATATAAATCCTATGTAGGTTCTAATCTACTAAGTCATTCATCTACTCCAACTCTACAATATCATGTACAGCACAAAAGACTCTTCATCTATGTATAAGGATCATTGCTATAACAAGCCAAGACATAGCAGGACTTACTACGCAACTTTAGTTCTGCTAGACCTACCAACGGGGGATGGAATACAAAGGACTTAATGGAACTGTCACTTCCGCGATCTACCACACGACCCGGCCAATAGGGTGCATTTGCAGGTAAACGGCATCTAAGCACCATGCTTACATGAAATCTACCACCTAACCCCGGGAAGAGAGCTAAGCGCTTTGCAAACATATACATAAACTTATTACCAATCATAACCATATCAAATGTAGAACTAGAATAAACTAGGAACATAATAAATAGAAACATAATGATATTTAGAATAAAGTCACAAGAATAGATACAAGATAATACCAATTCGATGATGAAGATCCGGAATTCCGAGCACAGCGCCCGATTCTTCCTCTATCTAGTCTAAACCTATGTAGAACTTGAAGATCTAGAGTAACTATTCTAATTCTCTCGGTGGAGATCTCTCTCTAAACCCCGGCTTTGCCGATGGCTACCTCTCGAATAATGAATTCTTGAATGGATTCCTCTCTCGCCCGGGGGCCGGGGGCTCGAATATATAGCCCCCTAGGATGCACCACACGGCCATCGGATCAAACCGACCTAAACGGACGATAATTATTGCTCCTCAAGGTCGGTGGAGGCGAGGATCCGCGAGCCTCCACTGATTGGTGGAGGTGGCCGGGCCGACCCAAGAAGGGAGTCGGCCGACCCACCACCCTCGCCGGTGGGTCCCCGCTTGGGTTTGCCTTCTCGGAGTCTTCTAGAATATACAATTTTACCCGTTCGGTCTTTCTCTCTATGTAATCATGACATGTGGGCCTCCTTGGATGTTTTCCGATAATCCCCGCGAAAACACATATTCACCAAAACTTGTGGAATTTGTCGTTTAAACCCTAAGTCCGTGGTGAACAGATTATACCCCTCTTTCTCTCTCGATTGACATATAAAATTGATCATTAACGACCGTCAACAAACTCCCCCAAGCTTACCCTTTGCTCGTCCCCGAGCAAATAGCTACGTAAGATGGATCGGGAGTTGCCGCAATGCTTTCATGCTTTACAAACACACATGCTCTAAACAAGAATTCATCCCGCAGACTAGAGTGAACTATCATAACTCCCAAACTTACTCATGTTTCTTTCAACCATGGGGCTTTTACCCGCACTTGGGTCTTGAGTAGTTGAAAGACAGAACAATTAAGTCAAGCACCGTTGTCTCATGCTCGTTGTTCCACCTCCGTCCCGGAGTTTTTACAAGATTTTCAATAAAACTCGAGTTCCTTAATACAACCCTTTCAAGTCTCTCAATATATGGTATTTTTGGATCCTCTCTAAGGCATTGAAAGGAGATATGCCTTCTCTCTTACTCTCAGAATATGTAGTATTTGTGGTTCAAGGCATTTATAGATGAGCCTTCACTCTCTCTCTCTCACCCTACTCTAATAAAGGCTTATGTGGAGCTTATAGGTGTGGAGAACTAATGCATTGGCCTGATCGAACCATGGATCCGAAGGAACTCAACATACAACCAATCGGTGTGTGCATGTGTGGTTTTATATGTGGATGATATATATATAAAATAGAGAGAAATATTTGTGGGAGGAGAAGGGGTGCACAAAGGAATTATCAATGCTCCTTTATTTGGATGAAACTTGGAAACACTTCAGCACTTAAATCTTCTTGGAACTTGAACTTGAAAACTTGACAAAGACTGGGCTCATAAATTTTTCTTTCTTTTCTTTTTTTCTTCTCTCTTTTTTTTTCTTTTTTTTTTCAATTCTTGCAGTCCAAAAGGAATGAAATACTTCTTGAATGGAACACTTCTCAATCGTGACAACTTCACATTGGGAACAAATGGAACACTTGGAGCATTGATCTTGGATAAATGGCTAGCAAAAATGAACGGGGAATATTTTTGGGTGTTCACTCTCGGTGTAAGAGTAGAACAATTTCAATGGATAATAATAGGCTTTATGTGGTGCGTACTTCCGGGGTAGAAGTAGCAGGGTGCATGTGAATGTGTGAAACCAGGATTTAGCCGTATGATGAGTTCATAAGGATACAACACAGCCGACAAAGACGAGCCCTAAACAAATGAGGAGGCTTCCTATTCTAATGATCAAGTTTGGCCGTGGTAGGAATTTTAACTCTCGTCATATAAGGAACTCATCATGAAACATTTATAATTTTCACAAACAAATCTCCGAATTTAGTGGCACTTTGGAACACAATGAACGGAAAGCTCGAGACTATTATCATATCATGCCCGTCAACTACCTAGACTTAGTTTAAGCATACGCTCCCACGGGTTTCAGGTGTAGAGTAAATCCAGTTGTCAAACAAAGGTATCCAAATCTTGGGAGAACTCAAATTTAAAGCTAGGTACTTGCAAAGAATTAGAGCAGAGCAACTATTCATCATTTCCATCATGCAATCCTCAAGTCTACACATTTTTATTTATAGCAAACTGAATTGAAAACAAACTTGCACACTCTTTTTATTGGTTTTCATCTTAAGGCAAACTCTAAATGTAAACAAGCACACTTAAAGAAAGTAAACTAGACAAACTTAGCAAGCAAAAATTTATTGGGTTTTCTATTTTTTTTTAACGCATAAAACAGACCAAAGGAAAATAAACAAACTGAAAACAAACAAACTGAACGAAAAGGAAAGAAATACTTATCTTGATAATGGGGGTCCTCCCCCAAGCTAGCCTTGCGGCGGTGGTGGTGGATAGTGGATGTGCAACAGGTCCACCAAGCCATGCAGCATGGAAGCGGCTTCTTCCTGGCTCTCTTGAATGGTGCCTAGTGTCTGGGTGGTGTTCTGGTTCCACTGGAACTGGTCATTCCACCTCTGATCATGGCGATTCAGAGTGGCAATGGTGTTGTGCTGGAAGGCTACTTGTTCATCGTAGTGCTGCTGGGTGAAAATGAAACTGGTGGCATCGGAGTGGCGACGTGGCTCAAAGTCATGGTGGGGTTCTTCTTCTTCATCGGTGGTACCAACGGGGTCATAAGAGTATCTTGGTGGTTTGTGAGGGTCCCGGCTCGATGGTCCCGGGCTCGATGTTCCCGGGGTGTTGTATGGTGGGTAGTAACCATAGAATGGTTGATGTGGTTGGCTTTGTGGTGGTACACCCATGAGTTTAGTGAGTGGTGCCGAGGTACATTCCACTCATTGAAACCGGCATGTGCTGGTTCTTCTCGGGCGGTTTCGGCACCACGCCAACCGGTTCACGATTTCCCGTCACCCTCTCCGAGCGAACTCTTGGAGGTGCTCTCTCATTCACCGGTTCGCCCGCAACTCAACATGATAGTTTTGCACATGATACAAAGCCGGTTCGGGTTAGGTAACCGGATCGCAAAGCGTCACCATATTTTGCATAATAAACATCATTCACTTTCTTCGTAAGTGACCTTGGCCAAAAGTATAGAGGTCATAAAATTCTCTATGATGTTCAATGTACTCAAAAGTAGCTCCCTCTAATAACTTCAAGCTTGTGGCAATGCGAGTGATAAGCGAGCAAATGGCCACACTTCCTACTTTGTAACCAGGGACACTCATCCAATGGTTCACTAGGAGATGGACAGGAGACACTTTCGTTTCTTGACAATCGCATACAAAGAATCGCAAGTCGGCTACTCGATCTTGCTTTCATCAAATCGTGGGAAAAGGTGGCTCCTATCCAACGGTGCAAAAATCTAAGCGTAGGATGCTCTATGGCTGCGGTGCGGTGCGCTAAGTGGTACGGTGCTCTAGAAATGCTTTGCTCCAAAACCTATGTGCATCAAAATCACCTAGTGCTGTATTTAAATCTATGAGGGCATCTTGAGGGAAACCTAGGAGGTCACTAAGGTTTCTCCAAGAGACAGAATATTCCAGAGCAAACATTCTAAAATAAACTCCATTGTCCGTGTATCGAAGGGTGCTAAGGAATTCTATGGTCAAAAGCCTAATCCCCTTCTCAGTGAGGTTTGCAAAGGAAGTCCAACCAACTAGTGGAAAAATTGTGTCGAATTCTTGAGCCATACCTGTCGCTAGCAGAAGTGTCGGATCGATGACTGGCGTGTGGATGAAACTCTTGTTCTTGAGCTTCTTGTATATATCCTTCTCCTGGGCAGTTCTCAGGGTGAGATCGGATGTTCTCATGAGGACTCTCTGAGATGCTGGTGGTGGTGCAGGTACTGCTGCAGGTGCTTCTTGTGCTTCTGGTGCTTCTGGTGGTGGGTCGACACTCATGTCGGAACCAGCCACCGAGCTCTGGCGAGAGGCACTTCTTGTCCTGATGTTCCGGACAGCTCCAACGAGTCCCTTCATGGCACTCTTCATTCTGCAAGTTGCTCAAAACAAACAAAAACAAACACTAGTGGAGAGAAAGATTAGCACAAGGTTAGTGGTTAGCCGTCCGAGTCGGGCGGTCCAGGGGTTAGTCGTTCTTCATGACAAAAAGTTTAAACTTCGTGTCTTGATTTTGACAATTAACCTCCCCTTGATTTTAGATTTCCTTTATCCTATTTGGACAGCATCTCCACTAATTTTGTGATCATCTACTCAGCACTATCCCTTCCCTTCACTTGCTACTAAACTCTTGCTCACTCTCTCACTTCTTCTCTCTTCCTACTCTTCTCCTAACTCTCTAACTCTCTCCAGAAAACACGAAGTCGAGAGCAGGTGGTTTGGCTAAAATTCTGGAGTGTGGGTGGTGCATGGAAGCCATGGGAGGAGGCCTATTTATAGAGGAGGAAGGGGGGAGTCGGCCGACCCAATGGTGGGGTCGGCCGCCCCACCAGGTTGGCCAATGTGGCTGCCACTTCACAAGCTATTGCGTGATCTTTTCTCCATCCAGAAATTTTGGTCGGTTGAGTGGTTTTGGCGGTGGAAAAGAGAGGATAGTGGAGGTGAGTGGAAGTGGATGAAATTATGTGATTTGATGTATGTGAGGTGTAGTCTATGACATGTGGGACCCATGGTGAGGGACCCACCAAGCACTAAATGCCATAATAAAAATTATAAACAATGCAGAAATTTAAATGAAGGTAAACTAATTTAAATGCATGAAATGATAGATTTTTGTGCCACCACGATAAAATATTTTTGACGGGTTGTTACACACCGTAAAATTATTTATATGGGGCGTAGAATTTTATAATGCAATGCTGGAAATAAATATGCCTAAGAAAATTATAAGAGATGCAATTTAAAACGCGGATAAATACCGAGTTACCTTCCGGCGAGGATTCGGATTTTTAAAGTCCTCCGAATTGGACCTTCCAAAATATTTATTCCGCTGGTGATCCAGAGATGCATCCTCTCGTCTCGGTGGTTGTACCGTACGATCTTCTTCTACCATCTTCACGGATTTATTGAGCTCTTGTTTTGATTTGAATGCGAATTGCTCTTCTTGCCCATTTATAGTGAACTTGATTTCTCCTTTCCGACATCAATGTGTGCATTGGCGGTGCTCAAGAAGGGTCTTCCAAGTATAAGTGACACCTTTGAGTCTGGATGCATATCCAAGACTACAAAGTCTATCGGCACGAAGAACTCTCTTATCTTGACTGGAATGTTTTCAGCAATGCCCAACGGATAACGAACCGATTGGTCGGCTAGTTGTAGACACATTGATGTTGGCTCAAGTGCAGTGTGGTTGAGCTTGTAGTAGACTCGCGGGCATCACAGCGACACTTGCTCCAAGATCACGAGTGCGTTATTGAAATGTTGATCTCCAATTGTGCGTCGATAGTGGGACATCCTGGATCTTTCTTCTTTTCTGGTAGTTGGTTGAGGATGGCCACACTACATTCTTCGGTTAGCTTGATCACTTCATTGGATGGCAGTGGTCTCTTCTTGTTAAGAATATCTCTTATGTACTTGGCATAAGTGGGGACCTGTATGGCATCCAGCAGAGGTATATTGACATATAACTTTTGAATTACCTCCACGAACTTACCAATTTGCTCATCTCTACATGTTGTGGTCCTCTCTTCCTCCTAGGGAATGGTAGGTAGTTTGTATCTCGAAATTGTTGTCTTGCTTCCCGATCTTGTATCGGCTTCGTATCGATTCTTGTGGTAATACTTCTAGCTCGGGTTGGAAGTCTTTTTCTTCTTCTCGCCACTTGTGGTAGCACAGGTTGGCCTCTTTGCTCCTTTTGGATAGGGAGGATCTCGGTGGAACTCCCTCTTCTTGTAGTAATAGATCTCACCGCTCGGGGTTAGTGGCAACGATGTGCAAAGCAATGGCCAATTTTGCTATCTTTTCTTCTATCTTTTTATTGAACTCTAGTTGATCATTAATGGCGAGGAGAAACTATCCATTTTAGTACTTAAGTTTTCCAAGATTTTGTTATTAGCGCAAGCCTATCCTCCATAGATGAGTTGATCTTGGACGTTGTAGAACCAACTCTCTTAAAGTAGGTTGCTTTGTATAATTACCCGATCGAGTACCTTGATTAATGGGTGGTTGCACCCAATGTGGAACCTTTCTCATGATGGGACTTGAATTCTCGCTTTATATGTTGCTTCAATTGCTCTTTGATCTTCCTTGTACTTGGCCCTCCGGTCAAGCCAATGGAGTAAGGTATCCATCTTGGTTGATAATGCATTCACTTCTTCTATTGCTTCTTCACTCGGGGTGACAATCTTGAATGTTGTCTTGGGACCAGCTTTGATTATCTGCTATCTTCTCCATGAGTCTTTTAGCTCTCCCAAGAGTGAGTGATAAGAATGATCCTTCAGCAGTTGCATCTAGGTGCTCACGCGTCTTCGGAGTTAATCCGTGATAGAACCCTTGCATGAGTAACCATTCTTCCATTCCATGATGGGGACAATCTTGGATATATCCTTGCAAACGCTCCCATGCTTCTGACATGGTCTCCGTCTTCTGTTGTTGGAAATTGGTAATCTTTCCTCTTAAGGCATTGGTTTTGCCTATTGGGAAGAATTTTGCTAGAAAGGCCTTGGAACACTTCGCCCATGTATTGATATCTTCTTTATTTGCATAGAACCACTGCTTCGCTCTTCCCACTAGTGAGAATGGAAAGAGGCGAAGAAGTATGAGGTCTTCTTTAACTCCATCTATGGCGATGGTGTTTCCAATCTCCATGAAGTCCCGTAGATGTGTACTTGCATCTTCATGTACCTTTCCACCGAATTGGATAGCTTGCACCATGTTGATGAGATTTGGCTTGATCTCAAACCGCATATCGGTGTGTATTGCTGGACCGGTGCGGATGTTCTCTATTGTTGGAGCGAGAGAACTCCAGAAGGTCTTCTCAGCCATCTTGATTGGTGACGAGCTTCCTTCTTGATTGAATCGACTCGATGATCGAGAGTTTGAATGAATCGATTCAATCCCGCTAATACCCTGTATAGAATATAGACAAAGGAAAACAACAGGGGTGAACCTGCCAAAGTAGAGGTGACTAGTGACAATCACTCATTTTCTAAGTATCTGCTTAAGCAATTTTTCTCTAAAAGTTTATTCCGTTCCCCGGCAACGGCGCCAAAAATGCTTGTTGATACTTCTAACACCACTCACGCTAAGTTGTCATCCCTAACATGGCACCGAAGTGTTGGTATAGAAACTGCTCCTCTAGTTAAGAAAAATATGGATCCGCAAGCGAACAGATAATACACCATCGTAGCATTTTACCGGGAAGTATTCCGGTATCGTTATTTATATTTAGCTCAAAGGAAAGAACTACGGACTTAAACAATGAGATAAACTTGCTAAACATGACTACTTATGAGTGATTGATTACACAAGTCACATACTTTGAGAGGGGTAAACCATGATAAATAAGGGAATATAAAGTAATAAGCTCGGGGTATAAATCACACGAGAGATTAGATATAAACTACTCACAAAAGGTAGGTTGACATCTGATTAGTGCAAGAAATATAAATCCTATGTAGGTCCTAATCTACTAAGTCATTCATCTACTCCAACTCTACACTATCATGTACAGCACAAAAGACTCTTCATCTATGTATAAGGATCATTGCTATAACAAGCCAAGACATAGCGGGACTTACTACGCAACTTTGGTTCCGCTAGACCTACCAACGGGGATGGAATACAAAGGACTCAACGGAACTGTCACTTCCGCGATCTACCACACGACCCGGCCAATAGGGTGCATTTTGGAAACGGCATCTAAGCACCATGCTTACATGAAATCTACCACCTAACCCCCGGGAAGAGAGCTAAGCGCTTTGCAAACATATACATAAACTTATTACCAATCATAACCATATCAAATGTAGAACTAGAATAAACTAGGAACATAATAAATAGAAACATAATGATATTTAGAATAAAGTCACAAGAATAGATACAAGATAATACCAATTCTGATGATGAAGATCCGGAATTCCGAGCACAGGCGCCCGATTCTTCCTCTATCTAGTCTAAACCTATGTAGAACTTGAAGATCTAGAGTAACTATTCTAATTCTCCGGTGGAGATCTCTCTCTAAACCCCGGCTTTGCCGATGGCTACCTCGAATAATGAATTCTTGAATGGATTCCTCTCTCGGCCCGGGGCCGGGGGCTCGAATATATAGCCCCCTAGGATGCACCACGGCCATCGGATCGAACCGACCTAAACGGACGATAATTATTGCTCCTCAAGGTCGGTGGAGGCGGGATCCGCGAGCCTCCCACGATTGGTGGAGGTGGCCGGTCGGCCGACCCAAGAAGGGAGTCGGCCGACCCACCACCCCCGCGGGTGGGTCCCCGCTTCCGGGGTTTGCCTTCCGGAGTCTTCTAGAATATACAATTTTACCCGTTCGGTCTTTCTCTCTATGTAATCATGACATGTGGGCCTCCTTGGATGTTTTCCGATAATCCCCTCGCGAAAACACATATTCACCAAAACTTGTGGAATTTGTCGGTTTAAACCCTAAGTCTCGTGGTGGTGAACAGATTATACCCCTCTTTCTCTCTCTGATTGACATATAAAATTGATCATTAACGACCGTCAACACTGGTGAAGTGGGGCCGTGCCAAACGGGACCTTAGTACATCAAATTTTATAAATATTTGATGAATTATGTTCGGTTGCTGCAAGTCGTGTTGTTAAGTTTCGGGACGATGCGAGTAAAGGCCTGTTGTTCAGTTTCACCCCCAAAATAGAAGTTTGACCACCTATAAAAGTGACAAATGCCAAATAGAAGCCCCCGCAACCGGTCCCGTACGTACCCCTTCCGCGTCGATTCTCAGGGCGATGGGAGGGGGCGCCCGCCACCGCCAGCCCCAAACTCCCCCGCCATACTCCATCTCCGGCCGCTGTTGCGGCTATCTGGCGTGCGGTAACGACGGCCCGTGGCTGCTCCAAAAAACCTGGATGGTTTCCGGCGTTTATCCGGTGGATCCGTGGCGGCCTAGCCTATATCTAGTTGTTCCAGCAGTGGTACGCCCGGACCTGTAAGCTGCTCGCGGTGGCACCTCATCCTCTGTCAGGCGGCCGGAATTGAGCGAGATCCAGTTCAGCAACTTCGGCATGCGGTGGCCGAGTGTGTGCACCTTCCCCAAGCTGGCCGGACTCCGTGACAGTCGTCGCTCTTCTCGGCTTGGCTGTTGGCAAGGGGGATGACCCACAGTCACATGGATCGTGGTACAGTGCCACGTTCCACATACCGGGATCATTTGTTCCCGTACCGGGAACGTGGATCAGTTTCGTATCAACAGTGGACAATCCTTTCTCAAGGAGCGCTCCACGATCCCGTTCCTCGTACCTACCTACCGGAAACTTTTGTGACTGTGGGATGACCATGGCTCCGTACCACGGGCACCACTGCGCTCGGTTTGCCACTGTTGCGCACCGCAGAGCAGTGGCAGACCGGTCCATGGGCCTATCATTGCTGCTGCATGTCGTAGAGGTGGTGGCCTACCTCCGGGGGCTCCTTGCCGTTGTTGGCCTCAGGTATGGCCAATGGTGCCAATATTTGTTTGCGGTGCCCAAATATCGTTGCCAGTGTCCTTGCTCCTCCATCATCCATGAGCCTTGATTGCCTTGTCTCACCAAATGCCGGGTTAACGAGACCATGCTCCCTTCTCTTGGCTCTCCTTGTTCTCCTTTTGTCGCTTCCTTCCCTCGATGGGCGTTGGTGGGCTTTGATTGGATCCCATAGTGCTTCAAGACAGTGCAAATCACTGCTGTCATCTGCCTTCTTGGCTCAAAGCTTAACGTACAGTTGCTTGGGGATTGGAGGTCGTCGGACTATTGTCACTTGAGAGTGTTGTTTGTCAGTGTACAATGACATGCTGTGCACATCTCAAAACCCCACCTCGGTTACCAACCCTTCTCTCTTACGTTTTGCACAAGTCCTAACTGTCATATGCTTCGCTTCCAACAGCCTAGTTTTGCCCTTCTCCATGGTCCTTGGTTGCCCTGTCTCGTCAAATGCCTGTAACGAGACCATGGTCCCCTTTCTTAGATCTCCTCGTACTCCCTTTTGCTGGCCCTCCCTCCATTGAGGATTCCTCCCCTTACTGGATGTTGGCGGGCGTCAATTGGAACTAGGATGATAATGTAATTGCGACTGTCGTCTGTCCAAATCGACTCTAAGCTTAACAATCGGCGTTGGAGTGGAGATCGCAAAGTTCAGGCTCATGGTTGTGGTATTGTTCGTGAACCACGACATGCAAAACTGAAGCTTACCTATGGGGTCCTCGGCTACCGCAATATGACAGGAACTTAGTTTGCTTCATTTTGGTCCTAACTAGTGCTGTACTCTTAGCACCATAAACATCTAGGTGTATTTGTAATCATATCTATTCTATACCTACCCCCTATACTTAATTGAGAAAATTTCCACCGGTTTTTTTGTCCGCCAATTGTTTCTGACCGCTCCCCTGTCCTGTCCGCCTGCTGCTTCGTAGCCGTTTAGGACTTTTATACTTCCAGCGTATAAGCCTAGCACAAGCCTGTTCGCCTGCTACTTCATAGTCCGTATCAAAATAGCAAAATTTCCAACACCTTTTCTATCCGCTATTTTTCTGTCCGCCACCGGCCTCTCACCGGCCTCTCCCAACAATATAGCAATCTGAAATTGAATCAGAATAGACATCGATGCAAATCCAAATCCAAATCAAAATCAGACTACCTTATAAAATCAAAACAATAAATTTGCTATTTCAAATCAACAACTCCTCAAATCAAAGTAATAAATCGGTTTCTTCTTTCTCTCGTTGGATCACAGTAAATCGAGGACTCAACGCCAAGCTAAGAAGGTTTAGTGGCCGAGGAGAAGGAGCATCAGGATAAAGTGCTGAATCTGGGCAGGCGGGGCGGAATCGAGACGTGAGGCGTGGCAGGAAGAAGAGGAGGAGCGGCCGAATGAGTAGTAACAGGAAAGAAGACGAACGGGGGCTTGCCGGAGTTGAGGAAGAAGTGCGGCCCACCAGATATGCCGGAGATGGGGAAGAAGTCGAGGATAGATAAGCTTAGGAAGGCTAGCCACGTTCGCTTTTGCTCAATTCGACCATGCCAGTCGTGGATCTGGCCACCAACCACACGGAGGCCGCTTGAGGTGCAGCTCATCGCCCTTCACCTCCTCAGGTTGATGAAAACGGAATGTGTATTTGTCGATATTCGTGTTTCTTGAAAGGGCCAAAATCTTTGTATATGACCGCATCCGAATCCATATACCCTGTTTCGGCTTTCCATGAATAATTTCAAGTAATTGTTTTTTCCATTACAACGTACGGGCATATTTGCTAGTAACTAATTAAGAGCCAATCATCGATATATCATTCAGATGGGCGATTCTCTCCCCTCCCATCGACTTATAAAAAACCCATCTATAAAAGTGTTATTTAGAATAATGCCAGCCAAATAAGCAAATTCAATCTTTAAAAAAATAGCAAATTTCCTATCTTGTGCAAAATTAGACATACAAGAACATAATCATCAAGCTAGCAGCTTTATTCAAATTGGGAAACAAAAGGTTACTGTAGTTGATACGGTAAACCACGTTAAGAATTTAATCGTCGTATAAAATTTAAGAAAAGGCAAGGCCAAATATTACAATAACCTGTTAGCCCAAAGGAACCGTGGTATTTGTGTATATAGAGGAAATTGCATTGGGTTAGGGCATTCCTATTTGGGGACTGCCGCTATCAAAATGGTGGGATTCTTCCAAGTTTGTTTGAAAAACCTAGAAAAAATTAAATATAAGAACTTCAAATAGAATTTATTAAATTTAAATGATTTTAAATGAAGGGTTGTCAACTAGAAAGTCATAGATCTTTTTGAGTTATACAACTTTGATACAAAGTTTATCTTCGTTTGATGACTTTGTTTGAAAAAATTATAAATTTTACGATGCTACACCTTTTTTAGAGACAGCTCTAGGTTCATCCACCTCTAAAGAGAGGGACATTTTTAGAGGTGACCGGGATTGGTCGTAAATCCCAGCCACCTCTATAAATGGTTTTTTAGAGGTAGGCCAACTTGGGAACCATTTTAGAGGTAGGTTTTGATTGGATCGACTCTAATAAAACCATGTCTCCGTTGCTAAATAGAATTAATTGTGTAGTAGTGATGGACAATGTGTTTGTCAATATACATAAATTTAAATACATTTTAAGTGCTAATTTTAATCTGATCTAAGAGTAACTACATTGGTATTTTCTAATATATTGTCTCATGTGGTGCCACATAACCTTAAGGGCAACATATACAATCATCGCTGTTTATCTTGTAGTCACTCACAATTCCTGAATAAAAAGAGTATTGAGAGTTACCTGACAACAACTCACATAATGATGCATTTCAATATCTCATATACACTCCTAGATTTTAGTTTATGAAGTGGCTCATCAAACAATGACATCTTTCACATACATCTCTCTTTCTCTACATCATAAAAAATTTGACAACTTATAAGATAGTAACGTATAGCAATGTATTTGTCCTAAATAGACTTGTATCTGAGAATCATAGCTCCGCTATTATATCATACTGGGGAGAGTGTGTAACACACTTGTACCCGCGTTGACTTCAAAACTAGACTTCAAAACTATATTTAGCGTTGTAGCAGTAAGTGAACCAACCTGTGTACTAACTTATCTGTACTAGAAAATATGATTGTGTGTTGCAATGGAATTCAATATATATAGGAACTAGCGAGATGTTTGGTTGCACCATTTGTAATGCAAACATAAATAAAATATAGCTGCAGCCGTTATCAGTTGGAGGGAGATTTGAACTAATTAGGATTACTACTCTTTAAATTGTCATTTGGAGAGTCATTAGCATAAAAATCATTTTTTTAATATCTTATTACTCTCCAATAACTTTTCTATATGTTGCATGCAGTCTAGAGAGTCATTCTCGCTATCTATTTTTGGCAGCGAGAAATCTAGAATAGAGGATAGCTATATTTAGATGACCACTTAAAAAGATGTTGGAGGATGTTTTTCTATCAAAATCTCTATTTCTAACAATTACAAGGGATTTAGAGAATCTCTTGGAGTTGCTCTAGATGCCAGGAACTCCCCATTGTCTGAGTAGCTAGCGGGCTAGGACATGGACAAAAAAGAAGAAATTTTATCAGCCTCGTCAAGTAGAGTAGTAGTACATAAGCTCGCCCCTAGAAGCAAAAGTACGTAAGCTCGTCCCTAAAAGAAGCCTATTGTAACACACGCAGCGGGGGGAGGGTGGATTGGGCTAGTGGATTGGAGGAGGAAAGGAAGAAGGAGGAGGGGCAGCGCTTGGGCGGCGGTGCCCTAGGGCAGCGCCCGGGAGGGCGCGGCGGCAGTGGCAATAGGCGGCGTGGGGGCGGTGGCGCGTGAAGCAGGGAGAGGGAGGAGGTGTGCGCGAGAGAGAGAAATAATGAGAATTAACCCAATTACTTTCTTAATTGATCTGATTACAATCCTCCTATATTTATAGTCCCGAGAAACCTTATCGATGGGTCCCTTCCTTTTTACAAATTCAACTAATATCTTGAAATATCTCTAATAAATAAACATTAATTAAGATAACTGCACGCGGACATGGGCCCGCGGGGAGGGCGGCGCCCCATCAGAGGCTGCGTGCGGCACCCCCCACCCCTAGGGTTTGGGGTGGCTGCGGCCCATGTTGCCACCTTTCTCTTTTTTTGGGCTTTTGGGCTCAATTATCCTTTGATTCCGCGTCATACATGACGTATGTGTGACAGAACTCCCCTCTATTCCCCTCAACGCGTCCTCACGGCAAAGTGTAAGCCATGTCTTAGTCCCTTCCGGTGGTGGTGTTGCCTTATTGACTTTTTCTAGGAAACAAGTTACTGGCCCATGAATGCAGTATCTCCCATCTTTATCATTGTCCCCAAATATCCTTCTGAACTCAAAGCAGTATTGCAGTGTGCCGATGTACCCGACTATGGAGTATGAAATGGCTGGTATAGGAGGGAGTAAAGCTGGGTACATCATCGAATGCATGACGAATTGAACCAATTCTCCTGGTGGTTGTTGGAACGTGGCCCGTAACTCTGATTTGGTCATATCGAGGAGAGCTGGTATAATCCTCCTGACTGCTAATGCTGCTTGGTTTTGGGTTTTTTTTTTTTTTTTTTAGAATCGGGAATCCCCATTTCCATTCCAATGAAACGGAAATCTGAGAACCGGATGTAGAAGTTTCGAAAGAAGGGACACACTAAGAAGAAACTAGAGAGACAAACCGCCACCGCCGACAAGACTCTACCTCAAGACCTACGTGCGTTTAACCTCCAACGCAAAGGGAGCGAGAACTTGGCAAAAGCATGACCCACTTGGCCGCAAGCCACCGACGTGATAAAGCATCCACGGTTTAAACTTCGCTTACAACTCTACTACCAAAGCATCGGTAGGAGCCAAAATAGAATTCGAGTTTTAAACGCCGTAAGGATCAACAAGATGATCAATGCCCATCTCCTTTGCGCCTCTCTCTTCCTCGATCTTTCGCCGCCGGGTCGTCGGGTCCCGATCTTCGCATCTTCTCCACCGCCGCGGTTGTTGTTGTTATCCTTGACCAACGGCTCCATCGCAATGTGCACCATCATGTCGACCCCGGCTTCCATCTCCTCTCTGCTCATCTGCTTGAACAAACCTGCCCAAAATTTCATAAGAGCACCCGCATGACATATTATCTCAACTGGATTTTTTATTATCTTCTTCTCGAAACAAGCTTTGTTCCTTGCTTTCCATATAGCCCAGCAGATTGCTGAGACTCCTACAACATGGTAATCCCTCCCCTGGGGGAACCATTTCTGTAACCAAATCCAGCAGTGATCTAAATTCATTGGTAAATCGGTAGCATGGAACAATTTAGCGATGCAACCCCGGACTACTTTAGCAATGGGGCAAAGGAAAAATAGGTGGTTGTTAGTTTCATTTTCGTGACGTAAATAGCATATAGGACAGCCATCCCAATTTCTTCGATCATAACATCTTTAGTGAGCACTACTCCATTGGAGAGGAGCCACATGAAGTATTTGATTTTTGGTGGTATTTTACCCTTCCAAATATGTTTGAGGTAAATGCCATTACCCCTAGCGAGATATAGCATTGTACATAGATTTCACGTAAAAGATGCCTTTACTTTCCCACTTCCACCGAACAATATCTTCTTCTTCACTCAAATGGAAAGCATTAGCTAGATCCCAAATTCGATTCCAAATAACATTCAATTCATCAAACAGCCATCTCCCGAAAGTAAACACAGTCTCACCCTTCCTAACACTAGCAATGTTGCATACATTTGTTCACGAGATAGCAAAAAGCTCGGGTATAATGACAGAGATAGGTTTATCAAAGAGCCAACATCAGTCCAAAATCTAGTTTTATCCCCCATTCTAATCTTCACAGTTCTACCCTTGAGGTAAAGATTTTTTATTTTGAGCAAGTCTGTCCATATTGGGGAATCATTTAGCTTATGATAAACAGAATGTATATCATCTGTCACCAAATATTTTGCTCTTATGAGACTTTGCCACAGCCCATCTTCATGCTCTAGTTTCCACCACCATTTAGTTAGTAGATCGACATTCGGTCTAAAGATATCTTTGATTCCAGTCCCCCATCCTTCTTACTTTTACATATCTTTTCCCATTTAATCGGGTGATATTTCTTTTTTCCCCTCCCCTTGCCAAAAGAAAGTCCTTCTATCTTTATCCAATCTCTCAACAGTTGTTTTGGGGAGAAGATAAACAGACATATGATAAAGAGGAGAATTATTCAGGCTAGAAGAAATCAAAGTAGATCTACCAGCCATGGTCATGTTTTTCCCTTGCCATACATCCAATTTTTTCATGCTTTTTTCCTGAAGAGGTACCCAATCGGCTACATGCACCTACTTGGGCTAATGGGTACCCCAAGATACTTAACAGGAAATGTGCCTAGTTGACAATTAAAAATGTCAAGCATACTTTTCCCCCAAGTTTCATCATCATTTATCATAATTATCTCACTCTTGCTTGAAGTTGATCTTCAACCCAAAGCAATCATCTCAAAATAGTATAGTAGTAATTTCATATTCCTAGCCATACTAAGATCATGTTTAAGGCATAATATCGTGTCATCTGCATATTGCAGAATTGCAACCCCTCTAGGTACAATGTGATCAACCAGCCCACAAATTAAATCATTTTCTTGAGATTTCGGTACCATTCTTGTAAGACAATCGGCAAAGACAAAGTTGAATAATATGGGTGATAGAGGGTCTCCCTTGTCTCACCCCTTTATAGCTTTTAATATAAGGTCCAATTGAGTTATTCATTTTAATGCTAACAGTTCCCCAGTTACCACATTTCTAATCCATTCACACCAAGTATTGCAAAATCCTCTCATCCTTAAGCAATCAAACAACAATTTCCAGCTTACTTTATCATACGCCTTTTCAAAATCAATTTTGAAAAGCACCCCAACCTGTTTTTTCCTCTTAGTCTCATGAATTATTTCATGTAAGCACATAATTCCACTAGTTATATTCCTCCCCTCATAAAAGCGGTTTGATTTTGATGAATTAACTTCTCAGCAGCAGGCTCCACTCTGAGAGTTAAGACTTTTGTAATCAATTTATATAGGCAATTCAGCAGGCAAATAGGCCTGTATTGTTGTATTCTGGTAGCATCTTTAATTTTTGGCAGCAGTGTTATAATGCCATAGTTCAATCTACTTATATCAGCTTTCCCTTTATGAAAATCATCAAAATGGGCTAAAATGTCACCTTTTACCATGTCCCAGCAATGCTGGAAAAACTCAATAGGAATCTTGTCAGGGCCAGGGGCCTTATTTTTTTCCATTTGAAACAAAGCATTTTTCACTTCAACCTCAGAGAAAGGAAGGCGAGAGAATATTATTTTCGGTTTCATCAAGTTTCTCACATCCTTCCCAAATTGCGGGGTATAAACTTGCATCATTTTCAGGTTCGAGGACCAAATAAGGTTCTATAATATTCAGTAGCATGATTTAATAGGTTCATGTTCCCTTCAATCATTTCTCCATCATTTTCTAAAAAACAGATCGTAGTCTTCCTCTCTGTTTGCCATTAGCTACCTTATGGAAATAACTAGTGTTCAAATCTCCTTTGCATAACCAAGTTTCATGACTTCTATTATGCCAATAGGTTTCTTCTTCTAACAAGTAATTCAAGTTTTCAGTTTGTAATTGCATTCTTTTAACCATCTGTTCAGGAGATAAATCTCTTGCATCTTCAATTCTTTCCAATTCTTCTAATTCTCCTTGTATAATCCTTCTTTTCTTTCTCATCTCCCCTTGCGATTGAAGCCCCACCCTTTGAAGTGTTGCTTGAACCTCTTAAGCTTTTTTGTATCCTTTCCAAGGAAGATGTAGCAAAACAAGGTTTGTTCCATACTTTATGTACTTCATCTTTAAAGTCCGGATTCTTAAACCAGCTCATATCAAATCTAAACTCAATAAAATCTTTTTTCTCATATTGACCATAACATAGAATCAGAGGGTTATGGTCGAAACTTCCCTTGGAAGTTTTTTGACCATAGTTTGAGGGAACCTATCTTCCCAGCTATTAGTAACCAAAATCCTATCAAGTTTCTCCGAGTTGGGGGTCCTGGTTGTTGGACCAAGTGAAACCCCCACCACTCATTTCTAATTCTCTAAGTTCATAGAAGCTTATCAATGAATTAAAAAGTGAAGCATGTCTATGGATGCCCCCACTCCCTCTTTTCTCATGAGCAAATCTTACCAAATTAAAGTCTCCCCCTATCAGCATGGGCTCCCTGCTGGTAGAGAGGAAGCTAGAAAGTTCTGCCAGGAAAGGAATTTTCCCTTCTTCCTGAGCATCACCATAAACAATCAGCAGATTCCATTTGAATTTATTACTCTTGTCCCAGAGATTAAATTGTAACATGTACTTGCCTTGTTTAAAGCTTCCTACCTCATAAAATTCATTTCTTACACCAACTAAAATCCCCCCTGATCTACCATCAGCAGGAGTGTTCAACCACAAATAATCATTCTGACAATCAAAGGATCTGAGCAAGGAGTCCTCACAATCAGCAACCATTGTTTCTTGTAAACCAATAAAATGAAACTGATATTTCAGAATAAGATCTTTAAGAAATGTAGAGGTCCCTTTTTTCCTGATCCCTCTACAGTTCCATATTAAGCCTTGTATATTCATTAAGTTTTTTTCTTTCTCCCTTTTTTCTTAGCTTTATCAGGAAGTTCCTGACTTTTTCCCTTATCAACATCAGGATCTTCCTGATCTTTTCTTTTTTTGTTCCTACTAGGAGACACACTTGGTTTTGGGTTGTTTGAAGGATATCAATCATCATTCTGAACATGCCCAGATCTACGACTTCCGGTGACGTAGATTGAAGATTCGAATTGGGTAAAAGCTCGATGTCAATGCTGTTTACCTGAGCAATGATTTGGCTGGTATTGTCAATGAAAACAACCGATATGTTATGTACCGGGCATCCCAATATCCATGTCTGTGCCAGCAAGATGTGAGATGTCATTATTGAGTTGCTCTCTGCAGACACTTGATAAGCTCCCAAAGCTTGCACGTCAATTTGTTGAGATCTCCCTTTTTTAAGTTCTTGAAGCAAATCCTGCAATAGTGGTGAAGCTACTGGTAGATAAAGGTACTTATCATAGAAAATTAGTCCTTCCTCCACTGTCCAAACTCCGGACTTGGCCAGATTCAATTGTTGTGTATATCTTACGGAGGATGTATTGCTGTCTGATAGCATGCTGAATACTCGCAAAGATTGGGGCATTGCTATTAGTGATAAAATCCAATGCATTTGGTTGTCGAGCTCTGACTGATTTGTTTATCACATTATCTGCTATGTCTGAGGAGTTGCCTGCACGTACCATGGGTGGAGGAGCCGGGAGAGCCCGCATGGATGGCTGTGTCTGATGTTGGCGTTGAGCAAATAAAGTATGTGAGCGTCCGTTCTTTATATAGTGGAGTTCCAAGTCTGTATAAGTCCCAAGTGATTCTGCCAAGTCTCGCTAACCATGGTGCCCCCAGGATAACATCAATATAATTGCCAGTATCCATTAAGAAGGCATTAATGTTGAATACGTCACTAGCAATTCTCAGAGAAACATTAAAGCATGCACGTCGGCAATGTACCTCGTTTCCACTGCCCACCAGAATGGTTGTGTCAATACGCTGTTCGTTGTGTCCAATGGCACGGGCTACATTTATATCAATTATGTTGTGCGTAGCTCCCGAATCAACCAGTGGTATCACTCGAGTTCCATTGATGACTGCCTCTAGGTATATAGGTGAGGCTCCATGCACCCCAGAATGTGATTTTCCAAACGTAATCATCATGCTATCCAGGGTATCCTCTTGAAGGACCGAAAAGGCGACCGGGGGATGGGAGCCTCAAATTTCTTTCGAAATTCCAAGTCCTCGGCTCAAGAGAACCAACCCCAAGGCAAGTCCAAGACACGGTGATGATCACAATCCTAGAGCGAGGGTGGATGTTCACTAGGAACAATCCATGATATATTTTATTAGTTCGATATGTTTGTAGACGAGAACCAACCAGCCAAGCCTTTATACTCTCGTCGTTGGTATATCATGGATTTCGCTTACTCGTGTACCCCCCGATTATTTTTTAGCACATACGAGTTTTCTGATGAATTGTATATATCATGCCGTACTTCACAGATCCTCCAACAACGACTTAACAACAATTTCAAAGACAATACAATGTCATGGACACTGAGAGGATTCTCGAGGTCGTCAAACATGAACTTGAATAAGAGGCGCATGCGTGAAAACAACTAAAAATGAAGTTGAGACAGCTTGGGCGATGCATGTAGGTCTTCGTATCATTTCTCTCTGGTGGCGACATACATATATGTTCCTTGCAAACACTTACGTTTGGGCTTTCCTTATGTTCTGCAGCTAGCTTCTGTCAGGGCCTAGCTAGCTTATGTTTCTTGTTCAGTCTTCATTTCGTCTCTTTCAGTTGTTGTCTTGTACGTGGTCGTGTCCAGGCTTAACAGTGGCCTGTGTAACTTGTTCACTCTCATGTTCATAACAACGTCGAAGAATGTTTATTTTAAAATGTTCTGTGAGTCGATGTGCCCCTGTTCTAATATAAGTTCAAATCTTTCTCCTTCATTTCTTGGACTGCATGTGGGCTTGGCCAAGAGGATAAGTGTGGAGATATTATTCCTTTCGATTTGGTTTCCAATAAACCTTGAGCCCTTTAGTGCTTTGAAATGCTTACCAATAAAAAAGCTCAACCTACACCCAAAGGGCTGTGTTCCGCAGGGCTATCTTGCATGTAAAGAATATCCGACCTCTCTGTATTCCAAGGGGAGTAAGGGTAAGCAGGCGTGCGCCATGGATATTCCATCTCCTGTTTGCTGATTATTGTCTAATTTTCACCAATGCTTTGAAGAGAGGTGCTGATGATCGGGTTGCATCAATTCTCGCTGATTATAACCGTGGTTCGGGATAGCTAGTTAATAAGCAGAAGTCTGCGGTTTTTTCAGTCCAAATTATCAACAAGAATGCAAAGATGAGGTACATTAAAGCCTGCAAATCCCTAATGAGGTGCTTGGGGAGAAGTATTCTGGGATTACCTACAGCGGCGGGTGTGGTGCTCAAGCTGCCTTTGATTATGTGCCGGCATGGGTATGGGGTTTCATTGGAGGTTGGGTTGAGAAGACCCTAAGTTGTGCAGCAAGGGAAGTACTTTTCAAGCTAATGCACAATTAGTGCCCACATATCCGATGTCGTGTTTTAAGCTCTCGCCGGTAGTCTGTCGAAAACTCACATCAGCAGTCTTAAATTATTGGTGGGGCAGTTCTCTTGATAACCACAAAATCCATTGGTTACGCTAGGAGAAGCTGACACGATCAAAGTGTCAAGGTGGCGTTGGTTTCAGAGATTTCACTCTTTTTAATAAGGCGATGTTGGGAAACCAAGGGTGGCGATTGATTATGAATCTGAGTTCGCTGTGTGCTAGGGTACTGAGGGAGAAATATTTCCCTAACGGTGACTTCCTCTCAGCTACTAAGAAGAAGCGTAGCTTGGAGACATGGAAATCAATTCTGTATGGACGAGATATGCTAAACCAGGGTTTGATCAAGCGAATCGGACCAGGGGAGGCTAATATATGGCGAGATAATTGGATACCAGGGCTGACTTCTTTGCAGCCCTTGGTACATATGCCAAATGTGACAGCAAAAATTGTGAGCGATCTCTGTGTCCATGGCATGAGAGAGTGGGATGAAGAGATTGTAAAGAAAACCTTTTATGGCGTTTGAAGTAGAGGAGGTTTTGAAGATTAAACCAAGCAGTAATCTGCCCCACGATGTTTTGGTTTGGGCCTTTGAGAAAAATTGTGTTTATTCAGTGTGGTCAGCCTATAGGCTGCTCAAATAGAGGCAAATAGCGGAGGCAATGGCAGCGACAAGTGAAACAAGAGCATCCGGGGATGATAGGGCATGGAACCTGGTTTGGAAGTTGACTATTCCCCCAAAGGTACGCATGTTTGAGTGGCGAGTACTCCATAATTCCTTGCCATCAAAATCTGAACTGAAATAGAGACCTATTGAAAAGGAGAGTTATTGTGAGATGTGCGTGATCCAGAGGAGTCCGTGTATCATGTGGTGTTCCATTGTCCAGTGTGAAAGCTCTAGTTTGGTTTGATATTTAATGAAACCTTTGGACTAACTCTTTGTGGCTTAGTGCGTGAAGGTTAGTCCATACCAAGTGAAGGAGACATGGAGAATATCATGGTGATGGTGATAAACTGCAAAAGGATGATGACCAAGTGCTCCACTGTCGGGGGCCAAACAACCGGCCTGTTGGACCCCCGGCTAAATAAAACTAAGCAAACTGCCGTTAAGAGCTCACATCCGGCCCAACGAGGGCTGGACCTTGTGGGCTGGCATTCCGACGAGCCGCGGAAGGATCACCAGGACTGCGACAAAGGCCCGCAGATGAGCCGCGCCGTGCAGCCCCTGGAACGAGGGCACAACCCCCAGGGCACGCGGCTCGCATGACCCCTGCGGGACGAGAGGACTCCCGGGGTCTCGACCCGGGAGGGCGCGGCTCGCACGACCCTCCGCGGGCGCCTTCGCTCAGAAGCGACGGAGGCTTGCGCCCCACGCGTGAGCCACCACCTCACAGCTTGCACGACCGGTCAGACCTCATCCTCTCCGTCTGCGTCCCGTGCAGGACATGGGCAAGGAGCATCTTGACCACTGTTGACACCTCTTAATGTTATCTCTAGCAACGGCGCTGAAAATGATAGTAAGCAGAGCATCGCTACTAGAATGCCAAGTTGTCATCCCCAGCATAATACCAAGGGGTGTGGTATTAAATCATGCCACCATTTAGAATATAGAAATAGTATCCGCAAGTGCACAGATCAAATACCATTGTAGCATTTTACCCGGAGTGTTACCATGTTGTCATTTTTATTTTCCCAAAGGAAGGTCTACATGGCCCTCATGTAAGGGTAGCGTAATAACCTAGAGTGTAATGGATAAGCATAACCATGTCCTCGCTACTCAATGCAGGGGTAAGTCACAAGATAAATGATAAAGATAAGTATATAATTATCAGCATAAACAGATAGAGACTCCTAGCTATATCATTAGGGTTACTAGCAGAACATCAAGAGATATTCCTATATTATTCCTAGCTACATATCAATGCATATTATGGTTAGTGCAGTACACTTAGTAGTCATAGCTGAGGTTAGCATTACATCTATTCATAGTGGACATACTAGGGAAGTTTGAGAACATAGCACACAATTCCTTCGTACAAAAGCCCAACTGTGCTGATAAATTGGGTTTGGACTACACAGGACTCAACAGGATTGCCACACCCACGATCCACCAAGCCCGGCCTATAGGGTGCATTCGTGGATAAACAACGTATAAGCACCATGCTTACACAATGTTTACCACTCACCCAACGATCAATTAGATGAGCGCTATATGAACCTATGAATAAGTATAATATCAATCTAGCTATACTAAGCATATAACCACAATAGACAAAGAACAATATAACTGTGAATATGAGCATATAAGTTATAAGTATTCATCAATTCAATTGTAGTAATCATATAACTATACAATGATAGAGAACAAAGGCCAGAGGAGGTGAGAACTATATCAAATCCAAGCTCTTGATGGCTCCGGAATCCAAGCCTTTGCTTGCCTCCCTCTAGTTCTAACTAGCTATCTAGGCCCTATCTAAGGAGCTCTGATTAGGGTTTCTGGCTGATGATCGGACTTCGAATGAGGAATGAATGAATGTGCCTCCTCTCCAGGGGCCCTGCCCTTCTTTTATAGCCCTAGGCGATGATCGTGAGCCATCAGATCAAACCGACATTGGCGGACGGCTGAGATCGATCCTCGAAGGCGGTAGAGCAAACTAGGCGAAGCGGGCCGCCAGTGGGGCCAGGCCCAGACCGGTCGGTCTAGGCCCAGATCGATCGGTCTGGCCTGGTGGCCCCCGGGCCTCCGCTTCGGCATGGTGTCTTCTGGTCCCTTCTAGATTGTTCCTGCGCTGTCGTGGCGCCTGATTTCCCGTTCTATGTTCCGATAAGCTCCTGGGTTTGCGTCTTTCTAGTTTACACCTGCAAAAATAGTGAAACACCAAAACTCATGGAATTCTATCAGTGCAAACCCTATATCTACTTGGTGATCGCAATTGAATCCTTTTCCATGGCTAGTTGATGGTTAAATTTGTATGATAACGACCGTCAACAACTCCCCAAGCTTAACCTTTGCTAGTCCCTTAGCAAAGAAAACTCGTTGCAACCATCTCAGAGTAACTCCCTAGAAGTATACCTGTAGTTAGACAGAAATTCTCCTCCAAGTTATGCAATAACTGGGTTGACTTTCAAACTTTCCCATATTACCTTTGACTGTGGGGCTTATTAGCTCTTCCTTGGGTCTTGAGTACTTGACAGACAGAAAGATCCCATCTAAGCACTACGTCTCAAGCTCTTTGATCAACTATCATTCTGGAGTTTTAGAGGTTTTCAAATAAAACTCAGAGCTTCCCATGTATAACACTCTCAGGTCTCTCAACATATGTGGTATTTGTGGATTCTCACCAAGGCAATGACGATGGTTGTCTTTCTTTTCATCCTATAACTAAAGCTTATGTGGATCTCATAGGTAAGAAGAAAACTAAAAGAGCAAACTTGCAATGCATCTGTTGAGAAGTCAAACAATGGATCCATGGAGAAACAAGTCATGCAGTCGAATCAAGATGTATAGGTGGATGAATATGGTGGGTATAAGGCGGAAGCTAATTCTACTCAGCTCCTTGAATGCCTATCTCTCCTTTGGACTTTGAAAACTAGCTAAAGGTTATGAGCTATCTTTTTCTTTTTCTCAGGGAGTCGGGCATCTAAGTACCCATTGTTTTCAGCACTTTGGGACACTTGTCCATTTTTCTTTTTCTCCCTTCTTTCTTTTTCTCTTCTCTCTTTTTTTCAAATATCTTTTTGCATAGCTCAGCGGTAGAGGTCGACCTAAAATGACTTGGGACGAGTCGGTTAAGAGAGACCTTAAGGAGTGGAATATCTTCAAGGATTTACTATGGATAGGAGCGCTTGGAGACTATCTATCAATGTGCCAGAACCATGACCTTTTTATTTTTGGTTGCTTTGTGACCTGTCTCTCTGGGGTTTCATCTCTAGCCTACAGCAACTTGCTTGGGACAAAAAGGCTATGTTGTTGTTGTATTTTTTTTATGCATAGCTCATAGCACTCCTTTTGGCATTGATAGGATTTGAGTGATAGAAACGGGAACTTGGAGCATTTATGGGGTGGCTATCCTAATGGAATATTTTTTTGGTGTTCCCTCCCAAAGTGTAGGAGAAAAATATTTTTGGAATGGATGTAGGTTAAATGGCATGTTGTTGCGCCTACTCCGGTGTAGAGTAGTGCATATGGAGGTGGATCTTGATTCAAGAGCATGACAAATTTCTCACCAGGGTCACAAAGGTTGATAAAACTCGATGCAAGACAAGCAGCATATATGTGGAAGTTTATCTAGCCTATCTCATCAGGTTTGGCTCTAGTGGGAATATAAGCTTTGTCATACAGGAACTCATCATGTTTTTGTATTTTTCAAAAGATAAATCTCCAGAACTCTAGTGTCATTTAGAACAAGACAGATAGCAGCTCTTCTCAATCTTATCAATCAGGTACCTAGACTTAGTTCAAGCATATGCAACTCACAAGTTTGAGGCTCAGAGCAAATCTTCATGTCAAAACAGTTGGAGCTAAAACTTGGGAAAACCTTTATCTGGACACTAGGCATTTCAGAGGTGTTGTAACAGAGCAGCTTATCATCATTTCAAATTATCTCGAGTTTCCTTTTTATTGACTCTAGACAGATAAATATTTTTATTTAGTTTTTTCATTTTTCAAGACTCATATTATATAAGATTCTAAAAAACTCTAAAAAGCTTGGACCTTCATGTGCCCATATATTTTTGGTATTTTTAAGTTTTCTTATGATACTATGGTGAACCTTCATGTGCTCACATATTTTTGGTATTTTTCATTTCTATGACCGACTCGATAATCGTGTAGGTACACTTACCTAGGTACCTATAGGATGCCTTCCCCCAAGCTAGTTGTTGTCATGGTTGAGCATTGAAGCTGAGCAGTCCTCTCAGTGGAGCTCATGCTTTTAAGAGCTGGTGTAGCCAGGAACCTTTATCTCATCCAACACAAAGTTGCTTCCTTTACACAGTGGTTAGCTGTGTGTGGGGAAGGTGTATTTTGAGTGATGACGATGATGAATCTTGGGTGGACTAGCTCTTAGAGTCATCCTACAGCAAACATCTCACAAAACACCAAAACTTGTGGAACGAATTAGGATAAACAGTTAGTGGTTAGCCGTTTCGCAGACTCGTTGTTGTGAGTGGTTTTCAAAGGTTGTTACAGTGCATACAGTGCAGCAAGATGCTTAATGATTATTTTTGGATTTTTTATTGAATAGAAAGGAAAATGTGCATGCTAATTTTTTATTTTATTTTTAGGCCACCACAGTGAACACTCCTTTAGCTTGCACTATAGGTATGTCACATGGGGCTTTGAGGTTTTCCATATGTTTTTATGATTTTTTATATGGCTAATAAAAACTGACTACGAATTAAAAGTGTAAGAAAGTAAATAGGTAACTACCATTGTTACCTTATGGCAAGGGTTCAGAATTTAGAGTCCTCCGGACAAGACTTCTTGTCGTCGTCACTCCTGGGGTGCTTCATCGGATCCCGAGGATGGGGACCCCGACGTTGGACCTTCTGGTGATAATGACTCAGTTGAGGAGGTTACCTTTTCTTTCCATACCTTTGTAGGTTGTTCATGTTCCTTAGGTAATGTAGATTCTTCTTTGATTGCCTCCTCCTCAACATTGCTCTTTTGAGAGCGATTCCTCCGGCGCTGACATCTCCTCTTGGACAGGGTGAAAGCTGCTAATCTAGGAGAGTTATAATCTTTAAATTGACAGTGTACCTTCTCTCCTGGGAACTGGAAGTGGACTTGGCCTGATCCATTGTAGATGATGGCGTTGGTAGTGCTGAGGAACGACCTCCCAAGAATGATGGATGTCTCATCTTCTTCTTCCATGTCCAGTATCATGAAGTCGATCGGGACGTAGTGAGTATGGATTTTGACCATGATGTCCCATGCTACTCCCTCTGGAAATCTCATCGTGTTGTCCACCAGCTGCAGCTGCATATAGGTAGGGTATAGAGGTGTATCGAATAGTAAGTCATATACCTTTTTAGACATGATGTTGACAGCTAATCCGGTGTCGCAGAAAGCATTATAAAAGGAGCACTGTCCAATAGTGCAGTCGATAGTTGGCATGCCAGGATCCTCCCTCTTGATTAGGAATGGTGAAGCTAAGAGGTGGTCATGCTTGTACTCGACAGCCTTGACTACTTGGACTTGCTTTCTCACTTGCCTTCTACTCTTGTTCTTTCTCTTCCCATTTGAATTCTTCTTCTTGGCTTCTTCAGCTGTTGGCTTGACTGGGAAGTAAGCTCCTCTGGGATCTACAGGAGCTTCAAGGGTCTTATTCTTGAAATTGAACTTCTCTTTATTGCCCTTTATGGTGAAACAAATCTTGGCACTGTCCGTGTAGATGATAGCCTTTGCAGTACTCAAGAATGGTCGGCCAAGAATGATTGGACTCTTAGGATCTCCTCTGGTATCCAAGACTACAAAGTCTACAGGGACATATGATCTCCCGATTCATATGCACACGTCATCTAAGATTCCTTCAGGGTGCTTAACCGTTTGGTCTGCGAGCTGCAAACACATATTCGTGTACAACAAAGATGCCCATGGAAAGACTTGGTCAAGGATTACCTTCAGCATGATGTTGACACTGGCGCCTAGATCGCAGACAACTTCAGGGAAGTCATGCTACCCAATAGAGATGGGGATCACAGGTCTCCCTGGATCTCCTCTCTTGGGTGGCATAGACTCATCCTTCCATCCTGATGATGCTTCAATATAGTAACCTGCATACACATCAAAAAGGTTCACAGTCTTGGGCTCTAGAGGTTGCCCTAGAGTCTTGCCTTCATTGGTCGGTGGAACAGTGGCCGCCAGCTGAGCTAATTGTTGTTCTATCATTTTATTGAAGCTAAGATGGTTCTTAAAGCGAGAGAGGTAAAGCTATCCATTTTAGTGTTTTTGTTTTCTAGCATTTTATCATTGGATGCTACCTTCCTAGATAAAGCCTCCACAATTTTATTTTTGGTTGGAGATCCCTTCTCTCGAAGGCAATTGAGCATAGCTATTGTAATTAGTGCCCTGAAAGTTACCTAGGAAATTACCTTGGTAGTTGGGCGTTTGCTGATTCCATCCTTGATTTTGAGGACAATAGTTGTTGTTGTTGTTGATGAAGTTCACATCCTCACGGGTCTCTAACAGCTGTTGCCTGAGCGTCCCATATTGCCACACACTTCATAAGTCATGCATGAATCACTAATGCGCATGATGTCTTGTTTTAGGCTGGCCTTGTCTTCCAGCTTCTTCATGAGTAAATCTATCTTGACAGACAACATGTCTACCTCCTTGAGCTGGTGCGTTCCTCCACTCCTCTTGCGGATTGTTTGGTGCTCTTCACTCCAATCTTGATTGGAGGCCATCTTCTCCATAAGATTAGTAGCTTGTGGTATGGTCAATGACATAAATGCACCTCCAACAGCAGCATCAACATTGTTATGGGTGCTGTTGGTAAGCCCATGATAGAAAGTCTGCATGAGGAGCCAATTCTCCATCCCATGATGGGGATATTCTGATATATAGTCTTGAAAGCGTTCCCATGCCTCTAGGACTGACTCGTCATGTTGTTACTGGAAACTTGAGATCTTTCCCCTTAGGGCACTTGTCTTTCCCATAGAAAAGAACCTCGATAGAAAAGCCGTGGAGCACTTGTCCCAAATTGTATGATTGTATTTGTTTGCGTAGAACCACTGCTTTGCCTTTCCTAACAGTGAGAATGGGAACAGACGCAGTAGGATGGCGTCTCTTGGTACATCTTCACCTTAAAAGTGCTACAGATCTCCGGAAAGTGTTGGAGATGAGCACTTGCATCTTCATGTGCTTTTCCACAGAACAAGTTGGCTTGCACCATGGTGATAAGAGCCGGCTTGAGCTCAAATCCATTCTCCCCAACTTCGACATTAGGTCCAGTGTGGATGTTGTTGGTGGTTGGAGCGAAGAACTCGCATAGTGACTTATCGCCATTTCCTCGAAAGCTGGTGCCAAGTTGCCTTCTTGTTGCTCTTCTTCTTCACTTATAGGAGCTTGCTCCTCCAAAGAACGAGCCTTAGCAGTGCGTGTCTTTGATGGAGATTCAAAGATAACCCTCACTTGCTAGAATTTCCTTCTTAGAAAGAGTTTCTCCAGATTTTCAACATAGTTATCTGGTAGATCAAAACCACTCATTCATTACCCCGCATAAGATATCACAAAGGGTAAGCCTGCATTGAGTAGGGGTCTATGGTTTCCTCTATCTCATTAGTTTGTTAGGTCTATCATTATTCCTTTATTCGCCAATTGCCTTCCCCAGCAACGGCGCCAAAAATGCTTGTTGACACCTATTAATGGTATCCTCGGCAACGGCGCCAAAAATGCTTGTTGACACCTCTTAATGTTATCTCTAGCAATGGCGCTAAAAATGCTGGTAAGTAGAGCTTCGCTACTAGAATGCCAAGTTGTCATCCCTAGCATAACACCAAGGGGTGTGGTATTAAATCATGCCACCATTTAGAATATAGAAATAGTATCTGCAAGCGCATAGATCAAATACCATTGTAGCATTTTACCCAGAGTATTACCAGGTTGTCATTTATATTTTCCCAAAGAAAGGTCTACGTGGCTCTCGTGTAAAGGTAGCGCAATAACCTAGAGTGTGATGGATAGGCATAACCATGTCCTCGCTACTCAATGCAGGGCTAAGTCACAAGATAAATGATAAAGATAAGTATATAATCATCAACATAAACAGATAGAGACTCCTAGCTATATCATTAGGGTTACTAGCAGAACATCAAGAGATATTCCTATGTTATTCCTAGCTACATGTCAATGCATATTATGGTTAGTGTAGTACACTCAGTAGTCATAACTAAGGTTAGCATTATATCTATTCATAGTGGACATACTAGGGAAGTTTGAGAATATAGCACACCCTTCCTTCGTACAAAGCCCTACTGCGCCTAATAAACAGGGTTTGGACTACATAGGACTCAACAGGATTGTCACACCCGCGATCTACCAAGCCCAGCCTATAGGGTGCATTCACAGATAAATAACGTATAAGCACCATGCTTACATAATATTGACCACTCACCCAATGATCAATTAGATTACGAGCCTATGAATAAGTATAATGTCAATCTAGCTATACTAAGTATATAACCATAATAGACAAAGAACAATATAACTATGAATATAAGCATATAAGTATTCATCAATTCAATTGTAGCAATCATATAACTATACAATGATAGAGAACAAAGGCGAGAGGAGGTAAGAACTATACCAAATCCAAGCTCTTGATGGCTCCAGAATCCAAGCCTTCGCTTGCCTCCCTCTAGTTCTAACTAGCTATCTAGGCCCTAGCTAAGGAGCTCTGATTAGGGTTTCTGGCTGATGATCAGACTTCGAATGAGGAATGAATGAATATGCCTCCTCCCCAGGGGGTCCTGCCCTCCTTTGATAGCCCTGGGCAATGATCGTGAGCCATCGGATCAAACCGACATTGGCGGACGACTGAGATCAATCCTCAAAGGCAGTGGAGCAAACTGGGCGAAGAGGGTCGCCAGCGGGGCCAGGCCCAGACCAGCCAGTCCAGGCCAGACAGGCCCCCGGGCCTCCACTTCGGCGTGGCATCTTCTGATCCCTTCTAGATTGTTCTAGTGCTGCCATGGCACCCGATTTCCTGTTCTATGTTCCGATAAGCTCCTGGGTTTGCGTCTTTTCTAGTTTACACCTGTAGAAATAGTGAAACACCAAAACTCGTGGAATTCTGTCAGTGCAAACCCTATATCTACTTGGTGATCGCAATTGAATCCTTTTCAATGGCTAGTTGATGGTTAAATTTGTACGATAATGACCGTCAACAACCGCACTGTGCATCAGTGCAGGGTGTGGGCACGAGCACCAGTGGCACTGTTAGCCAGAGCAGGGCATGGCCTGGCTCTTGACCTCACTGTTAGCCAAGAGCAGGGCGTGGCTCGATGTCTAATCGCCCTGCTAGCTGATGGTCTGGACGACTCGCCCGTCACGACCCACTCCCGTGCCGTACGACGCCATTAACTCTAGGACAATACAATAAACTCTCTAGTCAACTATTTAGCCTCTCCGTCCATAGTGATGGCATGGGCAGACACTCCGGCAACGCGACCACACCGGCGACCGCTTCTGATCAATACGTGCGACGCAAGGAGGAAGGACGCCCCGACCCCAGGGAGGCAGACGAGCCACTCCACCATTGTCCTTTTTCTTTCTTTCTCTACACAACACGCCCATATAAGACATGTAAGGTCGTTCCCTCCCTTCATCTATAAAAGGGAGGGTGAGCCATTCTACAAGACAGGCGAACCAAGACAACCAAAAACCCTTCACACACATCACTACTCATGCCACGATATTGGCACCACGCTCAATTAGAGACTTGGGAGCTCCTCCCTCTCTCGAACCGTTTGTAACCCCTACTACGAACCACCGCTAAGTAACACGACTCCTTCGAACTGGACGTGGAGCCTCTCGCCCAAACTAGTATACTTCCCCGTGTCCTCTTAGCAAACCATCCGGGCATAGACATGCATCTATAAAATTACTAGTTGGAGTTTTCATGAAACAGCGATAGTTGGTGGGCTAGGTAGGGGCCTTGCGCATTTCATCTCCAAACCTAGACTCTGGATGGAAAGCCACGCTGAGCCCTGGGCCCCCGGAGCGATCGTATGCTTCGGGAGCCTGGACTTTGTCGTCACCAAGGAGGGATGCTGCGGAGGGTCTCGACCCCTCCTTCCCTCCCTGATGTCGTACCCCACTGAGGCCCTCGGAGGCCTCCGCCTGACTCCGTCCGGGGGACAAACCCTGGATGACTGTCCTGCTGTTCCAGCGAGGGACAGTCATGCCCTCTTTCGCCGCATCACGGAGATGACGGCACGACACCACGGGCATGCACCACTCCGTGGCCCCCCGGCGGCAACGGGATTCCTTTTCGGCCTTCGCAACGCCGCCACGACCTTTGGTAGCCCGACTCCGGGGACACCGGAAGCGGCATGCGGCGGGGTCGAGTTCGTCGGGATGGCAGACTTCGGCCGAGACTCGGTCCTGGATATCCTATCGTCTGGAGAACCTAGCGAGGTCTTGGACTCAGACTCTGACAGAGGGAGCGCCCATCCCTCCCGTGAGTGCTACATGGCTGTTGGCGGTCCTTATCGACGATTTTATACCGCCAATTAGACATGAAAAAGGGTGAATTATATATTCCTATATGCATATACATGTGCAACTAACCCAAATCCATGTGCACTAGGAAATATACTGTCATTGCAGGAATCATATAAAAGTGCAGGGATTAAATACCAAAAAGGCGCTTTCTGGAAAGCGCCAAACCAACCCAAAGTGGAGAAGGGCCACCTCGGGACCAGAATGGGCCGAAACACCAAACCAACACGGCTCAGGCCCACTCCACAACCGACCACCCGAAGTCGGTCAGGGGACGGCAGCACCCTGGTGCGGCCGCGCCAGGGGCGCGCTCGCGCCACCCCGACTGACAGGGGGGCCGGCCAGCTGGAGGCGGTACATTCAATGCCAAGAGAGGTCGGTGCGCGGTGTTCCTTCCATTTCAGGCTCAAACCGACCTCCACCAAGATATAAAAGGGGAGAAGAATTCCATTCTACACACACACATTCATTTGAGCCATTCTCCTCTACTCTTGTTCTTTAGCCTAGTCTAGTAGCTTAGGAGCTAGGTTGAGCTATCAAGGAGGGCTTGTCTCCTAGGAAGAAGATTCATCACTTGGTAATCTAGTATGGAGTGTTCTTCCTATTTCAAGTTCTTGATCTTATTATGTAGCTTTGTTCATGAACTAGAGTATAGTTGCGTTCTTGCTAACCCTGATTCATATGAACTAGACCAAGGTTCTTATGATCATTGCTTAGCATGTTCTTCGTTGTTCTTCATTGTTCATATGCTTTATAGGATTAGAGGTCCTGATGAGAATGGAGTAACGGTTCATCGTTCCTTCGGGTTTGCTTATGTTCTAGCTCGTCCATCCGTAGGGTGGGAGTCCGCGGGGAATGTAGGTAGTTCTCTAATATGCGGATGTGGTGTCCGGATACGAGAGAGCCTTTGGATATGGCGGCATGCCACGGTTGAGGGGTAGGTGGCAGGTGGTGACAGCCCTGTCCGTCCCTTGTAATCCCCCACGTCCGCATGTCGTGTAGGAGTTCGTAAATGCCTCTATCGGCTAGCGTACCCGCCGCGGGGTCTCCCCGTTACTTTAGGCTCGACCCATCTCTAACCCCGTAGACTATATGACTTAGCTGTTCATGACATTACTATGTATGACCTACCTGCTCCGCTTAGATTTATTCTTTATTCGTTCATTCGTTTATTCTTTCTTTTATACTTTATCCTTGAGTTTGGCCAAATGTGAAACGACCTGATTTCCTAGAAAGGGAAATCCACAGAGTCGAAGTGTAATATGACCGTTTAAATCACATTACCCAAATTCCAGTTGATAATCATCATCCATACATCATAAATAAAAGAGTAAAAGTAGATAATATTTATCTACTTACATTGCCTCATGGCAGAAAACACAAAATAACTATCAACCGGAACAGCTCGATAGATGCGGAAGCTAAGGTCTCCTCGACTTGAGCGAAGGCACGAATCCCTCAGTCACTATACTCCTCGAATTTGTAATCCTCATGCGAACCTGTGCCAAAAATGTTTCAGTACGATTTGTACTGACCACTCCCACCCTATGTGCTTGCTTTGTGGAATTAGATGCAATAAAGGTAAATTGAAGAGGCCTATAAATGGGGCTCGGTTTTCCTATGCAAAAGTAATCAAGTTTTAAATATAGCATTAGTCAAGTTTTAACACAACCCAATCCCACACACCATCCAACACCTTCCATTCCATTCCATACCATCCCAAACCATCCCATATCCACCTCCATCACCACCACCAACATATTTGTTGACACTTCTTACCGTAAGCAGGTAAATCCGCAAGCGCACGGAGTACGATGTAGCTTTCACCCGGGAGTATTCCAGAGTATCGATTTCCACGGGGAACGTGAAGTGTACTATAGAATCAAGGCCGTCCAAAGATAAAGGTAAGAAAAGAAAGATATAAATATTTTTGGTGGGTAGAGAGGAACCTTCTAGAGTTTTCTAAGTTGATTGGGGGATCAAAATCAGGCTTACTACACTCTACTTACTATGGAGCAACAAGACCTTTCCGACTCTCGAAAGAGATTGGGATTAAAGTAGTCGGGAGAAGGTGCCAAAAAGCTCTACGAAACACCAACCCGAACGTGGTGGAATACAAAGGCCCGACGTAGCTGTCACCTCTGGGGCTACCACAACTATCCGTGGGATTGGGTGCAAACTCAGGTAAACTATAGCCTAGACACCACGTCTACACTAGCGTTTACTACTCTAGTTCCACGTGAAAACTAAAGCACTCAATACGAGCAGAGATCAAGTAAATAGAATAAAGTAGAATTAAATAAAGAACCGAACTTAGAAATAATAATTGTAGAACCCGGAGAGTAGCCGGAAGACGAACTAGATGCTGCAAAAGTACAATGTTGAGGAAGATCCGACAGATCCGGCTCCTCCTCGCCTCTCTCCTCCTCTCTCTCCCTATTTTCTAGATACAACTAGACGAACTAGAACTAGAACTAGATGAACTAGAGCTAGAACTAGATGAACTAGAGGGACCCTCTTCTAATTAGATGAAGACTTGAAACCCTAGCTTTGATCTTGTAGAAGAGATATGATGGAAAACTAGAGGGGGGGCGCCCTCCTTACTGCCGCCGCCATAATTGCCACCACCGAAATTTCTGCAACTGGATTGGAAGATGCCGCCGTGCCCCACGGCATCCTCAGCCTGCACGCGAGATTCGCCGCACGGCGTCCTTGACCAGCGCGTGAGATTTGCCGCCGCTAACGCCTCCTCGGCCAAAGCGCCAGATCCGCTGCCACTACGTCCTAGACCTAGATCGATTGGCGTGGGAATGGGAAGAGGAAGAGCGGTGGCATTGGAATGGAAAGAGGAAGTGCGCCGCGGCGTCGGAAGGGGAAGAGCATGGCGTGGGAAGCGGAGGCCGGGTGGCGTTTCAGGCGAGGGCGCTATGTTGCTCTAGACTAGTAAGTTGCGCAATGGCGCGCGCGTCGGCAGGCAAGCAAAAAAAAAAAACACTGTTTCATCTGTATGGTTACTGTTCATACATACGGCACTGTTCATACATACATGCACTGTACACACATACGGGTACTGTTTATGCGGGCGACGTGGACAGGCCGGTTCCCTCCGAGGCTCGCCGCCTTAATAAGAAGAAATGAGAGCCGGGAGGGGATGGCGGCGGCTCAAACATTGATGCTAGGTTTTATTAGTGTACTGAGGACTGGGAGCACACTCAAGCGGGCCGGCTCGGCCTTAGACTACCCACACTCGTGGATCTCTATTTTCTTCCTCTATAAGGAATATTCCGTCCTAGTCATCACAAAATATACAGTTTCCCCGCACTCATCCAACCTTTGTATCAAACTCTATATATTATGGGACCCACTTGTCACATTATCTAAATATATTCATGTGAGATTTAGTTTTGAAGGATTTATTTAAACGAATTCAATGATGTAATCGGAATTTAAATTGAAGTTTTCATTTGTGAGATATAACATTTTTTAACAAACTAAAACAGTGGGCCCCACCAAGATTCTCTTCATGCATGTGCCAGAGAGAGCGCTCCTGCCGCGCGTGGTGAGGGGCCCGGCAATACCGTACGTCCGCAAACACGCTGGGAATACCGGCTCCGCGTCTTTATAGGAGACGGTAGCGTTCAGCGCTGCAGCTGATTTCTTTCGGCATCTCGCGTACGTGGCCGGTAGCATCCCTGATTGCGGCTCCTAGTGCAGAAGGTCTTATTTTTCGACCGACCATTCGACCCGTATATCAGGTGTTGACACAAAATGTGGCGCACTGTGCCTCACACACAGCAAGCCGGAAAAGCGTGGCTTCAATCGGGTGCCCGGACGGTTTGGAATCTGAAGACGTGCCAGTTGGTTTGACCTGAAAACCAACAAGGGATAAAACTGTGAGAACAAAACTGGAACATGCCGGGTGAGACCAGACAGTTCCATATTTACGGCCCTGAAGCCACTTACAACGACATACAGCTATAGAAGCTATCTGCCAAACATGCTTATAGGTTATTCGGCTACCAGAGGATGAAACATGTAAAGACACTGATTGCCGAATACATACGCAAGAGAAGAATATACTTGAACAAGTTAAAATTGATAATTACATATTATGTAAAATGTATTCCTAGACCAATGACATCGTCAAGACATAATAAATTATAAGCAGGTAACTCGTAAATATAAATCTATTAAAATAACACATGCATAGGCTAATTCAACTAGCCTGCTGCTCGTCTAGCCTTCATAAACTCGTCAAGCATAAACCCAAGTAAGTTAATCCACCGCATGATACCACTCGCTATGAGTCTACACCACTTCCCATGATCAGATTAATCCACCGCATGATACGATTTAATAATAAGAAGCTAAAAGCATGTATATATCCAAACAGATCTATAAATACTCGTTACTCATGTAAGCATAACCATATTCGGCAAGCTTACCGAATTGGGGTCCATGAAGAAGGAACAAACAAGCTAACACGATTTAACCTAATAAAACCTGCATCTGCCGCACAATACCTAGTTCTATTAGGGTTAATACGCTTTGACATGTATGAACCCACAATACGTTGCAATCTAGATTGATCTAATTTAGCTATACAAGCATATGATCTACCTATCATGAATTAAGAGCAGATAGTTCTATCGAAAGCCGAAGCGTATCAATCTAGATTGGGCAAAAGAGTGTTATAAATATATAAAACATTAATGACAATGCAACACATGATAACTTGAGGAATCTACTAGATTTTGCCGAATCTAATAGAGCCGATAACTATTTTTACTCATGGCTTAATCCGCCGCACGATACAAGGCATAAGCAAAAACTTCCCGCCATTAAGCTTAAATCCACCGCATGATACTAAGCAAAATGAACAAGACTATTTGCACCATGATCTAAATCTACCGCATGATACTAGACATGATAGCAAGGTTGCCGGTACTTACGGGGGTCGACGGATCGATGGCTCCTCTCGAAGAACTCAACGACACGACGAAAGACTCGAAACTTGGCATGGGGCCGGTTGTGTTGATTTGATTGTGTATATCATTACAATGCTCGATGGTCGATATTTATACCATGGACAAAACTTGAGTCCTAAAAGACTACGATTTTCGAAGAATATTAAACAAAATTTGGAACTATGACTCTTAGTTCTAATTCTCCTCGAAGTCCTCTATTATTACGACTTTCTCTCTTTGAATCGGCTTTACTTGTCATCTTTTGCTTCCCGAATAGAGTCACCGTCTTCTGAGATGGCCGACCGCATGGCCATTTGTCGAAGCACCGAGCATTAGCCGACCGCTCGGGCGTTTTGCCGAATGCCTTTCTCGCCGCGTGTTTGGCCCACCTGTCATCTTCTCAATCTTTACCAAAATCCAGTGTTAACACATGCGCCCTCAATTTTGGGAAAGTGATTTTATTCCAAAATTGACCACAAGTCTTCTTCACCTAGGTCAACACTGCCCATGATCGCAGCCGCCGCTCGAAAGATCCGCACTGTCTTGACTCGCTTTGCACCTTCAATGGCGACCCAGGAGAAAGTTCCAGAGGTAACCCTATTTATTTCGCACATTCGGCAATTTCCAAGCCGATTCTTGGCTTTCTTTCTGATTCATCTCTCTCCCATTCTATTATCTTTCTGAAGGAATACAAGAATGAGATTTTGATTCCCTGTGCCACGAATCCTGGTTCTTACTTTCTCGGTCCGATGGGAGACCCTAGTCCAATGGAATTCATCAAGAAGGAAACTCTGAGGATTCCTTTCAAATCCAGAATTGCTCCGCCGAGCAGATGGCCGAGCACCTTCAAGACTTGGCCGTTCCCTTCAATCTCAGGATGGCAAAACTGGTATCGTAGGATGTTAGCCAAGAATAGCAGTCTTTGGGAAACCCAAGACATTCATCACTGCTTAGAACTTTCTTTAGCTGAAATGCCCAGGAATGATTCCCTCCTAATAGCAGCCTCCCACTTTTGGTCTGATGCCGTCAACGCATTCATTTTCGACCATGGTCCATGTTGACGGTCGTTAAGTATCAATTTTATACCGTCAACGCAGCAAGAGAAAGGACTAATATGAGTTTACCGTTAGATATAGGGGTTACACCGATGTAATTCCACGAGTTTTGGTGATTGTCTATTTTCGCGGGGGTTATCGAAAGAGAACCAAAGGAGGCCCACATGTCATGATTACATAGAGATAAAGACCGAACGGGTAAAATTGTATAATCTAGAAGACTCCAGAAGGCGAACCCTAGAAGCTAGGGCCCACCGGGGTGGTGGCCGGCCGACCCAGGGGGAGTCGGCCGACTCCCCCATCTCCACCAATCGGTGGAGTCTCATGGATCCCGCCACCACCGCCTTTGAGGATGAATAATTATCGTCCATTTAGGTCAGTTTGATCCGAGGGCCTGTGGTTCATCCTAGGGGGCTATATATTCGAGCCCCGGCCTCGGGTGAAACCCTAATTCATTCTCTCTTCATTCATCCGAGAGGATTCAGAGAAGCCGAGCCACCATCTCAATTAGAGCTCCATAGTTTAGTAGCATAGCTGCATAGGAATAGATCTAGAGGGAATCAAGCCTAGCTTGGAGTCCGGATCTGTCGGAGTTCTTGGTAATTCCCTCTACATTCTTGTAATATTCATCATTGTTTGTGATACTATGAGTAGTACTTTATTCTATTCTATTATATCAGACTTGACTTTGCTCTATTTGATTATGTTGTCAATTATATTGTTCTTAGTTTACTTTGATTATATGTTTAGCATAGTTGGACTAGAATTATGTTTATGCATAGGATCGTATAGCGCTTGCTCATTAGATCGATGGGTGAGTGGTAAATATTTTGTAGGCGTGGTGCCTAGACCGTATTTATCCGCGATTGCACCCTATATTCCGGATCGTGAGGTAGATCGCGGGAGTGACAGATCTGTTGAGTCCTTTGTAGCCCTTCTCCCGAGTATAGGTCTAGCAGAACAAACCTATTACATTGAAGTCATTGCTATGTCTCTTGTCTTCTCGGTAATATCACTATGCATAGATGTAACCTTTTCCCGCCATGATTGCTAGATGTTCTTGCACTAATCATTGTATGCTTTGACTTTGTAGTTAGAATAACATAGGATTATACCCTAGATTGTCCTAGTCCATGCTAGTGTTATAAGCTTAGAGTGCTAAGTTGAGATGGCTTATTACTATTATTTTATGTGGCTAATGTTCTCATTTATCTTATGTCATTTATCATTCATTCCTATATTTTATGTGACACTTACCCTGTATGAGATGATCGATACGAGACAAGGTTAAGCTCTCCATTATAGCATGTGCATTGCTCATCACTCATTATCCAGTGCATTCCCTTCCCAGTGGTAAAATTATAAATAACGATACCTGGATTACTCCTGGTTAAAATGCTACGATGATATATTCTGTGCGCTTGCGGAACCCTCTTTATTTCAGTTGCACTTAATAGACATCAACAAGCATTTTTGGCGCCGTTGCCGGGGATAGACTTCTATTCTATCTTTTGGTGATTGCGTTAGAAATGTCAACAAGCATTTTTGGCGCCGTTGCCGGGGAAGGTTGAAAGCCAATGGATAATGAGCAGCATTGCACTACATAATGAGATTGAGCACTGTCACCATTCTCTACTCATACAAAGCCTTACCCTTGTTTTTCGTCTATTCTTATATCTTATGCGGGGTAATGTATGAAAAAGACAATTCTTCCCGATAATTATATTGACGATCCGAAGCTTTATTCGGAAGGCCGAAGCGTGTTGAAGAAGACTAATCCATCATCATCATCATCAACTCAACTTAGAAGTTTGTCGGAAGCAGAAAGTCAACCTTTCGTGCGAGACTTGACACCAGCATTTGAAGCCATGGCGAACAAGTCACTCCGCGAGTTCTCAGCTCCAACTACGGACAACATTCGTACTTGGACCGGCCCGCGGACATCGAAGGAGCTTTTGAGCTCAAGCCTCATACGATCAACATGGTGCAAGCAAGCCAGTTCGTGGGAAGGCCCATGAAGATGCTAGTGCTCATCTCCAAGCACTTTCGGAGATTTGTAGCACATTCACTATCAAGGATGTCCCCGAGAGATGCTATACTACTTCGCCTCTTCCCATTCTCACTCTTGGGGAGAGCGAAGCGTGGTTCTACGCTAATAAGGAGAAGAATACTACGTGGGCACTATGTTCCACCAATTTCTTGGCGAAGTTCTTCCCCATGGGCAAGACAAATGCTCTTCGTGGGAAGATATCAAGCTTTCAAAGCAACACCATGATGAGACTCGTCCCGGAAGCTTGGGAGCGCTTTCAAGATTACATCCTCGAGTGTCCTCATCATGGCATGGAGAATTGGCGCTTATGCGGACATTCTACCATGGGCTTAGCAACAACACACGTGAGACGATGGATGCCGCTGCCGGAGGTGCATTCTTATCACTCACTATTCCTCAAGCCACAGCTCTTGTGGAGAAGATGGCATCCAACCTAGGTTGGAGTGAAGAAAGAACTCGAGACCCGCAAGAGAGGTGGAGGAATGCACCATTTGAAAGAGGTAGACATGCCGTCGCCAAAATATATTTGCTAATGAAGAGGCTCGATGAGAGAGCCCCGGAGAAGAAAGAAGTCATGCATATACATGATGCTCGCATGACATGTGAAGAGTGTGGAGAGACCGGGCACACAGTGCTACCGCCCGAGTGAAGGAGGATGTGAACTACCTCAATAACAACAAGAATAATAATTACTATCATCCTCAGCAGAATCAAGGTTGGAATCAATGAGCAGAGGCCTAACTACTCGTGCAATTATTCGTGCAACTATCAAGGTAACAACTCCTCCTACAATAATTACAACCACCGCCTTTGAGAGAGTTAGTGCTTTGAATCAAGGCAAGATGATGGACAATCTGTCCAAGAAGCCGACATCAAATGACAAGGTCCTAGAGACACTCGAAGAATGAATGGATGGCTTTTCTAATGCCATCAAGAGTCAGCTCAGCTTCAACAAGATACTCGAGTCGCGGTACAACAGCTTGTTAACCTTGCTCCCTCCACCGGTCAAGGTAAACCGGCGGGACAACCCGAAGAGCTCAAAACCGCAAATCTTGTTGATATATTTAATGTAGAAGATAGCCGGAGTGATCCATCGAAGGGGTCATGGATTGACTCAACTCGCAATCAAGAAGGGCGATCCGGGGAGACCAGTCATTCCGATCTCCATTGGATTTACTAACTTTAATGAGGCAACTGTGATTTCGGTGCAAGCATCAACATCATGCCAAGAGTGATATATGAGAAGCTATTCGATGCCCCTTAGCATACACAACTATGTGCTTACAGCTTGCGGATCGGTCACTCCGTGTTCCTTTGGGAATACTTGAAGATATATGTGTACGAGTAGGCAACTCGTATGTTCCAAACAGACTTTGTGGTAATAGATACGGGCGGTGATGAAAGGTCCCCTGTCATTTTGGGACGACCATTCTTGAACACCGCTGGAGCCATCATGTATGCCAACACCGCCAAGATCATCTTCAACATCAAGGGCAAGAGAGAAACCTTCTTCTTCAAGAACAGTGCTGCCGCAGTTCCCAAAGACACCCTCATCATCGTAATGTGAGAAGAAGAAGAATCCAGCTAAGAAGAGCAAGAATAAAGATAAGAAGACCAAGAAGACGGAGACAGTGAGGATGGTCACTGCAGTCCACAAGGAGCATGACCACTTACTCAGGTCCCCACGTCTGTTCAAGAAGGATGACCCAGGTGTCCCAACCATTCAATGCTCCATCAACAGAAGCTCTTTCAATAAAGCTGTCTGTGACACCGGATCGGGCGTCAACATCATGGCCAAGGTAACTTATGAGTATCTATATGGCACTATGCCTTTGGAGCCCACCTATGCGCAGCTGTAGATGGCAGACCAGACATTCCGCTTCGTCGAAGGAGAAGTGAAGGATGTCCTCATCCAGATAGATGACCATTATGTCCCTACAGACTTCCTAGTCATTGACATGGGAGATGACTATGATCCTCCAATCATCCTAGAAAGACCATTCCTGAACACTACCAGAGCTATTATCTATATTGGGACAGGAGAGATTCACTTCCACTTTCCCACTGAGAAGGTACGCCGCTACTTCAACAATAATTATATAATCACTGAGGAGCCCAAGAAGAACAGAGCAAGGAGAAGGCAGCGTACCGTCGCGTAACAAGAAGAACATCATTACGTATGGATGGGCTAACTATGAGGGAGAAGTGTCAAGATTTGAAGATCGATACCCAGAAGAGAAGAACATTGTAGAAGAACCCGAAGATGTGCTACCAGAAGAAAACCAAGTGCCCCAAGGTGAAAGAAAAATCAGAAACCATTCCTACACACGAGGCGACGTCATTAGAGGCGCCAGCCAATGCGCCCCTTGAAAAATTGAGCGAACATGACAAGTCCTGTTCGGAGGACTTAAAACCACCGAACGCCGCGCCAAGAGGTAACTTGGTATTTATCAGCAATTACTTTTCAGCATTGCATTTTTTCCTTAGCATATTTATTTCCCTTCTTGCATCTTAGTTGCATCTTTACTCTTTTATCTTTGCATTAGAAAAGAAAATAAAGATGTTGTGCATTTGCATCCAGAAAAAAACTTTAAGCCCCATGTGAATATTCATTCACTGTGGTGGCACAAAAATAATTTCTTAGCATATTTATTTTCCCCGTCTCGCATTCCTTAAATAATAAAAAGATAAAAATATTTCTTGTGATCCCGTTAGAACAAATCTAAGTTAAGAAAGTTCTAGACAACCAAGGCCTAGAGGTTTTTATCACTAACGCTTAATTAGTTCCACAAGCTTTGTTGTCTATCCGAGCTTCACGTAACATTAAGGATCAAGAAGAGCTAACAAGCGAGAAGAACATCCAGTCCCCCGTCGGAGTCGCCCGTGACAATTGAATCTTTGTCTCCAACAGCAACTATCTACGACACTCCAGGAGGACTAGAACGTCTTCAGTGCCTGTCAGCAACATCAGCAGACTATGTCAACATCCAGCTTGGGGGAGAGCATCCCCCGTGTACCAAGCTAAGTGTCTCCAACTTATCTATTTATACCTTGTTAGAGTGTGCTTTGTTAAAACAACTAAAAAAGATGCATAACCATAGAAACCCAGAAAGATTTCCTTATTTATCTTTTCTACTTTTGGAGAGCTCTTGCAATCTGTCTTAAAAATGATCCCTAGAATAAACTCTACATGGAGATGATGAATAGTTGCTCGCCGTAATTCCTTTCAAGTACCTAGTTTTCAACCTTGCACTCTCCCGAGTTTTGGACACAACCTGTTTAGATTTGAGATTTGCTCAACCCGAAACTTGTGGATAGCGAACACTTGATCTAAGTCTAGGTGGTTGACGGGTATGATATGGGAAGGTTTTGAGTCTGTCCATCTTGTTCCTAGAGATACTAGAGTTCGGAGAATTTATCTCGTGAAAATATTAAATTCCTACATGATGAGTTCCTTTATGATGAGAGTTTAAATTCCTACCACAGCCATATATTCATGCTTACTAGATTAGGAAAACCCATCTGTTCATATAGATCACACTGTAGCTTGAGTATAGTCTTTATAGGCATTGAGTGTGGTTATGCTGTGGACCCATAAGGAATTAGTCACGCAGATAAAGTCAATACTATGTGCTCTCCATCCGTTGATCTATGCTACTTCTATCCTCAGAAGCATGCACCCATTTTTATAAATGTTACATTCATTCTGTGCTACTTCTGTTCCTGGAAGTACCACCCACATATAGATCCACATCCACCACATATTGTGCTATCTCTACCCTGGAGATACGCACTTATGCTGCTCCTACCCTGGGAGTACGCATTCCCCACATATTGTGCTATCTCTACCCTGGAGATACGCACTTATGCCGCTCCTCCTACTCGGGAGTACGCATCCATCCATCCATCCACATATACATACGCCATTCATTTCACATCATCCGAAAAGGTTCTACTCCTATCCCGGGAGTGAACATCTAGAAATAATCATTGCCGTTTCATTGCCTACATAAAAAGCTCCAGTCATTATCATTTCAAGTTATATGAATCCCCGTTGCTAAAGTTTTGTTTCCAGAGGATTGGTTGCTCTAAAAAAAAAAAGAGAGAAGAAAGAAAGAAAAAGAGAGAGTAGCCAAGTCCTTCCATTCAAGAAGTTTCAAGGTTTCCGAATAAAGGGAGTCATGTTATCCCCAAAGGAGCGAGTGTAGAAGTAGATGTTCACCAGTTGAGTACCCCTCATAATCATTTCCTTATCACCATCATCCTATCATCATTTCATCCATTCCATTTCCTCATGCACATATAACTTTATTATTATTTTAGTTCCTATTGGATCCATGGTTTAACTGTGCAATATATGCAAGTGAGTTTGAGTGTCTCCCCACCTATGAGCTCCACATAAGCCTATTAGAAAGTAGGGTGAGAGAGAGAAGGCACTTTTTCACTATGCCTTAGTTCCACAAATACCACATATTCTGAGAGAAGAGAGAAGGCATACACTACTCATGCTTTGGAGAGGATCTAGAAATACCACAAATGAGAGACTTGAAAGGTTCATACAAGGAACTCGAGTTTTATTTCAAACTTTGCAAAAACTCGGGATAATAGTTGATCGAAGAGCGAGAAACATGGCGCTTGACTTGATCGTTCTATCTTTCAACTACTCAAGACCCAAGTGACGGTTACAAGCCCCATGGTGAAAGGTAATATGAGTGAATTTTGAGTCGAATAGTTCACTCTAATCCGGAGGAGAGTTCTTGTTTGAACGCATGTGTACTTGTGAGGAGTGAAAGCATTGTAGCAACTCCCGATCCATCATCGAGTCTATCTTTGCTCGGGGACGAGCAAAAGGTAAGCTTGGGGGAGTTTGTTGACGGTCGTTAAGTATCAATTTTATACCGTCAACGCAGCAAGAGAAAGGACTAATATGAGTTTACCCGTTAGATATAGGGGTTACAACGACGTAATTCCACGAGTTTTGGTGATTGTCTATTTCTGCGGGGGTTATCGAAAAGAGAACCAAAGGAGGCCCACATGTCATGATTACATAGAGATAAAGACCGAACGGGTAAAATTGTATAATCTAGAAGACTCCGGAAGGCGAACCCCGGAAGCCGGGGCCCACTGACGGGGTGGCGGTCGGCCGCCGCGGGGGGAGTCGGCCGACTCCCCATCTCCACCAATCGGTGGAGTCTCGTGGATCCCGCCTCCACCGCCTTTGAGGATGAATAATTATCGTCCATTTAGGTCGGTTTGATCCGAGGGCCGTGGTTCATCCTAGGGGGCTATATATTCGAGCCCCGGCCCCCTCGGGTGAAACCCTAATTCATTCTCTCTTCATTCATCCGAGAGGATTCGAGAAGCCGAGCCACCATCTCAATTAGAGCTCCATAGTTTAGTAGCATAGCTACATAGGAATAGATCTAGAGGGAATCAAGCCTAGCTTGGAGTCCGGATCTGTCGGAGTTCTTGGTAATTCCCTCTACATTCTTGTAATATTCATCATTGTTCGTGATACTATGAGTAGTACTTTATTCTATTCTATTATATCGAGACTTGACTTTGCTCTATTTGATTATGTTCTCAATTATATTGTTCTTAGTTTACTTTGATTATATGTTTAGCATAGTTGGACTAGAATTATGTTTATGCATAGGATCGTATAGCGCTTGCTCATTAGATCGATGGGTGAGTGGTAAATATTGTGTAGGCGTGGTGCCTAGACCGTATTTATCCGCGATTGCACCCTATATTCCGGATCGTGAGGTAGATCGCGGGAGTGACGGTCTGTTGAGTCCTTTGTAGCCCTTCTCCCGAGTATAGGTCTAGCAGAACAAACCTATTACATTGAAGTCATTGCTATGTCTCTTGTCTTCTCGGTAATATCACTATGCATAGATGTAACCTTTTCCCGCCATGATTGCTAGATGTTCTTGCACTAATCATTGTATGCTTTGACTTTGTAGTTAGAATAACATAGGATTATACCCTAGATTGTCCTAGTCCATGCTAGTGTTATAAGCTTAGAGTGCTAAGTTGAGATGGCTTATTACTATTATTTTATGTGGCTAATGTTCTCATTTATCTTATGTCATTTATCATTCATTCCTATATTTTATGTGACACTTACCCCGTATGAGATGATCGATACGAGACAAGGTTAAGCTCTCCATTATAGCATGTGCATTGCTCATCACTCATTATCCAAGGCATTCCCTTCCAAAGTGGTAAAATTATAAATAACGATACCAGGATTACTCCTGGTTAAAATGCTACGATGATATATTCTCAGTGCGCTATGAACCCTCTTTATTTCAGTTGCACTTAATAGACATCAACGAGTCCAATGCCCATTACCCTTTTTGATGTATTCATGATGACCGGCTTGAATGTCACAAAACCGGTGTATCCTTTCAAATATAAGGGCACCAAGCGGCCAAAAATGATCAAATCGGGAGGTGGGTGGACAAAGTATATTCAAACCTACATGTCATCTCGGTGCTGCGGTGACAAGGAATATAGAGCTTTCATGAATATGTGGCTATGCAGATTTATCTTTTGCAGCAAATCCAATGAACCAACTCTAAATCATATGGTGATGGCCGAAGATCTACCTGCAGGTACTTTAATTCCCTTGGGTAAGTATCTTTTAGGGGCTGTCTATCACATGATGCATCGATCACCGTCCGCATGCGTCGGATGGAGAAATACATTGTGTCAATGGTCCTTGGTGGTTGGTTCAAATGTGGTTGCAGCTATACATGCACCAGATAGTTTCTGTGGACCTTCACAATTTAGGTTTCCCTTCAGTTAACTATGCTGAAGATGAAATAGCAACAGAGAAGGCTTGCCAGACATATGGAGAAGCAGCATCCTCCATCATCATTGATATAGATATTGGCCACCTTTTCAAGCTTTTCTTCAAAGGGTTCAGCAATGTGATTTGGCTTCCTTATAGGGAAAATGAAAATTTGACTCTGCCCTGCAAGTTCAGCTATGAGTCTTGTTGTTTAGATCAGGTATCCACAGAGATCTTCAATTCCTTTATGAAAACTGGCACTCTGCCAGCAGAATTTCACCATGGGAGATTATTGCATCCCACCTATGAATTTTACAACCCAAACATGTCAGCCAGACAATTAGGATGTGGTCAGTTGCCCCCAAGATTATTCTTCTCCAACATTATAAGGCCCAGAGAGAAAATATTAGATAGTATAGAGGCCATTAAAGTTTTTGAGCTTGGATGGGATTTGCCAACATATGAATCCTCTCCACTTAGATTGATAGAAGCTGCTCATCCCCTATTCATCTCCTGGTGGCAAGAATGGCATGCCTATATCTTCAATGTACCAGTGCACCCCTTGTGCCAAGATCTGCAACCCCAGTTTGCTTCTGACAGTGAGGTAATTTCTTTATGACCTTCTCCTCCTGGGACCTTCCTCTCCATTCTGAACATTCTTTTCTTTAATAGGACATTGAGCCCATCCTTCCTCAAGAAGTTCAATATTACCAAGCTGGACCCATCCCTGCTCTAGGATTCAATGCTCCAACTTTGGTAGCTTTCAAGAAAATCCCTGCTGTGGAATCAGCACCTTTAAAGGAATACAAAAGGAAAGCTCCCGGCGGCCCAAGTAATGATACCACTACAACCAAAAAACCAAGGTCCAAGAAAGCCAAACCACAATCCAAGGTATGAATGCTTTCAATCTCCATTTGGCAATAACTTTGATTCTCCTATACTCATTATTTCAGAACGGCCCACGGGCTAGTCCTCAAGGGTCACCCAATATTTTAGTAAATGTGGTGAGTTCTCCCGAAAACTTAACCGATAATGCGAGCATCATGAAGTCATTGGCTTTACTGGTAATTACTCTCAACTCATCACTTCCCTTTCCTCTATCAAATTTATTTATTGCTCTCATCCTTCATCACCCTTTTATTTAGATGATCCCATATGTTAACACTAGATTTTGGTGAGAGTAGGAAGGATGACAGGTGGACCCGCATTCGGCAAGAGGGAGATTCGGCAAACGTGCGAGCGGTCGGTTAAACCTCGATTTTCGGCAAATGCTCATGCGGTCGGCTATCTCAGAAAAGCGGTAATCCCATTCGGGAAGCAAAACGTGGCAAGTAGAGCTGACCGGAAAAAGGAAAAATTGTAATAGAAAGACTCCGAGGAAAATTAGAGCTAGGAGTCATAATCTCCAAAGATTATTTAGTAAATCGTAGTGTTCTAGGACTCATGTTTTGTCCGGGGTATAAATATTAACCCCCGACCATTGTAATGGATATACACAATCAAATCAATACAACCGGCCCCGTGCCAAGTTTCGAGTCTTTCATCGTGTCGTCGAGTTCTTCGAGAGGAGTCATCGATCCGTCGACCTCCGTAGGTACCAGCAACCTTGCTATCATGTCTAGTATCATGTGGTGGATTTAGATCATGGTGCAAGTAGTCTCGTTCGTTTTGCTTAGTATCATGCGGTGGATTTAAGCTTAATGGCGGGAAGTTTTTGATTATGCCTTGTATCGTGCGGCGGATTAAGTCATGAGTAAAGATAGTTACCGGCTCTATTAGATTCGGCAAGATCTAGTAGATTCATCAAGTTATCATGTGTTGCATTGTCTTTAACGTTTTATATATTTGTAACACTATTTTGCCCAATCTAGATTGATACGATTCGGCTTTCGATAGAACTATTTGCTCTTAATATATGATAGGTAGATCATATGCTTGTATAGCCGAATTAGATCAATCTAGATTGCAACATGTTGTGGGTTCATACATGTCAAAGCATGTTAACCCTAATAGAACTAGGTGTCGTGCGGCAGATGCAGGTTTTGTTAGGTTTAAATCGTGTTTGCTTGTTTGTTCCTGCTTCATGGACCCCAATTCGGCAAACTTGTCGAATATGGTTATGCTCACACGAGTAATGAGTATTTATAGATCTGTTTGGGTATACACATGCTTCTAGCCTCTTATTATCAGATCGTATCATGCGGTGGATTAATCTGATCGTGGGAAGTGGTGTAGACTCATAGCGAGCGGTATCATGCGGTGGATTAACTTGCTTGGGTTTATGCTTGACGGGTTTATGAAGGCTAGACGTGCGGCAGACTAGTTGAATTAGCCTATGCATGCGTTATTTTAATAGATTTGTATTTATGAGTTACCTGCTTACAATTTATTATGTCTTGATGGTGTCATTGGTCTAGAAATACATTTTACATGATACGTGATGATCAATTTTAACTTATTCAAACATGTCTTCTCTTATATGTGTATTCAACAATCAATGCTTTTACATGCTTTCATTTAGCCAAATGATTCTATAAACATGCTTGGCAGACAGCTTCTATAGCTGTATGTCGTCGTAAGTGACTTCAGGGCCGTAAATATGGAACTGTCTGGTCTCATCCAGCACGTTCCAGTTTTGTTCTCACAGTTTTATCCCTTGTTGATTTTCAGGTCAAACCGACTGGCACGCCTTCGGATTCCAAACCGTCCGGGCACCCAATTGAAGCCATGCTTTCTGGCTTGCTGTGTGTGAGGCATAGTGTGCCACATTTTGTGTCAACACACTTTTTGGCACGCCCGGTGGGACCACCTTTAGTTCAAAGATGGCTGACATCAGCAATAATCATGTTCTGGATGTGACCATGGATGAGTTGCCAGACTACTTCAGGGAATTGGTGCAGCAAGCATGTGAGCAGTACCAACAGAAGTGCTTGATGTCCTTCTCCAAGAACAAGAGCAACAAGGTGATCCAAAAGCAGTCACTGCCAAGGGTTCTTCTTCCACACCAAACTGATTACACTGAAGAGGAGGATGCTCACAAGATGGCAGCGCTGGTTTACAAGGCTATGGGAGAGACCATGACAAACCACCATACAGCTTTCCTGAATACTTTTCGGGCAATCATGATTAACACTTTTGGTCCAACGCCGATAAGCATTTTGAAGAAGATGTTGGCCCACTCAGCGGACCAACACTTTTCAACACGCAAAAGCCTCAAGAGAAGCCTGCTGGAGGAGAGGAGGCACCTACCTCAAGCAAAGGTGGAGCGGTTCATACTGAAAAACAACTGCATCAAACCCATGGCCAGGTGACGTTCGGTACAACAGGAGAAGTGCCACCATCGGCCTTAAGAATCTCTCCAGCGTCATGTATGGAGATGGGTATCATGAGTTTACTGATTACAGTGCTATCAATGCTATGCCAAATCCAGGATACAAGAGTGCTTCAGGATTGCCTTCTGGAGCGCAGGTACAGGGAGCTCAAGATTCAAGTATTGATGTTTTAGTGCATAGGATGGCTGATATGATGCAGAATCAATTCGGCCTAAAGCCAAAAAACCAATCCTACTCATACAAGTCTTCTTATCCAGAGTGGTATAACAGAGTGGCGCTTCCTCCAAGAGTGAAGCCTCCAACAGATTTGACCAAATTTTCTGGTCAAGATGATACTAGCACCATAGAGCACATCAGTCGATACTTGATGCAGCTTGGAGAAGCTGTTGCAGATGAAGCTTGGAGGATTCGATATTTTCCTCTGTCTCTCACAGGACCAGCTTTCACATGGTTCACATCTTTACCAGCTTATTCCATTGGTACCTGGGCAGATCTAGAGCAGAAGTTTCATTTATATTTCTACACGGGTACCAATGAGAAGAAGGCGGTTGATCTTATGAGTTTGAGGATGAGAACCAATGAAACACCACTGGAGTATCTTCGCAGGTTCGGGAAACCAAGAACATGTGCTATTCTCCTCGAATATACCGGATGATCGGTTGCCGGGGAATGGTTATAGCCGGTGCATGTTGCCGAATATCGAGAAAAGTTGTTCGACATGGAGTTTGGTGACCTTGGCCAGCTTTCGCAGTGGTTGGCAGCTATGAGCAATCAAGCTCAGGGATTCAGAAGAGATAATCACTTTCAGAAGAACAATGCTACTAATGAAATGTATCAAAGTTTTTTCGGAGGAAGCAGATGAATATGATGATGAAGATGAGATAGCGCTTGAAATGAGTGAGTTGGGCGAAGGAGCCTACTCAAGTCAATCAACGCTGGTTGAGGCAACGAAAGGAACTTATGATTTTGATGTTACTAAGGCAGATAGGTTCTTTGCATTGCTGGTAAAGGAGGGGCGCATCAAGCTGCCGGAAGGACATCCCATGCTGCACCCTGAAGGGGTAAAAGACAAAAAGTATTGTGGCTTCCATAACACTAATTCTCACTCCATCAATGATTGCCGAGTGTTCAGAATGCGGATCCAGAAGGCTATCCAAGAGGGACATCTGAGGTTTGATGGCAAGATGAAAGTTGATAATCAGCCCTTTCCATAAAACATGATTTCTTTCCCTATATGCATGGTCTCTGCAAATGATCCCAAGGGAAAGGGCAAGATGAAGGTATTAACTTCTGATAGGGCAAAGAAAAGTGGTGCTGTTGATCCTGATCGGCAAGTTACCAGTGAAGAGATGCAACGACAAAATCGGTTCCAGAATAGCCGAACTGAGGAAGGTCAAACTTCCAAACCCAGAGTCATATCGCGCAATTTGCTAAATAAATGGCAGAGAGAGCAAGAATGGGAATATTGTGAAGAGCAATGATTTATGGAGGAAGAGCATCGGTTTATGGAAGAACACCAGAGGTATGAAGAAGAAGTATACCGAAGGGAACAAGAAGAACACATAAAAGAACAGGAACAATCTCATTGGGGTTGTTCATTCTTTAAGCATTGCTGGAATGAAGGCTTGAAGTTGCCTGCTAGGAATAATTGCCCTGAGTGCAGTGCTCAATACTCGGAGTATAGGCAATCTCGAGTCAACCGCCATCCCGTCCATGAAAGACTTGGAACACAATTTCCTGAGGACGATCAGCGCATAAAAATGAATGGTTTTGAGAATCAGCAAAGGAAACGATTCACAGATCAAGGTTGGATTCACGGTAGGGCCCATGGTGAAGAAGAAAATTCCTGTGGATACAGGTGGCAAAGAGGACAATGGTGCCCTCCAGGTCTGAGGAAAAGTCAGAAGAGAAGAGTTTAGTGCTTGAGGAACTAGGAACTGAAACAAGCAGCTACTGAGAAAAAGCAAATATGGCATCCTAAGAAAAAGGATGATGGGCATGGTCCTTCGGCTGATGCTTGCATGGCTTTCTTCCTCCCATCAGAGTTTATAGCTCCCGAAAGCCAAGATGTCCAAGAAGAAGTGTACTCTGATTTTGATGAGAGTGAATATCAAGATTTGATGGCACAGCTTGTATTGACACAGCGAGCAGTTTTTGACAAGCCGGCCAAGCATCATCACTTGAAGCCACTTTATTTGAAGGGATATGTCAATGGCAGGCCTCTGACCAAGATGTTTGTTGATGGAGGAGCTGCTATCAATATCATGCCATATACTACATTCAGGAAGCTCGGGATGACAAGTGAGGACTTGCTAAAAACTGACATGGTTCTCAGGGATTTTGCTGGCAACCTTTCTGATACCCGTGGAGCTGTGCATGTTGAGTTGATGATTGGTTCAAAACCTCTAATTACTACATTCTTTGTCATTGATGGCAAGGGGGCATATAGTCTGCTTCTAGGGAGAGATTGGATCCATGCGAATTGCTGCATCCCTTCAACCATGCACCAAATTTTTATTCAGTGGATTGGAGACGATATAGAGGTTGTTCATGCTGATGATTCGGTAAGTGTTGCTACTTCAGAACCTGCTTATTGGGAATATGATGGCTTTGACTGTTTCTCCGGTAAAGAGTGGAAAGAAGGTGCTGTGAACGTTTTCAACAGGGATCAACAGCCGATCCAAGCAGTCGGCTCTCACAGTAATTTTTAATGGGTAATCTAATCGATGGCAACAAAGGAAAGCTGGGTTGTGGTTTCATGTCGGCCGACAAGTTGGAAGAGATAGATGTTGGTGATAGCTCTAAACCAAGGCCGATGTATATTAGTGCAAACTTAGACCCAGAGTATAAATCAAAACTGATAGATTTGTTGAAGGAGTTTAAAGGTTGTTTTGCTTGGGATTACACAGAAATGCCTGGATTAGATCGTTCTATTGTTGAGCATCGATTACCTATTAAATCTGGATATCGTCCCTACAAACAACCTCCACGAAGAATCTATAAAGAGGAGGTATTGGCCGATGTGAAGAAGGAGGTTGAAAGATTAATAGAGGCAAACTTCATTCAGCCATGTAGATATGCAGAGTGGATTTCAAATATAGTGCCAGTATACAAGAAAAATGGTAAAATGAGGGTCTACATAGATTTTAGAGATCTTAATAAGGCTACTCCTATGGATGGATACCCGATGCCAGTTGCCGATTTGCTAGTAGATGCAGCAGCGGGTTATGAGGTTATCAGTTTTATGGATGGGAATGCTGGCTATAATTAGATCTTTATGGCAATAGAAGATATCTCAAAAACAGCCTTCAGATGTCCTGGTCATATCGGTTTGTTTGAGTGGATGTTGACGGTCGTTAAGTATCAATTTTATACCGTCAACGCAGCAAGAGAAAGGACTAATATGAGTTCACCTATTAGATATAGGGGTTACAATGACAGAATTCCACGAGTTTTGGTGATTGTCTATTTCTACAGGGGGTTATCAGAAAGAGAACCAAAGGAGGCCCACATGTCATGATTACATAGAGATAAAAACTAAACGGGTGAAAAAGTATAATCTAGAAGACTCCGAAGGCGACCCCCGAAGGCCGGGGCCCCACCAGCGGCCTCCGTGGTCGGCCGCCCAAGGGGGGGAGTCGGCCGACTCCCCACCTCGACCAACCACGTCGAGTCTCGCGAATCCTGCCTCCACCACCTTTAAGGATGAATAATTATCGTCCATTTAGGTCGGTTTGATCCGAGGGCTGTGGTTCATCCTAGGGGGCTATATATTCAGAGCCCCTGGCCCCTGGGTGAAACCCTAAATTCATTCTCTGTTCATTCATCTGAGAGGATTCAGAGAAGCCAGAGCCACCATCTCAATTAGAGCTCCATAGTTTAGTAGCATAGCTACATAGGAATAGACCTAGAGGGAATCAAGCCTAGCTTGGAGTCCGGATCTGTCGGAGTTCTTGGTAATTCCCCTCTACATTCTTGTAATATTCATCATTGTTCGTGATACTATGAGTAGTACTTTATTCTATTCTATTATATCAGACTTGACTTTGCTCTATTTGATTATGTTCTTAATTATATTGTTCTTAGTCTACTTTGATGATATGTTTAGCATAGTTGGACTAGAATTATGTTTATGCATAGGATCGTATAGCGCTTGCTCATTAGATTGATGGGTGAGTGGTAAATATTGTGTAGGCGTGGTGCCTAGACCGTATTTATCTGCGATTGCACCCTATATTCCGGATCGTGAGGTAGATCGCGGGAGTGACATCTGTTGAGTCCTTTGTAGCCCTTCTCCCGAGTATAGGTCTAGCGTAACAAACCTATTACATTGAAGTCATTGCTATGTCTCTTGTCTTCTCTGGTAATATCACTATGCATAGATGTAACCTTTTCCCGCCATGATTGCTAGATGTTCTTGCACTAATCATTGTATGCTTTGACTTTATAGTTAGAATAACATAGGATTACACCCTAGATCGTCCTAGTCCATGCTAGTGTTATAAGCTTAGAGTGCTAAGTTGAGATGGCTTATTACTATTATTTTATGTGGCTAAATACTCTCATTTATCTTATGTCACTTATCATTCATTCCTATATTTTATGTGACACTTACCCTGTATGAGATGATCGATACGAGACAAGGTTGAGCTCTCCATTATTGCATGTGCATTGCTCATCACTCATTATCCAAGGCATTCCCTTCCCGGTGGTAAAATTATAAATAATGATACCTGGATTACTCCCGTTAAAATGCTACGATGATATATTCTCAGGCGCTGCGGAACCCTCTTTATTTAGCTTACACTTAATAGACATCAACAAGCATTTTTGGCGCCGTTGTCGGGGAAGGTTGAAAGCCAATGGATAATGAGCAGCACCGCACTAGATAATGTGATTGAGTTGTCTTTGTCATACTAACCCTTCTCTACAGGATTACCCTTGTTTTGTCTACTTGTGTATCTTATGCGGGGTAATCAAGGCAACTTTTCCCGACAATTATATTGACAATCCAGAAGCTTTATTCAGGAAGGCCAAAAGCAAGTTGAAGAAGACCAATCAATCATCATCAACTCAACTTGAAAGTTTGTCAAAAGCAGAAAGTCGACCTTTCATTCGAGACTTGACACCAGCGTTTGAAGCCATGGCGAACAAGTCACTCCGCGAGTTCTCAGCTCCAACTACGGACAACATTCGTCTTGGACCACCGCCGACATCGAAGGAGCTTTTGAGCTCAAGCCCGCACTAATCAACATGGTGCAAGCAAGCCGGTTCGTGGGAAGGCCCATCAAGATGCTAGTGCTCATCTCCAACACTTTTACGGAGATTTGTAGCACATTCACTATCAAGGATGTCCCCGAGATACTATACTACTTCGCCTCTTCCAATTCTCACTCTTGGGGAGAGCGGCGGTGGTTCTACGCCAATAAGGAGAAGAATACTACGTGGGCACTATGTTCCACTAATTTCTTGGCGAAGTTCTTCCCCATGGGCAAGACAAATGCTCTTCGTGGGAAGATATCAAGCTTTCAAAGAACATCATGATGAGACTGTCCCGGAAGCTTGGGAGCGCTTTCAAGACTACATCCTCGAATGTCCTCATCATGGCATGGAGAATTGGCGCTTATGCGACATTCTACCATGGGCTAAGCAACAAGACACGTGAGACGATGGATGCCGCTGGAGGTGCATTCTTATCACTCACTATTCCTCGGGCCACAGCTCTTGTGGAGAAGATGGCGTCCAACCAAGGTTGGAGTGAAGAAAGAACTCGAGACCCACAAGAGAGGTGGAGGAATGCACCGGCTAAAGGAGATAGACATGTCAGTTCGCAAAATGGATCTGCTAATGAAGAGGCTCAATGAGAGAGCCCCGAGAGAAGAAAGAAGTCATGCATATACATGATGCTCGCATGACATGTGAAGAGTGTGGAGAGACCGGGCACACGGGTGCTAACCGCCAGAGCTGAAGGAGGACGTGAACTACCTCAACAACAACAACAACAACAATTACTATCGTCCTCGCAGAATCAAGGTTGGAATCAACACAGAGGCCTAACTACTCGTGCAATTATTCGTGCAATTATCAAGGTAACAACTCCTCCTACAATAATTACAACCACCGCCTTTGAGAGAGTTAGTACCGAATCAAGGCAAGATGATGGACAATCTGTCCAAGAAGTTGACATCAAATGACAAGGTCCTAGAGACACTCAAGAATGAATGGATGGCTTTTCCAATGCCATCAAGAGTCACGGCTTCAATAAGATACTTGAGTCGCGGGTACATCGGCTTGTCAACCTTGCTCCCTCTCGTCGGCCAAGGTAAATTAGCGGGACAACCCGAAGAGCTCGAAACCGCAAATCTTGTTGATATATTCAATGTAGAAGACAGCCGGAGTGATCCATCGAAAGGGTCATGGATTGACTCAACTCTGCCAATCAAGAAGGGCGATCCAGGGAGACCAGTCATTCCGATCTCCATTGGAAGTACCAACTTCAATGAAGCAATATGTGACTTCGGTGCAAGCATCAACATTATGCCAAGAGTGATATATGAGAAGCTATTCAGATGCCCCTTAGCATACACAACCATGTGCTTACAGCTTGCAGATCAGTCACTCTGTGTTCCTTTGGGAGTACTAGAAGATATATGTGTACGAGTGGGCAACTCGTATGTCCCTGCAGACTTCGTGGTAGTGGATACAGGCAGTGATGAAAGGTCCCCCATTATTCTGGGATGACCATTCTTGAACACCGCTAGAGCCATCATGTATGCCAACACTGCCAAGATCATCTTCAATATCAAGGGCAAGAGAGAGACCTTCTTCTTCAAGAACAAAGTGCTGCAGTTCCCAGCACACCCTCATCAACAGAACAGTGAGAAGAAGAAGAATCCAGCTAAGAAGAGCAAGAACAAAGATAAGAAGACCAAGAAGGCGGAGACAGTAAGGATGGTCACCGCAGTCCACAAGGAGCATGACCACTTACTCAAATCCCCACGTCGATCAAGAAGGATGACCCGGGTGTCCCAACCATTCAATGCTCCATCAACGAAGCTCTTTCAATAAAGTTGTCTATGACACCGAGATCGGGCGTCAACATTATGGCCAAGGTAACCTATGAGTATCTATATGGCACTATGCCTTTGGAGCCCACCTATGCACACGGTTGCGGATGGCGATCGACATTCCGCTTCGTCGAAGGAGAAGTGAAGGATGTCCTCATCCAGATAGATGACCATTATGTCCCCACGACTTTCTAGTCATAGATATGGGAGATGACTACGACCCTCCAATCATCCTAGGAAGACCATTCCCGAACACCACCGAGCTATCATCTATATTGGGACGGGAGAGATTGACTTCCACTTTCCCACCGAGAAGGTACGCCGCTACTTCAACAATAATTATATAATCACCGAAGAGCCCAAGAAGAATAGAGCAAGGAGAAGGCAGCGTACCCGTCGGCCGACGTAACAAGAAGAACATCACTACGTATGGATGGGCCGACTATGAGGGAGAAGTGTCTAGATATGAAGATTGGTACCCGTAAGAGAAGAACGTTGCGGAAGAAGAAGAGGTGCTACCGACGAAGAGAAACAAGTGATCCAAGAAGCTTCCTCCTCAAGGTCACCCTCTCCAACAAAGAAGGTATGGAAGGTAAAAGAAAAATCAGAAACTATTCCTACACAAGAGGCGACGTCATCGAGGCACCGGCCAATGCGCCCCCGAAAAATGAGCGAACATGACAAGTCCCTTCGGAGGACTTAAAACCACCGAACGCCGCGTCAAGAGGTAACTGGTATTTATCAACAATTCTTTTTCAGCATTATATTTTTACCTTAGAATATTTATTTCCCCACTTACATCTTAGTTGCTTCGTTATGTTTTTATATCTCGCATTAGAAAAGAAAATAAAGATGTTTTGCATTTGCATCCGTAAAATCATTAAGCCCCATGTGGATAATCATTCACCGTGGTGGTACAAAAATAATTTCTCAAAGATATTTATTTTTCCCGTCTCGCATTCCTTAAATAATAAAAAGATAAAAATATTTCTTGTGATCCCGTTAGAATGAGTTTTAAGTTAGGAAAGTTCTAGACAACTAAGGCCTAGAGGTTTTTGTCACTAACACTTAATTAGTTCCACAAGCTTTGTTGTCTATTTGAGCTTCACGGAACATCAAGGATGAAGAAGAGCCAACAGTGAAGGACATCCATTCCCCGTCGGAGTGCCTGCCGCGACAAACGCTGTCTCCAACAGCAACCATCTACGACACTCCTGGAGGACTAGAACATCTTCATTGCCTGTCAGCAACATCAGCAGACTATGTCAACATCCAGCTTGGGGGAGGGCATCCCCCGTGTACCAAGCTAAGTGTTTCCAACTTATCTGTTTATGCCTTGTTAAAGTGTGCTTTGTTAAAAACTACTAAAAAAGATGCATAACCATAGAAACCCAGAAAGATTTCCTTATTTATCTTTTTCTACTTTTGGAGAGCTCTTGCAATTTGTCTTTAAAGTGATCCCTAGAATAAACTCTATATGGAGATGATGAATAGTTGCTCGCCGTAATTCCTTTCAAGTACCTAGTTTTCAACCTTGCACTCTCCCGAGTTTTGGACGCAATTGTTTAGACTTGAGATTTGCTCAACCTCGGAACTTGTGGGTAGCGAACACTTGATCTAAGTCTAGGTGGTTGACGGGTATGATATGGGAAGGTTTTGAGTGCTGTCCATCTTGTTCCTAGAGATACTAGAGTTCGGAGAATTTATCTCGTGAAAATATTAAATTCCTGCATGATGAGTTCCTTTATGATGAGAGTTCAAATTCCTACCACAGCCATATATTCATGCTTACTAGATTAGGAAAACCCATCTGTTTATATAGATCATATTGTAGGCTTGAGTGTAGTCTTTATAGGCATTGAGTGTGGTTATGCTGTGGACCCATAAGGAATCAGTCATGCAGTTAAAGTCAATACTATGTGCTCTCCATCCATTGATCTATGCTACTTCTGTCCTCAGAAGCATGCACCCATTTTATAACTATTACATTCATTTTGTGCTACTTCTGTCCCTAGAAGTACCACCCACATATAGATCCATATTCTCCACTTACTGTGCTGTCTCTACCCTGGAGACACGCACCTATGCTGCTCCTACCCTGGGAGTACACATCCATCCATCCATCCACATATACATACACCACTTATTTCACTTCATCCAGAAAAGGTTCTACTCCTATCCTGGGAGTGAACATCTAGAATAATCATCGCCGTTCCATTTGCCTACATAAAAGCTCCAGTCATTATCATTTCAAGTTATATACTCCCCGTGCTAAAGTGTTGTTTTCAGAGGATTGGTTGCTCTAAAAAAAAGGAGAGAAAAGAAAGAAAGAGTAGCCAAGTCCTTCCTTTCGAGAAGTTTCAAGAAGTTTCAAAGTTTCCAAATAAAAGGAGTCATGTTATCCCCAAAGGAGCAAGTGTGGAAGTAGATGTTCACCCGGTTGAGTACCCCTCATAATCATTTTCTTATAATCATCATCCTATCATCATCTTATCATCCATTCCACTTCCTCAATCACATAAACATATGACTTTATTATTTTAGTTCCTATTGGATCCATGTCTTAACTATGCAATATATGCAAGTGAGTTTGAGTGTCTCCCCACCTATGAGCTCCACATAAGCCTATTAGAAAGTAGGGTGAGAGAGAGAAGGCACTTTTCACTATGCCTTAGTTCCACAAATACCACATATTTTGAGAGAAGAGAGAAGGCATACACTACTCATGCCTTGGAGAGGATCCAGAAATACCACAAATGAGAGACCTGAAAGGTTCATACAAGGAACTCTGAGTTTTATTTCAAAACTTTGCAAAAACTCCGGGATAATAGTTGATCAAAGAGCGAGAAACATGGCGCTTGACTTGACCATTCTATCTTTCAACTACTCAAGACCCAAGTGACGGTTACAAGCCCCATGGTGAAAGGTAATATGAGTGAGTTTTGAGTCGAATAGTTCACTCTAATCCGGAGGAGAGTTCTTGTTTGAACGCATGTGTACTTGTGAGGAGTGAAGGCATTGTAGCAACTCCCGATCCACCACTCGAGTCTATCTTTGCTCGGGGACGAGCAAAAAGGTAAGCTTGGGGAGTTTGTTGACGGCCGTTAAGTATCAATTTTATACCGTCAACGCAGCAAGAGAAAGGAATAATATGAGTTCACCTATTAGATATAGGGGTTACACTCGATGAATTCCACGAGTTTTGGTGATTGTCTATTTCTGCGGGGGTTATCGAAAGAGAACCAAAGGAGGCCCACATGTCATGATTACATAGGATGGCAAGCTTGGGAGCGGATATACATCATGGCATGGAGAAAGCGCACATTCTACCATGGGCCCAACAACAAAGACACGTGAGACAATTATAGCTTTCCAACCAAGGTTGGAGTGAAGAAAGAGTGTTGCACCGGTGAAGGAGGTAGACATCGTATTCCACAGAAGAAAGAACTCATGATGACATGACATGTGAAGAGTGTGGAAGTGGACTTAACAAAGAACTAAGGTCTTTCCTATGACACAAGGGTGATATGGTCTTCCTTGAGGGTAGAGGGTAGAGGATTCCTATGGTTCTAAAACTAGTCAAGGTAAGGCAGATACAAAGGTTGTTCACTTCGGGCCACTAAACCGCTTAGCAATAGAAAGGGATGAGAAGGGTGCTAAACCGCCTAGCACAAGAAGGCCTACGTTTTAATAACTAGTCCTAACATGGTGGATTCAAAGCCTAGATAGGTTTGTCACCACCTACTAGGTACCACAACAAAACTGGACAAGCCGCAATCACAGGTAAGCGATAGCCTAGACACCACGTCTACACTATAACTTACTACTCTAATCCGGATCCCGATGAAATTGACTAGAGTACCGGGTTAGGGGCGGTGAACCAATGAACAACTTAAGCAAATACTATACTTGAACTAAGAATTAAATACCATAAAGGAAACTGGGATGTTTACTTACAAGGAAGGTCGCATCCGCCGAGGCGCAGCTTGGAGGAGACTCCCGACAGCTCTGGGGCTTCCTCCAGACTCTCCTCACTCTCTCCCTATAATGGATACTACTACTAAGTAGAATGAATAGCTTGGTAACTTCCTTGGTGTGTTACAAATGAGGCCTAGGGGCTGTATTTATAGGCGGGAGGTGGAGTAGGGGCTACTCCAATGCCACCTCATCAATCCGTGTGCTCCGAATGCGCTCCGTTGGATCAAAACCGCCATACAATCTGTGGCTAGGATGCTCCACTTGCATGCAACCGACCTCACAAGGTCGGTATCTTTATTCCCCACGTTTTGGCGCAGAAAACCGGAGAAGAACCGGACCCTAGGTGCCCGAACCGGAGCCAAACCGGCATAGAACTGGGTCCGGCGCACTTCCGGGCGGAAAATCGGTCGCATAAACCGGCCGGGTTCGGGCCTAAAACCGCGGTCCAACAGCGCCTGGCATCCGCAGACCGCGCCACCGCCATCCCTGGCCATTGCCGTGCTGCCACGTGGCCACCTGCCGGCCGCCTCCCGCTCCCGCTCGCGGGCGAACGCGTGAGCGCTCCACCGCCGACCGCCCGCCATGTGTCGGCCTGCGAGTGGCTGCCCGCTGCGCATGTGCCCCCACGGGGGACAGAGGCCTGCGCGTGGGGCCCGCCTTCCGGCGCAGTCGGCCGACAGCTGCTGCGCTGTGGGTCCCACGTGTCAGCTCTGGTCAGATTGTCCTTTAGTGCTTGATGACGTCATCATTTCATGTGTAATCTTCTTTTCTTGATATCTTTTCCATCCGGCACCCAAATGTAGCAAATAATATATGCATTTCGATCAGTGCGACGAGAGCTTCGCAATGGTGTACTCCAATTTAGCATTTGAGATACTTTTATTTGGTGAAAAATTGAGATACCCTGCAAAACAATTGGAGACACAAAAACTCGTGGAACTTGTTAATTTCAAACCCTACAACTATGCTTTGTGATTCATTTCATAGCATATTAAGCAATAGTTGATGGTTAAAAATAAGCATTAATGACCATCAACAAGATCCCCCACACTTAAGTCTTTGCTCGTCCTCGAGTAAAGGTTAGAGAGAATTATAACTTATGATTATGACATCTTTAAGATATTAGCAAACACAAAGCTTTACTCAAGACATATCTCATACAAGTGGGTTATGTGGTATTGTCTAACATATATCCTTCAGATGTTGAAAAAATGGAACAGTTCTCAAAGCAAAGTCATCTTTCCATTTTCATATTCTTAGTACTTAGAGTTTTTGACAATGGTTTTAAAAGAAAGCACATAGTTCATTCTTACTCCTCAAATAGTACTCTCAAGTCACTCAAGTGGTGTATGATTCCTCACCAAGGCATATGATAAAAGTTGCCTTCTATGTTTCATCCTACTTCTAAATAGGCTTATGTGGAGCTCAAGGTAGGGATGAAAAGAGGTGGCATACTTACTTTGCATATGTTGCGCAGTCATAAACTCGGATCTTTGTAGAGAAGTGTCATACTCCCAGATCAAGATGTGTAAGTGTGTGGTATGGAATGGAATGTATGGTGGTGGACTAGGTTGCTCCTCTATTTGATAAGATCTCTCTTTCTAATTTCTATTCTCTATTGAGACAAGGCTAGCTCTCTTTTCTTTTTTTTTCTTTTTTTTCTTTTTTTTGTTTTTTTTTGTTTTGTTTCTTTTTTTTTTTTGCTATGGACTTTGATGATGTCCCTCTAAAAGTATTTGTCTTTATTTTGCCTAGCCTTTCTTTTTTTTTGTCTCATCTAACAAACAATGACTTTGAGAGAGGATTTCTAACCTTGGAACATGGAGCAACCTATATGATGGAGATGGTGAAGGTGCGTACTTCCAGTGTAGAAGCAGCACAAGAATGGTGGTATGGATGATGATGCGTGCTCCCAGGGTAGGAGTAGCATAATAATGGTGGTAAGATGCGTACTCCCAGGGTAGGAGTAGCATAATAATGGTGGTATGAGGATGCGTACTCCCATAAGAATGGGTAGGATTAGAGTAGCATAAGAATGGTTGCGTGTTTCTAGATTAGAAGATGCATATTTGGTGGTATGTGGATCTTGATCTTAGGCGCATGATAAGCCTCTAACAAGGGTCACAAGATTTGACCACACTCAACACAAAAGCAAATAGCATATGTGGAAGGTTTGCAACATTGTAAAGTCTATTTGGCCGTGGTAGGAATTTATCACCATTGAGGAGTAAGTGACACTATGGTTTTATGACATTTTTCAAAATAAATCTCTAAGCACTTTGAATAGAAAAGGTTATGAAACATCAGCCGAGAACTATATCACATTTGTCAACAACTTAGTCAATGTGATATTCCTATCAAGATATGTGACCCACAAGTAAAAGCATATGCAAGAATTAGACTTTGTGATGCTATTACCCTTTAAATGTCATAAATCATGTCACATTTTATTTTAGTCCAAGTGTGGTGATGGTTCATTCCATTTTTACATGTTAACAAGATTCAAGCATTTCAACATATTTCACATGTAAAAGAGAGGAAGGGGAGATTCAAACCGATGTTCTTTAGTAGAGGAGAGTTGAGCGTCCTGGTCACAACTAGGTAGCTTGGGGTCGCAAGGCCCCCACACTTCGTTGAAGCTATACCTGGCTTTTTATTCACAGAAGGCAAAGGTGAAAACACAAAGGGCTCTTCCGGCGTGAAGCACCAGAGAGCCTAAATCTATTCAAATGAAATCAAGGCATAGAACAATTTATGGAAGGGAAAACAACAAACTAAGGATAAAGGTTGGACATTTGACCATGAACTAGAGATGTTGGTTTCATTTTTAAGTAGGTGCATTGAAAAGTTTGAATTCAATCATGTCTATTGCTTCTTCTAGTTTATCAGGTTCAAAGAAAACTTTCAAACGTTGGCCATTTACCTTAAAGATATTACCTTCATCATCTTGAAGTGTGATTGCTCCATGAGGTGAGGCATCGATGACTTGAAATGGCCCTTCCCATTTTCTTCTAAGCTTTCCATGTCCAAACAACTTCACTCTTGAGTTGAACATGAGCACCTTGTCTCCTGGCTTGAACTCTTTTTTCTTTATCCTCTTGTCATGCCATCTCTTTGTTCTCTCCTTGTAGATCTTGGCATTGTGGTATGCCTTCTCCCTCCATTCTTCTAATTTCGAGATTTGCATCTTTCTATGCCTTCCCGCACCTTGTAGGTCCATATTCCATTTCTTTATGGCCCAAAGTGTGCTCTAAATTCCAACTCAACTGGGAGGTGACAAGTTTTTCCATATACGAGTTGGTATGGTGACATGCCAATGGGTGTCTTGAATGCTGTCCTGTATGCCCGTAGTGCATCAGGTAGCTTGTCTCTCCATTGTTTTCCCATCTCATTGACCGCCTTTTGCAGAATGTTCTTGATTTGTTTGTTGGATGTTTTACGCTTGGCCACTTGTTTGGGATGGTATGGAGTTGCAACATTGTGTCGGATGCCTTGCTCTTCTAGGAACCGCCGGAAGTTTCCCTCGATGAAGTGGGATCCTCCATCACTTATCACCAATCTCGGGGTTCCAAACCTTGGAAGGATGGTCTCTTCAAACATCCTTCTTGAGCTCTTGGCATCCGGCCTTGCAAGGCATTGCTTCTACCCATTTGGACACATAGTCCACAGCCACCGGGATGTACTCACAGCCACGGGACTTGGGAAAGGGTCCCATGTAGTCAATGCCCCATACATCAAAGAGCTCCACTTGAAGGTTATTTGTTAGTGGCATTGCATCTCTAGCATTGATGTTCCCATGCTTTTGGCACCTCACACATTTCTTGATGAAGTCCTTTGTATCTTCATACATGGTTGGCCAGAAGAAGCCACTTTGCCAAATCTTTGCATGGGTTCTAAATGCGCCATAGTGTCCTCCATATGATGCGGCATGACACCTTTCTATGATCTTGATTGACTCCGCTTCAGGGACACATTTCCTCAATAGACCATCATTGCAAACTCTGTAGAGGTAAGGCTCATCCCATAGGTGTACTCGACTTTCTTGGATGAGCTTTCTCTTGTTTGCTCCTCGGCGGAACATGTCCCGCCACCATAAAGTTCACAATATCCGCGTACTGGGGCCGAGGCCGTGATCTTGAGGAGTGTGTCGTCTCGAGGTAGTCATTGATGGCAAGTCCCTGTGCATCTTTGAATTGCATCCTAGACAAGTGATCGGCTAGAGGATTTTCTACTCCTTTTCTATCTTTTATTTCCAAGTCAAATTCTTGGAGTAGCAAGATCCATCTTATTAAGCGTGGTTTAGCATCTTTTTTAGTGAGCAAGTATTTCTAAAAGATCTAAACTTGTCAATAGCAAAAACAACAGACTAGGGCATAATTAAGTTGAGGTCCGGCATAAGGTTTTGCTAGATATGAAATAGATAATTACTTTTGCTCCAACTAAGTAAGATCTAAACTTCTAATCAAGAAAAAAATATAGCAAAAACGTTATTTATAAGCTCAAAGGAAAGAACTAAGGACTTAAACAATGAGATAAACTTGCTAAACACGACTACTTATGAGTGATTGATTGCTCTATCACATTTTCGTAGGGTAAACCATGATAAATAAGGGAATATAAAGTAATAAGCTCGGTATAAATGATTGCATAATTAAGTTGAGGTAGCACAAGAAATAGAAATCCTAAGGTTTTGTCATTCATCTACTCCAACTCTACACTATCACATATAGACTCTTCATCTATGTATAAGGATCATTGCTATAACAAGCCAAGAAATTGCATGATGCTACCAACGGGGATTTTATTTCCGCGATCTACCACACGACCCGGCCAATAGGGTGCATTTTGCATCTAAGCACCATGCTCACATGAACGAGCACAAACATATACATAAACTTATAATCATATCTTGAACTAGAATAAATAGGAACATAATAAATAGAAACATAATAATATTAGAATAAAGTCACAAGAATTATTTCAAAGGAAGCTTCTATGTAGAACAAACCCCGGCTTTGCTTGATGGCGGGGGATTGGATGATTGGATGAATTAGACAAGTGCTTTCTTAAGAATCTAGACCTAAAGTATAAAAGCATTTAAGCACTCATCATTGAAATCAAAGGGTGCATCTTTAGCAAGAAGTTTTAAACCCTAAGTTTGTTAAAGGACATATAAAATTGAGTCAACAATGATTTGAGAGAAATCATAATTTATGATTATTTCGCCTATAAAAACATTTAAGCACTCATCATTGAAATGCCCAAGAAAAAACTTCTAACACCCTTGACATTCGTGGGAGGTGGAAGTTGCTCTATAACTTCTATCTTAGCTCTATCTACTTCTACCCCACATTCGGACACTCTATGTCCTAGCACTATCCCTTCCCGAACCATGAAATGGCATTTTTCCTAGTTCAAGACTAAGTGCTTTTCTTCGCATCTTTGTAAGACCTTGTCCAAATTATGAAGGCAATCATCGAAGGATTTTCCATAGACAGAGAAATCGTCCATGAATACCTCCATGATTTTCTCGATCATGTCAGAGAATATGGACATCATGCACCTTTGGAAAGAAGTGGGAGCATTGCATAAGCCGAAGGACATACGGCGATATGCATACGTCCCGTAAGGGCATGTGAAGGTGGTCTTACTTTGGTCATCGGGATGGATGGGGATTTGATGATATCCCGAATAGCCATCAAGGAAACAAAAGAAAGAGTGCTTTGCCAACCGTTCCAACATTTCATCAATGAAGGGTAACGGGAAGTGATCTTTCTTTGTAGCCTTGTTGAGCTTTCGGTAATCTATGCACATCCTCCATCCCATGACGGTTCGTTGAGGGATCAACTCATTTTTATCATTCCTCACAACCGTCATGCCTCCCTTCTTAGGCACAACGTGCACGGGGCTAACCCACTCACTATATGGAACCGGGTAGATTATACCCGCGTGTAAGAGTTTTAAGACCTCCTTCTTCACAACCTCTCTCATCGCATTATTTAGCCTCCTTTGAGGCTCCCTAGAAGGTGTAGAGTTAGCGTTGATAGGGATGCGATGTGTGCAAAGAGCGGGACTAATCCCTTTGAGGTCTTGAAGAGAGTAGCCTAAGACAGACCGATGTTTTTCCAAGACAGTGATGAGTTTTAGAAGTTTCCTCCCTAGAAAGCTTGTCACTAATGATCACGGGGGAGTCTCGATCACCATTTAGAAACACATACTTGAGGCCAGAAGGAAGGGGTTTGAGTTCTATAGATGGTTTTGGTGGTGGTTCGGATTCATCCAAGTCTAAAGGCTCATCTAAATTAGTTTCTTCTTCTTGGATGAAATCCTTGGCATCTTCTTCTAGATTGGGTTGAGAGGCTTCTAGAAAAGTTACCGGCATTACCTCCTCTATTGGGTCGCTCGGGTTGTGGTTCGGCTTTGGAATTTGTGGATTGAGTCAAGGGGATAGAAATATTCACTCTTTTCCCGAGGTTGACATCTAGGCTCCCCGAATACTGACTCTCTTCCAAAAGCTTTTCGAGGGGATGCCCGATCAAAAGATCGAAATCCGAAATCTCAAAGACATAAAAATTCAAGAGAATCGTGATTTCGTTGATTGTTATTGGGACCATGCGTGCAATCCCATGACTCTTTATGACTTCTCCAGATGGTATTTTTAGGAGCTTGTCAGTTGGAGTCAGAGGTCCATCGCCAGCAAAGAGAGCATATGCCATAGAATCAGACATGATGCTCACGCCGATGGTGGGATTGTAAAGGAAGTCTAATGCAACGTCTTTCATGAAACAACGAACGGTTGAGCAGGGAGAAATGATCCGAATTACTTCGGATGAAGTTTCAGCCTCCTTCAGCCATTCGTTGCTCATGATAGATGCTAACTCCTTGACCGTCTCCTTGAGATGGTTAGGAGAATGAAGGTTTGGAGTAGGACGTGCAGAAGATCTCCTTTGCACAGGTAATTTCGAGGTGTTTCCGAAATCAGAATCGGCGAAAATGTTATCCTCGATTTTAGAAAGGAATTCCAAAGGTTGAATTTCTTCTTCCTTTGGAGGATTTGTGGTTTGGGGTTTTTGTGGTTCAGGGTCGATAGCTACGTCTTGGGGTTGGATTGGTGGTGGTTTGGCTATTGAAACTTCCTCTTCTTGTTTGGGAGATGTTTCCTCTTCTTCCTCAGGGAGTTCATCATGAATGCTAGTGTGAGGGGTGTTTTCAAGGATTTTGCTAAGAATGGCTCTTGCCTCACTGGCAGACAGATGAAGGAAAGCTCCTCTAGAAGATATGTCAAGGAATTGTGCGGAATCCTTGCTAAGACCCATGTAAAAATGCTGTAAAAGCATTGGATCAGGTATAGCAAGGTCAGGGCCTGAGGCCACAAGATCTAAGAAACGGCACCAGGATTCACCCAGAGGTTCCTTCTCCTTTTGCTTGAAGGTTAGGACCTCCGTTCGAAGATGGACGACTTCGGGAGATGGGAAAGAAGGCTAGACAAAATTTGGTTTGAAGGGTTTCCCACTCTCCTTGTACACTACCTACGTGACGATCATACCAATGTCTAGCATCCCCCTTCAAAGAGAATGGGAATAGCTTCCATTTTATGGTATCTTGTGTCATGCCTTTTATATAAAGGCATGAACACAATTGCTCAAATTCACATAGATGAGTATACGGACTCTCGTCCTTGCTCCCAAAAAAAGGGATTTTCCTGAACCATTGCTATAAAGCCAGGGCCGATCAGCCAGAATGGCCTTGGACGATTTAGGTGGCTCCAAACTAGACCCCTTTGGAGCACCATATTGGAAAAGTGGTGTTTGGTCCATGATGTGATAACTAAATGAAAAAGATAAATGGGCGACTAGGTTCTGTGTTAAGAACAACTACCGTTCCCCGGCAACGGCGCCAGAAAGCTTGTTGACACCAGAAGTGGCAAAGGGATATACCGCAAGCGTACGACAGTCAATTGTAGCTTTCACCGGGAGTGTTCGAGGTATCGTATTCCACAGGGAACGCGAAGTGGACTTAACAAAGAACTAAGGTCTTCCTATGACACAAGGGTATATGATTGAGGGTAGAAAGGATTCCTATGGTTCTGAAACTAGTCAAGGTAAGGAAGATACTAAGGTTGTTCACTTCGGGCCACTAAACCGCTTAGCAACAGAAAGGGATGAGAAGGGTGCTAAACCGCCTAGCACAAGAAGGCCTACGTTTTAATAACTAGTCCTAACGTGGTGGATTCAAAGCCTAGATAGGGCTGTCACCACCTACTAGGTACCACAACAAACCGCTGGACAAGCCGCAATCACAGGTAAGCGATAGCCCAGACACCACGTCTACACTATAACTTACTACTCTAATCCGGATCCCGATGAAATTGACTAGAGTACCGGGTTAAGGGCAGTGAACCAATGAACGACTTAAGCAAATACTATACTTGAACTAAGAATCAAATACCATAAAGGAGACTCAGATGTTTACTTACAGAGAAGGTCGCATCCGCCGAGGCGCAGCTTGGAGGAGACTCCCGACAGCTCCGGGGCTTCCTCCAGACTCTCCTCACTCTCTCCCTATGATGAATACTACTACTAAGTAGAATGAATAGCTTGGTAGCTTCCTTGGTGTCTTACAAATGAGGCCTAGGGGCTGTATTTATAGGCGGGAGGTGGAGTAGGGGCTACTCCAATGCCACCTCATCAATCCATGTGCTCCGAATGCGCTCCGTTGGATCAAAACCGCCATAGAATCTGTGGCTAGGATGCTCCACTTGCATGCAACCGACCTCACTAGGTCGGTATCTTTATTCCCCACGTTTTGGCGCAAAAAACCAGAGAAGAACCGGACCCTAGGTGCCCGAACCGGAGCCAAACCGGTGCAAACCGGGTCCGTGCACGGGCGGAAATCTGGCATGACCGGGCCGGGTTAACCGACCAGTTCGGGCCCAAAACCACGGTCCAACAGCGTTTTCCCACGGGCATCCGCGCGCACCGCCACCGCCATCCCCGCGTCCATTGGCGACCTGCCCGTGGCGAACCCGGCGGCCACCTCCCGCTCCCGCTCGCGGGCGAACGCGTGAGCGCTCCAGCGCCGACCGCCCGCCACGTGTCGGCCTGCGAGTGGCTGCCCGCTGCGCATGTGCCCCCACGGGGGACAGAGGCCTGCGCGTGGGGGGCCCCCGGGCGCTAGTCGGGCCGGCTGCTGCGCGTGGGTCCCACGTGTCAGCCCTTGTCGGATTTGTCTTCTTGTGTCATCATTTTATGTATTTTCTTCTCCCTTTAATATCTTCTCCATCCGGCATCCAAATCTAGCAAATGATATATCCATTTCGATCAGCTCGATAAGAGCTTTGCAATGGTGTACTCCAATTCAGCATTTGAGATACTTTTATTTGGTGAAAAATTGAGATACCTGCAAAACAACTAGAGACACCGAAAACTCGTGGAACTTGTTAGTTGTAAACCCTACAACTATGCTTTGTGGTTCATTTCATAGCATATTAAGCAATAGTTGATGGTTAAAATAAGCATTAATGACCATCAACAA